>JACDJE010000524.1:330388-410258 GCA_016647715.1 Pavo muticus | reverse complement strand
TTTTTTTTCCTTTCCTTTTCCCTTCCCCTTCCTCTTTTGGGGGGGGGGCTAGGAAGGGGGCCCTTGGGCCCACTGTCCCTGTCACGGGCATAGACTGGTCCAGGTAACCCCGTGACATACCCTTACTTTAGTGGATTGTCCTTGCCATTTTTCAGAATCCTCTGATCATTTTATTTTTCCCCAAAATGTCATGGACAGAGGGTTTCTTTTCCTAAGTGGGCAAAGAGGTAAAGCTCCAGTAGTAAATTGGTGGTTCGGTGAATTTGTATATTGTATATCCAGTGAATGGGAAAGTAAAGGATTTACACGAGATTGATCTCCAAGATTTCCTCCCATATAATCAAGCTTTCTACAACTACAGCCAGCAGCCATTGCCTGCCATGTACCAATCAGGTTTCTAATCCATTCCTATCTGAAACTGGTATAATTATATTTTACCTTACAATTCCATTTATCAGCTACTGTCCCTTTCTTTGTATGAGTGGAAGTTTCCTTACAATGAGGGTTAACACTATTCTTGTCTTGAGGTTTTCCTTTCCATTCCGAACACCATGGGATTTCCCCTGTATGACGCCATTTATTCAGTTTTGTCCAGCTTTTATGCTAATGTATATTAATTCACTAGAGCTTTTTAGAGTTAAAATTTCCCGTTGGATGGAATCTTTACCTGACTTTGGTATTAGTAGTCAGGTAGTAATGCTAGTGAGATTTTGTAATTTCCCAAATCCTTGCATTAATTTTAGGACCAAATTATTTTCTAACCCCACAACTCCTGGAGTGCAAAGTAGTACTATCAGAATTTTGGTCCTCATATTACTATCAACAAAAAAAGCAAAATTATACTTAACAGAAAAACTAGTAGTCCTTGTGGAAACAAATTCCTGTCAAAGTCTATATTACTTATCCACTCACTTTACCCAATCATTGATAGTCCTTGTATACAAAAATTTGATGGGTTCAATCATGTCCATGTCCATATATCTAGACTCCAAGCATCATACTCCTTCAGTAACACTCAGTGGCCTCCATGTTCCCTCTTTTGCCACTATCTTCTTCAGCTTCCCTAGAGGCTAGGGGCTCAGGATCACTACTTGGGCAATTTCGAGTGAATGTTAATAGTAGACCTCCATTCTTTTCCAGCTTTGAGGTCCAGCTGTCTGGGCCTGTGCAGGTTTAACACAAGTGTGGTGGATCCATCCATGTTCCATAGTTTTCACTGCAGTCTCTGTAGTAAGCAGCACAAGAAATGATCTGTTCCACGTGGGAGTGAATATAGTGATTCTTTCCAGTCTTTCACCAGTATCCAGTCTCCAGGTTGGATATTATACACTGCAAAGTCCAAGGGTAAAGCTTGTGCTAGTTGAGGCTCTGGTGAGATTTCTTTGCAGTCCTCTGCTCCTCCATTACCATCTTTCTTGCTCTGATTATCAGAGCGAGAGGGGAGATTATTTGATATACATGGAGTGAGACTGAGACACAAGCTAGGTCAAATGTCCAGACAGTTTATTATCAATTAAAGTGATGGGGAAGGGAAAGGCTGGTGATTATTACAAATTAGGGCAATGGGGAAGGAAAGGCAGACCATAGGAAGGATAGGAAAAGAGCAAGAATTATGTAAAGTGGGGATAGTCACCACAGAGGATCCAGCGAGGTCCTATTGTGCTCTGTTCTGACAGTCCAAGGAGTTTGTAGCAGAATAGCCAGCCTTAGTCAGCAAGCAGGTAAACGGAATGCTACTGACAACGGGACCAGGCAGGTCTCAGGCAGCAGGCCCAGGAAAATCAGGCAGCAGGCAAGTATAACGCCACGAGGCATCCGATATTGGGCACACCGTTCCTTGGTTGTAAATGCCTTTTTTATTCTGCCAGTGCAGCATTCCTGGGCACTAGAGTCACGTGCAGCACCTGTGGGCATGCAAGTCCTCTGTATGGTTATCTCCCTCAAGATGTGCCCACAAAAGGCATTTAGCAGCCATTTAGTAGCTGCCTATCTCTGACAGCTGCTTATCTCTCTTTGCCCTTGTCCTGCAAGTCTTCAGACAAAAGATTTCTTGGGCTTGTCCAAGACTGTCTTGGACTTGTCCAAGACTTGCCTGGACTTCTCCATCTATTGAAGATGTCCAACAGCAAGCTTTGAGACAAAGGTGCAGAAATAGTCTCTTACTCATTCCTTTTTCTTTCTTCATGGACTTCTCAGTCCATCATCCCACCTGTCTCTGGGATGGTCCTGAGAACCCAATAAATCCCCCGGTGCTGATGAACTCCAGAGTGAGCTGATCAGAAGAAATCGGTGAGGGCACCTGTCAGCTCACTCAGATGTCCGCCTACACCAGAGGGTGGACGAATCCCAGATGAGCCCCCAAGTTGCTAGGAAAATTTCTGCTCCAGTAAGCTTGCTCAATCATCTTCATCCTCGAAAGAGACAGAGGGGAGTCTTCAGCTTTCTTTATTCAAATAAAGGGAGAGTCGGCTGGGGTATACCTCTGAGGGGTCTCTCAAAGTATTAGGGGACACAACTCTTCTTTTATCTTTGTACCCTAACGCTAGTGAGCCCTTCCCCTATTCCCCATTGGCTGAGGTACTCAGTATTCATATTCTTCTCGATTCATCTATCAGCCACCCCCCAGTAGGTACCCCCTTCATTTCCTTTGTTTATACATACTTTGTAATCTGGATTCAGAGTTTGTTGTTTTGCCCAACTAGAACTACGTTTGTATCCTCTAAAGGCTATCACTCTTTGTTCTACACAGCAAACAAGATTTACATGCAGGTGCTAAGCTAGCGTCTCCTACCATATACCTTCAAGATAAGTTTGTTTAACCAGATCCTTGTGAACTGAAACTCTTCTTCTCAGCTTTTTCTTTATCTTGTTTTGCAGGGACCCCTATCCTTCCTTTGTTCTTCCCAAATTTTATTTTGCAAGGACAGTTTATCCTTGTTTTTCCTTCATCAAGTAATTGAGATTAAGTATACATTGATTGAATTATAGCACTCAAGATGTAGCAGTATCTTTGATGTTTTTTAGTATACTCTGTAGTAGTTATGTACATTTTTAAATGGTAATTAATCTGGGTAACCAATTGTATAGTTACTATGTGAATGTTCAGTCTTAAGCATTTATATGCTACAGTGCGCCTCTATTAAAATGGGTTTGCCTAAATGGTCTCTATTGTGTAATCATGGTCGTCATCTCATGCCTACATGTTATGTTGCTGAGGGAGCAAATGGTTAAAACCGGGTAAAATTATTAAAAGCCAATTAATGGTATTTTTGGAAGTCTTTCATTACAGAAATACTTGTGGGCAGGGTACCAACAGAAGATTACTGCATTAGATCTGAAAATAATAATACTAATATGGCTAGTTGCTAATAATACTATATGCTATAATATCAATTTATACAACACTTCACCAGCTTAGAACAATGGAAGGTAGTTGCACTGTCCATTTCCTTTAAATAATGTGACTGTCATCTTTTTTATTTTCTCTCTCCTTTCTTACAAGGAGAAAATTGAATTTTAGTCATAACAACGAAGGTATATTTCATTATATAATTGGTACGCTCTCCAGAGGTTAGGCTTATGGCAGGCTAAAATACTCAGGGAGGTGAAGCCGAGAAAATCAACGAAGTAACTGGACATGCCGACGAGTTATATTAAGCAGGTATTCCCCTTATTACAGCTCTGGGTGAATGGGGGATCGCTCCACCAAACATGCACACTGAGAGAAGCAGCAACTACATATTTAAAGGTATAGCATATACATATTCATTACATTCCAAGGACGTGGGCAGAAATTCCAAGAAATAATTAACATACTGTTCCACCCTTTCAGGCATGTGTTCTGAGAGTGTGGTGGGGGTCTCTGATAGTCGTGGAATGAAGGCTAGTAACCATCCTCGCTGTGAATTTCCAACCTTTTAAGAGGGGGATAGCATGAACCAGCTCTCACTGGTGTTTCATTGAGCTGTTTTGCTGTCTTATCTTCAACAACAGGACATCTATTCTACTTTCTTATCTTGACAACAAGTTTCACAGCCTCCGCATTTTGTTCTTGAGCTTACATTTACACAAGCCTCCAGTCCTTCAGCTTGTATCCACTCAAGCTATGCGAAAGGCTGTTCTCATAACACGGAAAAGCTGTTTTCATGATTCAGAGGCAAAGTATAATGGCCTTCTCATCCAGAATCTAGGAAGAAAACTCTAACTCCAGTGTGGTGTTAGAAAGTGGCATTCCTTTATTCCTCATGATACGTATCAGGTGACTTGACAAGCAAGTACACTCTTTCAGAGTTCAGGTTCTACATTTAAACAGTTAAGACATACGTATGCAGTACTTTGGCATACATATTCATTCTTTTTTCAAGGATTCATAACTTTCAGCCGCTTTTCCCCAGTTTGGAAAATTTCCATTGCTTATTAGGCCCTAGTAAGCAACTTTTAAAACAATAAATGTGGAATCCAAGGAAGATGTCCTTGCACCTACTGGGTGCAAAAGGTAAAAGTATTCTATTATGACCCCTGTGCTACTTTTGAGGCAAAATCGTTGAGGCAAAGGATAAAAGTATTCTATTATGTCCCCAGTGCAAAATTATTGAGGAAAACAAGACTATTCACTGAAGTGGAGAAAATCCATCAAAGTAACTTGACATACCAGTGAGTTATGTCAAGTAGGTATCCCTTTATTACAATGTTGGGTGCATGGGGGATCACTCCGCCAAAGATGCACACCAAAGGAAGCAGTAGTTGTGTATATAAAGGCATAGGTCATGCACATTCATTACATTCAGGAAAAGTCCTAAAACTATTAGTAGATTGTTCCAGCCCCTCTTCAGGCATGCATAGTACGTCTCTGTGGTCCTTTCAGCAGTCTTTGGAGCCCCTCCTGGTGGTCGGAGATGAAGGTCTCGACCTCTTCCTCACACTCAACTCTCAACCTCATTACAGTTGAGGGCTCAGAACCGGTTTTGTCTAGTATCAAACTTTTAAGTTCTGCATCATTGCATAACAGGATGAGTTGCTTAGCCACGAAGTCTGTTCTTACAGTGTATATAGTGATCCCATTTCATCACCCAGTAAAGTTGAAATAGAAAGTTTTAGAACTATTACTCATTACTTTTGCTAAACTAATATATTGGTTCTTAAACTAGCATACTAATCCCTATTAAACAAACTGACTTGTATCAGCCTAACATTAGAGTATCGGTGTGCAGAACCCCAAGGGATGTGCACAGAGGAGTATGTTCACAGAGAACTCAATCCATCTTGTTTTAGCATTGATGTTGTTTGAGTTGATTGTAAGTTATGTGATATGACTTGCACAACTATCATTTGTCTTAAACAAAAATGCAGGTCATTAGTATGGTGCCTTGTTAGGTGCTTTTTGTTTTTTTTCTTCTTTAATTCTTTCAGCATCTGTTTATTATTCACAGAGTATAAAGAAGAATGGTTCTGAAGCTACTAAAGTGGATCAATCATATGTATGGATTTTTGCTCTTGTCATTCAAGATTGTAAGTGGGAGGCTATTAGCAAATGCTACACAAAGTTCCACTGACTATAAAAATATGAATAAAAGATAATAAACTGCTATTGCTACCATGTTTAAAGAGGAATGTGATCTTTTAACTGTTCCTTATATTGTAAGGATTATTCAGTGTTACAGCCATTCACTGAAAATATAAATATTTTTCTGAAGTAGGAGATGGTAAATATTGTGGTCAGGTATGAATCTTTTTTGATAGATGTGGTATAGAGGTAGCATTCAGATGCATGAATTCTGATTTTTGTAAAGCTTGTCTCCTAAGTATGGAAAGTCTGTGTGTATGTATGCATTTTCTTAACGCCACATTTTTGAAGGAGATGATGTTAATTGTTCAATCAGGTTACTTTCTTAAAGGATGGTTGGATATAAGAGTGACGTGATATACAATTATGTTAATGAATTTAAGCTAGTCTCTAGCCAAGTCTGAGCATGTTTCCGCTTTCTCACATGTGACAGCCACTGCTCACTGACAATTTGTGAAACATGGCTGTAATATTGATTCAGGCTGGATAAGCACTAGTAGAGAGGAGCATGTTCTCAAGCGAGAAGGGAAAAGGAAAACGGAAGAGATAGAACAAATCAATTCTTGTACTGTGGATCACATAAGGAGCTAATGCTTCTACTCATTATTAGATTTTGTGACTTATTTTTTGTCACTTCTTTTACCCATGTTAGGTGAGGCATTAAACGTTTCATGTTTGTCATTCTAAATTGTTTGCCAAGACACGAAAAGGTACAATTTAAGTTTGTGTGAAAATCAGTAAGTTGTTTTAAATGTGCATAAGATTTGTCCAGTTTCCACCAGCTTTCCAATAGTTCATGTCTAATGTGTAAACCACCCAAAAAATCCAGCTTGAAAATACTCTGGTTTATAGCTTTGGAACTCCCTGTACATATCTATGATGCAAAACCCTTAGTACTTGTAGAAATAGCACTGTTACATCTTGTGTGGTAGCTTTTAGCATGCATAGTCAGCAGACCTTGTTGCCTGTAGGTTATAATTGGGCCTAGTTTGGCTAGAGCAGAACACAAACTAATCCAAAAGGTTTGAAATGCATTTTCTACTAACTTTGTGTGTGTAGAGCAAACAAAGGCGATGACAGAGCCTTTATTGAGAAATAGATGCTATAGGAAAAGATATCAAAGAGAAATTAACTCACCCCTCCCAGTAACAGTTTGGAGAAAGGGGAGAGCTGAGGAACGCAGCCTTCTCCCATTCGTACTCGCGCCCCCGGAGGAAGGGGCTGGGGAAGGGGAACCCGCGCAGACTCAGACTGCACACGTGCTCCCAGGAGCATCACTGAGACAGAAAGGGCGGCTCTACCACCCCTCTCCCCGCTCCAGGCAGTCATGTGCTCATGTATTGTCACCTTGAAATTCCACTACAGTGTGTTTTTTTTTTTTTATGTTTAGTAGCACGAAAGCCTAGATGTGCTTTGCTTCCTAGCTCTTCCCTCGGCTTTTATAATAAAAGAAAATCTCTTGCACTTTCTTCTCACACCTCTTTCAGTAGAACCATCTTGTCTCAGCTCTGTTTTTTCTTTCTTTTTTTTTTTTTATGACACAATCTTGCAATTATATGTTGTTTGGTTTTGTGTTTTGTTTTGTTTTGTTTTCTAGTAACATCACTCCTTAAACCCTTAGCATTATTCCTATCTGGAAAGGTTGCTATTGAGCAACCTCGGGCTGCTTCATGTCTTCTGTCCCTGGTGTATCATGCTATGTTGCTCAACTTGTCATCCAAAATCTGGGAAGAAAACTCTCTAACTCCAATGTGGTGTTAGAAAGCAGCATTCCTTTATTCCTCACGATGCACACAGGGTGACTTGACAAGCAAGCGCGCACTCTCAGAGTTCAGATTCTACATTTATACAGTTAAGACATACATGTGCAGTACTTTGGCATACATATTCACTCTTTTTCAAGGTCTCATAGATATGTATTAATGTCCCTTTGGGCAGGCTCAGTGGTATTTAGGATGGTCAAGTGCCCACCTGCTTCTTCCCATTTTTCACCATCAGCTTCATCACTGAACCTTTTGACTCACTTTCATTCACTTTTCCTCAGTTTGGAAGATTTCAATTGCTTATTAGGTCATAGTGAACAACTTTTTTAAAAACAATGTATATGGAACCCAAGGAAAATGTCCTTGCACATTTTAAGGCAAAAGATAAAAGTATTCTGTTGTGGCTCCAGTACTTCCCATGAGGCAAAGTCATTGAGGCAGAAGATAAAAGTATTCTATTATGTCCCCAGTCCAAAATTATTGAACAAGACTGTTCTCCCACTAAAGCTGAAATGGAAAGTTTTAGAACTATCACTTATGGATTCCTTTTGCTAAACTAGTATATTGGTTCTTAAACTAATGTATTGCTAAGCAAACCAACCTGTATCAAACTCAGTAAGAATCTTTCCATCGATTTCAAGGGCTAGACTTGAGCTCCTCTCCCTGCTGACCCAGGGAATGGAAACCTGCAGAAAGGGAATTTGAAGGCATCTCAGGGACTCTGCGGCAATTCTTTGGTACAGCAAAAACATGATGCTGACATGTTCCTTTTTTATGTACTCCGTGCTAAAACAGAGGAAATTAAGCTCAATTCCACACTGCAAAGCAAAATTTATATTTGATGCTTCACCGAGGCTTTAATGTGCTAATATCCTCTGTAACACAGCTGATGAAGAGTGGCAGTTTTGTTTCCACCTTGTTGTGCTGGGCTATTGCAACAGTTCCTGACAGGAAAAACAAAAGAGCTGTGAATGACCTACAGATTCTTGCAGACAAGTGCTGAGGATTATGGCTACCATTTGATGATTGTTTTAAATGTTGCTTCAGAAGTGAGGAAAGCTACTGGTTTCCCAAGCCCAAGAAGATGCAGAGGAGGCCTGTGGTCTGCTCTTAAAGTGCATCCACCAGTTTGCGGGCTAGCTGACAGCCACCATGTGCATTATGTCCAACTTTCAAAAGCTCTTTGCTGGCTGGGGCCCTGAGGGGAAGATGTAGGAGCTGTGGCTCCTCAGCCCATAGCAGGAGCACAGAGAGTTTACCATCTCTGTGCAGCCCTGCTTGTGCCAATTCTTACAGCTTGCAGAGGAAGGAGGTTGGAGAGGAGCTATTTTCTACATCTGGCCAAAGGGATGCTTGATCTCTGAGATGAAATGGGAGGGAGAAGGAGTGAATTGCAGTGGAGTGTGAATGCTAATGGCACAGGCGTGTGCAGTGGTTCTGTTGACAGGGTCCTGACCAACCAAGGCAGACTGGAGGGCAAGGAGCTGGGGTGAAGCAACTTCAGCTGGGAGGAGGCATCCCGGACACAATTATCCCTGTACCTTCTCTTTCATCACCTCTTAGAGGAGAGGGTTTTTTCCTGGTCTTTTGTTCGCTGATGACTCCTTCTCCCCAGCCTTTCATTTTAATGATAGCATACCAAAACGGTGTGTCAACAAGGTTTGAAGGTTTCTTGCTTTAATCTGTAACAAAATGGAAAGAAATCTGACAGGGTCTGAAACAGTCTTCTGAAACAGAGACTTTGGATCTGAGCTCTGGGAACTGAGTGCTAAGACCGTGCTTTCCAAAGCAGTGAATTGTTTTGCTATATCTTTTCGTTTCTTGATTTCCTATAGAAATTGGGAAGATCGACCAAGATATATATAAATACAACACACCAGGATTTACTGGATGCCTATCAAGAGTACAGTTCAACCAGATTGCTCCCCTCAAAGCAGCTTTGAGATCTACCAATACCTCCTCTCACGTCCACATTCAAGGAGAACTGGTGGAATCCAACTGTGGAGCATCGCCACTGACAATCCCACCAATGTCTGCTGCAACTGACCCATGGCACTTAGATTCAGGTAAACTGGGCTTCATTCCATGTTAACTCAGCTGAGCAGTTGAGAGAATAAATACATATATATTTTTTGCCTTTTGTTGTTGTTTATGTTTTGTTGGCTTTTCTTACATTTGTGAAGGAACATAATGCTGCTGTGGTAGTACTTTGTAGTATTGGATATCTAGTAAGCAAGACATTGGTAGTATGTGCAGAAGGCATAGTAGTATTTCTTTTGCTGAATTGCTAGTAATTATATTGTAGTCAGCTTCATACAAAAAACAATAAATTTAATTTTAGACATGGATGTATTTATAAAGTGCTGATTTGCTTTCTGAAAAGTCTGCTTTCCTTAGGTCATGTTTAATGGGAAATCCTATCAGTCATTACTGTGTTTCTCTCATGCAGAAAATGCTAGAAAGCCAAAACAATTTGCTGATCCCAGCAATCTTATTCTGCTTTGTGCTTGACAGTCTTTGGAAGTATATACTGTGCCTGACTTCAGAGGATTGTATTTTTTCTTCTTGCTGCTTGGGTATTAGATAAATAGTTTAGAAAAAAAAAAGTCAGCACCTGACGAGGAGACAGATCCAGAGTCATGACACGTATCAATATGATTAATTCATCATGCTCCCCTTTATTCAGAAAATCCACACTTACATAGAGAAAGCAGTGGGCTAAAAATACACACACCGCATACAGCTTATGTAGTGAGCTAAAAATTATACCGCTTATCTTAGCAAATAGTGGGCAAATACAATTCTATGATTGGTGCATAGAGAAAAACAACTATAAAACTCCTGCAGTGTCAGAAACTTTCTCACTGTCGGCTGCCAGCTCCCTGTTTTCCACCCCCCTCGCGAACACTCCAAGGTCGCCGACGGCTGCAGCCTGGATTACTCAGTCATAGCAAATTGTATCCCTTGTTATCCAAATATTCTACAACAAGGTCCCTTTAAATTTGTATTCATATTTACATTGACATGTGTCATGTTTTGGCCTCATTCTGAATAAGGAAGGGAAGCCATCCAGAGGGACCTGGACAGGCTGGCCCATGAAAACCTAATGAGTTTCAATAAGGCCAAGTGCAGGGCGCTGCACTTGGGTTGGGGCAATTCCAGGTATTTATACAAGCTGGGGGAAGATCTCCTTGAGAGCAGCCCTGCGGAGAAGGACCTGGGGGTCCTGGTAGACGAGAAGCTGGACATGAGCCAACAGCGCACGCTTGCAGCCTGGAAGGCCAACTGTGTTCTGGGCTGCATTAAAAAAGGGGTGGCCAGCAGGGAGAGGGAGGTGATTGTCTCCCTCTACTCAGCTCTTGTGAGGCCCCATCTGGAGTACTGCGTCCAGGCCTGTGGCCCCCAGTACAGGAAAGACGTGGAGCTCTTGGAGCAGATCCAGAGGAGGGCCACTAAGATGATCAGAGGGCCAGAGCACCTCTGCTATGAGGAAAGGTTGAGGGAACTGGGCTTGTTTAGCTTGAAGAAGAGAAGGCTCCAGGGAGACCTCATTGCAGCCTTCCAGTACTTGAAGGGAGCATATAAACAGGAAGGGGAACAGCTGTTTATGAGGATGGATAGAGATAGGATGAGGGGGAATGATTTTAAACTGAGACAGGAGAGGTTTAGGTTAGATATTAGGAGGAAGTTTTTCACCCAGAGGGTGGTGACGTACTGCAACAGGTTGCCCAAGGGTGTTGTGGATGCCCCATCCCTGGAGGCATTCAAGGGCAGGCTGGATGTGACTCTGGGCAGCCTGGTCTAGTGGTTGGCGACCCTGCCCATGGCAGGGGGGTTGAAACTAGATGATCATTGTGGTTCTTTTCAACCCAGGCCATTCTATGATTCTATGATTCACTTTTTTCTAGTTTCACTGATTTCATTTATTAGCATACATTAGAAACTGTCCTGGCAAGTTGATGGCTTCACAGTGGTATAAAGTTAAAATGTGAGAGGAAAAACGGGGACCATAATGGTTTTGACACCAAGTAGTTCTATTATGTTTGAGAATGCATCTGTCTCTCTGTCAGTTTTGGTATGCAAGAGAAGCATGTGCCGAGGTCATACCTTTGTCATTGTTTTTCAATATCTCAAACAATTCCTTGCAACCCTTCCTTTCAGCTCTTCTTCAGTAGAAACATAGGGCAGAGGTTTGTAAGAAGCAGAAGATATTCTGGAGCTGAAGGTCCCAAATACAGATACTGGCAACATCTTACTCTAAAACTTATCATTCCCTTCGTTCCACCAAGCCTTTTTTTTACTAAGGTTTTACTGCATCTCTTCACTATTCATGACATGCAATCTCCTACTTCATTTATTTAATCATTTCATTTATTTAACCTTAGTAGTCCGTTTTTTCTCTGAAATTATGAGATCAGTTTGTATGTGAAGGTTATGTTCTAAGCTCCTTTTTTCATAGAAGCACATTTCCTGAAGGATATCTCCTCACTGACTCATGTCTCTAAAAAGTGTGCCAGAAACTTCTTGAAAATTAACTAGTGCAGTATATCTTGTGCAGTTAATGTGTATTGGTTGTTAATTTTGGTTTCTTTTTCCAATAGATAATTTGACTGCAAGCTAACAAAAGACTGGCTGGATTTACTCGAGATAGTTGAATGTTTCCTGATAGCTCATTGGTGTTAAAAGAGGAGGTTCTGTTTGTCCTTGCCCTGTGCTACTATGCTTGGTCTTCTGTTGATTCAGTCTTGCATAGGAAACCTTTGCTGAATCGATTCCACTTTGACCAGACAGATTTAAAATTATTAATTTAATCTTGATTAGCTGCAGTACTCAGTCATGAAGGGTATCAGGGACCATGCAGCATGCGCTTAGGGTGTTTCAAGTGGTCTGTTAGCTTTTGTCCAGTAAAAAGAAAAATTTTTTTTGTTGTAATAACAGGGTTTTACTTGACTGTTTCAGTCTTGGGCAACCGGAGCATGATGGCTTACATTCACTTCAGTAGAAGAACTAAAGCTTACTAAAGTTCTCACTTTAGTAAGAACTAAAGCTAGGCATTCCTCCTCTTGTCCTCCCCAGTGTTCAGCAACAGTAGATGGAAAATATTATATTGCTTTAAAGACTCCTACTAAGGAAATGCAGTACTCTAAAGAGTGCAACAATTATGGTATAATGTGTGAGTGGTGTTTCACAGGGATAGAAGAGGAATAATGTTGAGCCGTGTGTGAACGATTCCAGACTTTGCACTCTGGGTTAAATTTCCTTGATACAAAGAGGAGGTATCACAAGAGGTCATTTAGCAATGTCAAATAAGAACTACTCAGGCTTTGTAAAAGTACCTCTGGTGGTCTGACACAGTGGGCTCTGTTTCAGTTTCAGGAAAAATATGTACTGTAAACTGCACTGACTTAGAAATAGATGGTGGTGAGTGATAAATAAAAACGTTTGCTAATAGTGTCACAATGCTTTAGCAAATTGGCAGTTTGCACTGATTATTTTGTTTGTTGCCCATACCCCACTAGAAAACTTTTTAACACAAAGCATGTGGAAGGAGAAAATCTAAACATTGGTGGTGTAAGTAATAGTTTCTTTTGACTCTGGAGCTGAAATAGTCTTGGTACTCTCATTGTGAATTTATTCCTTCATTAAATTGCATGAAAGGGCAAAGGCAAAGATCTCTTCTGAAGCTCACAGAAGCACTTGTAGTGGTGTTAGAGCAAAAGGCACAAGATGCTTACACTCACTCTGCTGCAAAGAAATGGTTACAAGGAGCACGTGTTTGAAAGCAGCATGTAGGATTTGTCATTTCATACATATTTTTATCTGTAATTTATATTGTTGTGTCATTGGTTTCACTTTAAAATGAACTTAATTAAGTGTTGAGAACAGGTGGTTAGTAGTGAAAATGAAAAAAAAATGATATGTGTCTAAATAAGACAGGTAGCTGTGGAGGCAAATTAATGATTCCTTCACCTCTAAACTGCAATACTGAATCATACCTTGTGGATAGTTAACTAGATGCTAAGCAGGTTCTACCTGGTGGCTGGCCTACATAAGATGTTTGCCTTAAGCTCTTATATAGTTACCATGGTGGGCATCTCCTGTTACTTGCAAAACACCGTGGTTGCTGTGAGAAAAAGGGGGGAAATCATAAAGACACATATCAGTCATTTGTACGTAATTGATCCTTAAAGTCAAGTTCAGGGCTTTTGTCAGTAAGAGAGCTTTTTGATTTGCTCTCCAGACAAATGGGCCATTCAGCCTCTAGATTAGTTGTCTTGCATTTTCTGTTAGCCTTGAATTAACATATTTCTGATTTCTAATATTAGTTCTTCAAAAAAAAATTATCACTGCAAAAATATCATTTCCGTCCCTCCCCATCCACTGCTGGCTTTTTGCCAGGCTACCACTACATTACATTATCTTGTTCAGCTTGGGAGTACTTCTAGAATGCATAGTCCTTTCCTGTTGCTATGGTGATCCTTTCTTGGTGGTGTGATGAAGCGCAGGAATTCAGCAAGTCATTTGTTTCTAGAATGTGACTGTGGTGGCTTAAAAAAAAGAAAAGACACTAATCAAAACCAAGCAGTTCATCAATATTATTCCCTTCCTGTGTTCTCCTCTTATCTCTCATCTCAATTGTATCAGTTCTTGTGAGACAATCCAATTTGTCTTGCTTACTTGAAGAGTAGAAGGGAAGCAAAAACAATGATCACATTATTTAAAAATGGCATGTCCACCTTTGCGTATTGTCTAAAGCCAGTGAATTACCCGTCTGGCATACATATGAAAACAAAAGCCACTATGTAGCTGCAAGATGCATTCATTCTAAGTGTATAAGTGCAGTGCAGTATGGGATTTAGTTAAATCCATGCTAGCTTCAGCATCACATTGAGAAATAAATAGAGTGGATTAAATCTGCAGTGCTTTTTTTCAAGTGGTGTGATTTTTTTCTGACTTAATGGATTTTTTTTCTATTTTTGTAGAAGGTGAAAGGCCTTGTGTTTTAAGAATAAACAGCCTGCTTTGAAATGTGTATTGAGCATGTCTGGCAAACCCATTGCATGAAGATATGCACCACTGTCATCAAGATTAAAATGACTGTATGATTAACTCTCTTTTTGTTGGTGATGGTGTCAGGAGCAGAGTGTCGAAGGGCTGAATGTAGGTCATATGATCCATGCTCACCTAATTGGCTAACTGGTTATCTTTGCTAAGATAACAGACAATTTCTGGGCTGCATGTTACAAGTGACAGCACTGAAGGCCACCTTCCTGACTCAGATCTCATTAGCTAGGTTCCCATGCTGTACCACTAGGTACTACGTGCCAGAGGATTGAGCAGCAGTTTTTGAGGAGAAGCTGTGTGAGAAGTGCACTGGGATGGATGTGGCTGCCAGGATGGGAAACTCTTGCCTTTGTCAATGAGTTCACAGTGGGAAGAAAGAATCAAAAGCATTTCTTGCTAGAGCAGCCATGGTAGGTTATGGACACATGAACAAAAGAATCTTTTTCTGACTGTGGACACTGAAAGAGTGTTGATAGCACATCCTGAGCTTAATGTCCTGTATGCATCAGTGAATTCACCAAAAAGATGAAAAACAATGGCAATGTGTGAATCGGAAATCACTCTCTTAATTATGGTGCTTGAATTGCTGTAAGACTGTATTGATTGGGAACAAAAATGCCTCCTACAGTATCATCTACTTACTTCACGCAGTTATACATAGCTTTCTCTGATCATTAAAAATATATAATTTCACTGTGAAACTTGTGACATTCTGTCCAGTGTATCAGAGAGCTGTCAAGCTGCCAAACTGGCATTCATTGAGAGACAAGCATTGTAGCTATTTCATGAGTAGTGATTTGAACATTAATACTGCTACCTAACATCAAGACAAGAAGGTGGCAATATTAAAAAGATCCTCTGCAAAGACTGAATGTTTTCCACAAGTAATAACTTTAACTTGGAACATAGGAATGGCATGAATGAGTAAAAAATTGGAAGAAGAAGCATATGGACGCCCAAGTACTTCGTGTGACTGCCCTCATTTTCCTTTCCCTAGACTGAATAGAACTTCACTTCCTGTATTACAGTTAAATTTAGATTAAAACGGCCTACTCTGACCTGTCCCTTATCCCCTGCGCAATCCTTTCTTTTTTTCAGAAGTGGATGAATGCTAAAAGTGCAGAAGCTGATCTTGTTGTTTGTATTATGTCTGTGAGAACCCCTCTCTTCCAAGGACTTCAACATCTCTTTTTTTTCCCTCTTTTTTTTTTTTCCCCCAGCTGTTATAAATTTACAGACACAGGGAACTGAGAGAATAAAAATATGTAGCAAAAATTCTCTTCCTCTCCTCCCCACCTCTACCAATGAAAACAGTACCAGTCTTTTGTCACAGAGGAACATATAACAAAATTTTAATGCCACAATACACAATATCTGAGTTAGCAAATGCTAACATCAAGGTTATATACATATAATACATCAAGTTCAGTGTGAAGTGCTGCATGTATTGTTTATAGGTGCTGCAGAAGAACAAATCCGTCTGTTACTTGCTCCTTCCATAAGGGCACATCTTTCTTTACTTAAGGTTTACTCTTTGGTTTTCTTGTTCATTTGGCTGGATTTTTAGTTTTGTATTTTGTTTCACTCAAATATTCCTTGTGGGTCTGTTATCAGCAATTATCTGAGTACAGCAAGGCTTTGGTCAGCACTTTACTTGCTGTGAGAGCACCAAAGCATTTCATGTTTTATGTTAATTATAAATGGGAGTATTTGTTTATCTTCTTTAACAGGTGAAATGTAAGCCCTGCTCATAAAATTTGCATGAAAGTGATAACTTAGGTCAGCAGTTCTTATCTGGAGACCCAGTGTCGAACAAGTGTTACTACCGGGAATTATACAAACTAATTTAGATCTTTGATGAATGAATGTGTTCTAACATGCTGCAAATCAACTGAAAATTTGGAATGGAAAGTGATCAAAATAATGCATCTGAAGCAGGACTTGCTGCAGTTCAGACTACAGATAAAAATGTTTCATATGTGTTCGTAACTATCTGCTCTAATATTTTAAAATAAGGAAGAAAAATCTTCTGTATACAGATACTGGTTCGTAAATGCAGAAAGTTTTGATCATGCCTTTCGACTGCTTTGTACAATTACTTGCTTGTGGGCAAAAGAAAGTATAAATGTTATTACTGGGAAACAAACATTCACAGAGGAAAATGAGGAAATTGTCTAAGCCATCCCATTGAAGGGAATGTGTTCCCTGTTTCATATTTCATCCAGGCTTGATCTGAAGGAGTGTAAGCTGTAAGGCTGAGTCTTTATAAGGTACAAGCTTTTCTGTCCCTTTGCCAGGAAGATGACTTAAGACCAAAAGAAAGAATATTGCATTGCCCTCTCAGAGCAAGCCATTCATAAAACTTCCATTTCCTCCTCTGCTTAGGAGTATGGACAGCAAAATTTGTCTGCAGTGTAAAGTGAAAGGACTGATGAAGCTCCCAGTGGAAAAACAATGATCTTGGCTGATTGGGTAGCTGATTCTGAAATCTAATGGTGGGAATTTACATTGTACCAGTTCAGTGACCATAGAGTGTTCGCTGAACTTTCCCCATATGGTGTCATTATTCATTGCTAGCATTCCTATCGTTCATTTCAAATTTCATGCATTTTTTACAGAATCTTCCAGCTATTCTTTCTTCTGTAATCTTCAATTACTTTCCCACACAGTCACAGATGTTTTTGTACAGAAGTACTCAAAGGACAATGTTTCTATTAAACCATCATTTCAGAGGATTTTTTAATTTATGATCGTTTGACATCGGCATAATGACATGAATGAGAGATTTCACCAAAAAAAAAAAGTTAAATCAGATTTTTTAGTAGAAAAGCTTATATTTTCCATAATATCTATATTATTATTGCTTACTCTCAAGGCCCTGCATGGCAGGGGGATTAGACAAGATGACTTCCAGAGGTCCCTTCCAACCTCAGCCATTTTGTGTTTCTGTTATTCATCAGAACTGATCAGTGTAAAAACACTTGAGATTCAGTATCTCCTATAAAAATGAAACCTTTCAAAATGTTTTTGAGGTAATAGAACATATCTAACATAACTTAGTTTAAATAATTAGTCCAAATAGCATTACCATGTTAAAGGACTTTATTATCACTTTCTACAACTACCTGAAGGGAGGTTGTGATGAGGTTAGGATTGACTTCTCCTATGTAACTAGCAATAGATCTAGAGGGAAAGGCCTCAAGTTGCACCAGGAGAGATTCAGGTTGGACATTAGGAAATACTTCCTCTCCAAGAGAGTGATCAGGCACTGGAACACACTTCCCAGGGAGGTGGTAGAGTCACTATCTCTGGAGGTGTTCAAGAAATGTTTAGGTGTTGTACTGAGGGACATGGTTTAGTGGGAAATATTGGGGATAGGTGAACGGTTGGACTGGATGGTCTTAGAGATCTTTTCCAACCTGATTCTATGATTTGATGATTCTGTGATTCCAGCCACTCCGCCCCAAGACTGTAGCATTGCCTGGGGTTGTTGTGGACAAAGTGCAGGACCCAGCACTTGGTCTTGTTGAGCTTTATCCCATTGGCCCCAGCCCAGCTAAACAGCCGGTCCATATCTCTCTGTAGGGCCTTCCTACCCCCAGGCAGACGAACACTTCCTGCCAACTTGGTGTCATCTGCAAGCTTACTGAGAGTGCACTCAATGCCCTCATCCAGGTCATCAATAAAGATATCGAACAGAACAGGCCCCAGTACCAACCCCTGGGGAACACCACTTGTGACCAGTCACCAGCTGGATTTAACTGCATTCACCAGTATTCTCTGGTCCTGGCTTTCCAGCCAGTTCTTTACCCAGTGAAGAGTGTACCCGTCCAGGCCATAGGCTGCCAGCTTCTCAAGGAGAATCATGTGGGAGACAGTGTCAAAGACTTTGCTGAAGACTAAGGTGGATGATTTCAACAGCCTTTCCCTCCAGGCGGGTCACTTGATCATAGAAGGAGATCAGGTGTGTCAAGCAGGACCTGCCTTTCATGAACCTGTGCTGGCTGGGCCTGATCTCCTGGCTGTCCAGCACATACTGATTTCTCTGCCCACGCCCACTTTCTGGACCACTTTTCTACTCTGACAGTCATTTTACATTTCAATTTTGTGAATTTGCAAGAGGCTTTTATGTGGGAAGCGTCATGAAAAAACCTACCTCTGAAAATGATAGATGCAAAATCACACCTACCATAATGAAGCAAAATTATCACTCAGCAGGAAGCGGTAGGACTTGTGACTGGCTGCAGTGTTGCCCTGATGGACAGGAACCTTCTTTTGGGTTAGGGAGCAATTTGGAAAACTTAATACTTTTCTAAATGGAGACGTTTAGATTTCAGATTTTACCTGAGGGTCTGAGAGGGTAAGCTTAAAATTCAGATTTATTTTCCTGCTGTTAGTCCTTCCTTTTCATTGCTGTAAGGATAATATTATGCATACTGTTCCAAGATGTCTCTGTGGGAAACCAGTATGGAGTTGTGAATTTATTTATCTGAGATTCAGAACAGCTTTTGTTTTAGAGAGGTACAGAAATGTGTTTTTTAGAAGATAGAGTGCCAACAAGTGTCAGAGACAAGTGCCACTAGCAAAAACTGCTAGCCAGTCTCCCTTCATTGAGTCCTGAGAAATGTTCTCTTGTTTGTTCCACACACAACCATACACAGCTGGCTCAACTCTCCCCGAGAGTATGCACACAAATATCTTTTTAGGCCACGTGGCAAGCTGAAGCAATTCATTCCTTTGTACAGCTTATTCACAATAAAAAAGGAACTTTATTATGGTTTTTACTTCATGCTAACAGAAAGCCAGTTGAATTCCCTTAGACTGTTTTTTGCTATAGTGAATATAACATTGGCCTGTAAAATCAAATTATTAAAATAGCACCTAATCCATCAGACAAGGAAAATACAGCTGGGTTTTAAATACTGACATAATAAGGAATTAGAGTCCTTGATCATGGAACAGATACTCCTGGAAGCTATGCTACAGCACAAGGAAGGCAGGGAGGTGATACGGGAGAACCAGCAGGGATTCACCAAGGGCAAATCCTGCTTGACCAACCTCGTGGCCTTCTATGATGGTGTTACTGCATCAATGGACAAGGGAATAGCCACTGATCTCATCTGTCTGGACTTCAGTTAGGTCTTTGACACAGTACCCCACAACATCCTTCTCTTCAAATTGGAAAGATATGGATTTCATGGGTGGACTGTTCAATGAATGAAGAACTGGCTGCAGGATCATGTCCAGGGAGTGGTGGTCAATGGCTCAGTGTCTGGATGGAGATCAGCAACAAGTGGTATCCTCCAGGGGTTGGTGCTGGGGCCAATATTCTTTAATATCTTCATCAGTGACATCGACAGCGGGGTCGAGTGCACCCTCAGCAAGTTTGCTGAAGACACCAAGCTGTGTGGTGCGGTCAACACACTGGAGGGATGAGATACCATCCAGAGAGACCTAGACAAGCTTGAGCAGTGGGCCCAGGTGCACCTCATGAGTTTCAACAAATCCAAGTGCAAGGCCTTGCACCTGGGTCAAGGCAACTCTCATTACCAATATAAACTAGGGGATGAAAAGATTATGCCCAGCACTTCTGAAAAAAAGACCTGAGGGTACTTGTGGATGGGAAGCTGGACATGAGCCAGCAATGTGCCCTCAGAGCCCAGAAAGCCAACTGTATCCTGGACTGCATCAAAAGAAACAAGGCCAGCAGGTCAAGGGAGGTGATCCTCCCTGGGGCCTGGGTCAAGGATATTTCTAGAATACTTCCTGGTCTGATCCACCCCTCTGATTACTATCCGTTATTGATAGTTCAGACCGGCAGTGATGAGGTTGCTGACAGAAGCCTGAGGGCTATAAAAAATGATTTTAGGGGACTGGGGAGGTTAGTTGACAATGCAGGCATACAAGTAGTAGTTGCAGGTATTCCTACGGCGGCAGGGAAAGACAATGCAATGATCAGGAAAACCCGTCGCATAAACACATGGCTGAGAGGCTGGTGCAAATGCAAGAATTTCGGGTTCTTTGATCATGGGGCGATCCACTCGGCACCTGGCCTGAGGTCTGCAGATCGGTATCACCTGTCTCAAAGGGGGAAACGGATCCTTGCTCAGGAGCTGGCAAGACTTGTGGAGAGGTCTTTAAACTAGATACGAAGGGGGAAGGGGATAAAACCAGGCCTGCTAGAGATGAGCCTGGGGGAGCGATAATGGGGTTAGAGGTGAGGTGAGGGGCCCAGCTAAAATGCACACAGCATGGGCAACAAACAAGAAGAGTTGGAAGCCACTGTGCCGCAGGCAAGCCATGACCTAGTTGCCATTACGGAAACGTGGTGAGACCACTCCCATGACTGGAGTGCTGCAATGGATAGCTATAAACTTCAGGAAGGATAGACAAGGAAACAGGGGTGGTGGCGTGGCTCTCTATGTTAAAGAGTGCTTTGAGGTTACAGAACTTATGACTGGGGATGATAAGGTTGAATCCCTATGGGTTAAGATCAGGGGAAGAACTGACAAGGCAGATATACTGGTGGGCGTCTGTCACAGGCCGCCGAACCAGGATGAAGAGACAGATGAGGTGTTCTATGAACAGCTGGCGGAAGCTGCGCGATCGCCGGCCCTTGTCCTCATGGGGGACTTCAACTTCCCTGACATATGCTGGGAATACAACTTAGCGCAGAAGAAGCAGTCTAGGAGGTTTCTGGAATGTATGGAGGAACAACTTCTTGATGCAGCTGGTAAGAGAACCTACGAGAGGAGCTGTCCCGTTAGACCTGCTGTTCACAAACAGAGAAGGTCTAGTGGGAGATGTGGAGGTCGGGGGCTGTCTTGGACAGAGTGACCACAACATGGTAGAGTTCTCGATTCTTGGTGGAGTCAGGAGGGGGAACAGCAAAACTGCTACCTTGGACTTCCGGAGGGCAGACTTCGAATTGTTCAGAAGACTAGTAGGGGGAGTCCCCTGGGGTTCGGTCTTAGAGAATAAAGGGGTACAAGATGGCTGGTTGCTCTTCAAGAAGGGAGTCTTAAAGGCGCAGGAGCAGGCAAAATGAGCCGGCGCAGAAAAAGACCGGCGTGGATGAATAGGGAGCTATTCTCGAGGCTCCAGGAGAAAAAGACAATCTACCTCCTGTGGAAGAAGGGACGGGCAACCCGGAAAGAATACAAAGAAGTTGTTAAGATGTGCAGGGAGAAAATCAGAAAGGCAAAAGCCCAGCTTGAACTCAACCTGGCCGCTGGGGTAAAACGGAACAAGAAACTCTTTTACAAGTATATCAACAGTAAGAGGAGGACCAGGGAGAATCTTCATTCTTTGCTGGATGAGGCTGGGAATGTGACCACTGAGGATAAGGAAAAGGCAGAGGTTCTGAATGCCTTCTTTACATCTGTCTTTAAAAGTCAGACCAGTTATCCTCAGGTTTCTCCACTCTCTGACCTGGCAGTCTTGGCTGGGGAGCAGACTAAACCCCCCACGATTCAGGAGGAAACAGTCAGAGACCTGCTACTCCAACTGGACTGCCACAAGTCCATGGGACTGGATGAGATTCACCCAAGAGTGCTGAGGGAACTGGCGGAGGTGATAGCTGAGCCGCTTTCCATCATCTATCAGCGCTCCTTGTTGACGAGTGAGGTCCCAGAAGACTGGAGGCTTGCCAGTGTGACTCCCATCTACAAGAAGGGCTGCAGGGAAGATCCGGGGAACTACAGGCCTGTTAGCCGGACCTCAGTGCCGGGGAAGATTATGGAGCAGATTGTCTTAAGGGAGATCACACGGCATGTGCGGGACAACCGGGGGATCAGGCCTAGCCAGCATGGGTTCACGAAGGGCAGGTCCTGCTTGACCAACCTGATCTCCTTCTATGACCTAGTGACCCGTCTGGTGGATGAGGGAAAGGCTGTTGATGTAGTCTACCTAGACTTCAGTAAAGCCTTTGACACTGTCTCCCACAGTGTTCTCCTGAAGAAGCTGGCAGTCCGTGGCTTAGACAGGTACACTCGTGGCTGGGTAAGGAACTGGCTGGAGGGCCAGGCCCAGAGAGTGGTGGTGAATGGAGTTAAATCCAGCTGGCGACCAGTTACGAGTGGAGTTCCCCAGGGGTCAGTGCTGGGGCCTGTCCTGTTTAATATCTTTATTGATGACCTGGATGAGGGCATTGAGTGCATCCTCAGTAAGTTTGCAGATGACACCAAGCTGGCTGGAAGTGTCGATCTGCCTGAGGGTAGCGAGGCCCTACAGAGGGATCTGGATAGGCTGGATAGCTGGGCTGAAGCCAATGGGATGAGATTCAACAAGATCAAATGCCGGGTCCTGCACTTTGGCCACAATAACCCCAAGCAACGCTACAGGCTTGGGGCAGAGTGGCTGGAAGACTGTGTAGAGGAAATGGACCTAGAGGTGTTGATTGATGCTAGACTGAACATGAGCCAGCAGTGTGCCCAGGTGGCCAAGAAGGCCAATGGCATCCTGGCTTGTATCAGAAATAGTGTGACCAGCAGGAACAGGGAAGTAATTGTCCCCCTGTACTGGTGCGGCCACACCTCGAGTACTGTGTCCAGTTTTGGGCCCCTCGCTGTAAGAAAGACAGTGAGGTCCTGGAGCGTGTTCAGAGAAGGGCAACAAAGCTGATGAGGGGTCTGGAGCACAGGTCTTATGAGGAGCGGCTGAAGGAGCTGGGATTGTTCAGTGTAAAGAAGAGGAGGCTCAGGGGAGACCTTATTGCTCTCTATAACTACCTGAAGGGAGGTTGTAGTGGGCTGGGGGTCAGCCTCTTCTCTCGTGTGACTAGTGATAGGACTAGAGGGAATGGCTTCAAGCTGCTCCAGGGAAGGTTCAGGCTGGAC
Source organism: Pavo muticus (assembly GCA_016647715.1). NCBI lineage: Eukaryota > Metazoa > Chordata > Aves > Galliformes > Phasianidae > Pavo > Pavo muticus. The sequence goes on along the minus strand of JACDJE010000524.1, from coordinate 387,030 downwards.
GTTAGGAAATACTACTACTCTGAAAGGGTGGTCAGGCACTGGAATGGGCTGCCCAGAGAGGTGGTGGAGTCACCGACCCTGGAGGTGTTCAAAGAATGTTTGGATGTTGTGTTGAGGAACATGGTTTAGCAAGAAGCATTGGTGATGGGTGAATGGTTGGACTGGGTGATCCTGTGGGTCTTTTCTAACCTTAGTGATTCTATGATTCTATGATTTTATGATCCTGTCCCTCTGCTCTGCACTGGTGAGGCCTCACCTGAAGTACTGCGTCCAGATGTGGAGTCCTCAGTACAGGAGAGACATAGGCCTGTTGGAACATGTCCAGAGAAGGGCCACGAAAATGATCCCAGGGATGGAACACCTCTCCTATGAGGATAGGCTGAGAGAGCTGAGGCTATTCAGCTTGGAGAAGGCTCTGAGGTGACCTGATAGTGGCCTTTCAGTATCTATAGGGGAGCTAAAGGAAAGAAGGGGACAGGCTCTTTAGCAGGGCCTGTGGTGATAGAACAAGGGAAAATGGCTTCAAGCTCAAAGAGGGTGGTTTTAGATATAAGGAAAAAGTCTTTTACAATGAGAGTGGTGAGGCACTGGAACAGGTTACCTAGTGATGTGATTTATGCCCTGTCCCTGGAGACTTTCAAGGCAAGGCTAGTTAATGCCCTGGACAACCTGACCTAGCTGTGGACATTCCTGTTCATTGCAGGGGAGTTGGACTAAATGCCCTTTAGAGGTCCCTTCCGACTCTAAGGATTCTGTGATTCTATGAAAGGCTTTTAAAAACATTTTCCCTATTCTGAAATCAATACCACTGACAAAATAGCAAATGATTGCAGCCCCTCACCTAGCTCCCTTGGGTTATATATAGTTACTGCAGCATCTAGTTGCTGTGTCTGACTATAAAGAAAAATTTTGATGACAGGTTGAATTGATGAAATTGTTTTATGGTTTAACCTGTCAAGCAGCTAAACACCACACAATCTTTCGCTCCCCTGCCTCCCAGTGGGACGGGGGAGGGAGAATTGGAAAAATAAAGTAGAACTCATAGGTTGAGATTAAATCTATTTGCTAAGACAGAAGAGGAAGAGAGAAATAACAGTAACGATAATTTTATATATGTAAAATTACTCTCCATATATATATATATATACACACAAAGCAAGCAGTGCACTGAACAATTACTCACCACTTGCTGACCGATGTCCATCCAATCCTTGAGCAGTGGCAGATTCCCCCAGCCAGTTCCCCTCAGTTTTATAGTTTTTTTTCACATGATGTCATATGGTATGGGATATCCCTTTGGCCAGTTTAGGTCAGCTGGTTCTGTCCCCTCCCAGCTCCTTATGCCCCTGCAGCCCTCCTCACTGGCAGGACAGTACAAGAAGCTGAAAAACTGAAACCACCTTTGTACAGCACTGCTTAGCAACAACTAAAACGTTAATGTTGTATCAACATAGTTTTTCTCCTACAGCCAAAACATAGCATCATAACAAACACAGTGAAGAAAATCAACTCTGTCCCAGCTGAACCAGAACAGATTGTCTATGAAAAGAATCTGTAATCCGAATCTGTAATGTTTCCTCAAGGTTAAAACCAAGAGTGTGTTCACATGCTTCTGAAAGAAAGGTTTATATATGTTTTTGGTTTTGTGCTAATGAAACTTACTGTATTTATGTTAGTAGAGTAACAAAATTACCTTCTGTATTAACAGCAGTGCTTATTGAAGGTACCTCCTTTGGTTTTGTTTTTTTTTTGTTGAGGAGGAAGCGAAAAGTCATAAGGGATCAGATAATAGTGAAAGATATTTTCCTTTCATATTTATTTAGATAAATGTCTATCTGTTTACTTTTTCTTTAAATTGTATTTAAGTATGTTGGATGTATTTCTGAACTGGTTTGGTAAGTTTTGCTGATATTATAACGTGAATCTTTAATTCTCTATTTACAGCCAGTGCAGATTTCCCGTATAATGGTCAAGCTATAGGAGATGGAGTTAACAGAAACTCTGCTATTATTGGAGGTAGGAAAAATGTCTACTTTCCTAAGAGATTTTGCAGCACAACTGTGAGGCTTAGTTGCAGTTGGTGACATATTCAATCTACTTGCTAAGAACTGACTTTGGGAAAATTACACCAAAATAGAAGTTTGTATAATTCTGTTCGGGTTATTTGTTTCTAGTGAAATGGCTTGTTTTCACTTAGTTTATCCCCTCATATTCAGTTTTAACCACATCATAATATTCATATTTTTCATCCACATAACAAGCATGCTTGTGAGGAACTACTCTTGAATACTTACTTGTGGTAATAGAGTAATTCATTTATGTTAAATGGCAAGGACGCTTTTCCAGTTACATCAGATTCAACATGAATCTATGGCAAAAACCATTAGTTACACTCTTGACAGAAACAATTCATAATCTTGCCTTGTTTTGTAGGGGCCAGGTTCTGCTACAACTTATATGCCTGGGAGTGCCGTTCAGTGTGATAGGTTCTCAGGTGATGTGAAGTAATACCAGAACTTGGATCTTAAATTAGCATTAAATTAAAGACTTTTAACCAAGCTGTCTCCAGCTATAAGGATCATGAATAAATTTATGCATACCTACAATTTGCTCTACCCCATCCCTCTGCACTGAAGTATTACACCAGAACTCTCTGGAGACAACTTTGGTAGTGCAACAAATTCTGAAGGCATATAAAAATGTTTTAAAGATCATCCTAATATCTTTTAGTCAGTTCTAGATGCATATAAAATAACATATTGGTGGTGAGAGATATTTTGCTTGTAAAGCAACACTAAGTATAGTAATATGTGCAGTCGAATGGAATTTCTTGTTTCTTTTCCTGTCCCCGACAAAGGACGGTGTTTCCATAACCAGGTTTAGGTCAGTTGCTTTAGTTTTGATTTGTTACATTATTTTTCATTTGTATTTTATTTTTTATTACTACTTAAAACTTTTACTTTATTACTTTTACAGTATTGCAGTGAGGATAGGTATTGCATTCCTCAGAAAATTCAGACCATGCCTGAACAATCTGGCTGCCCAACACATCATTTAACATAAGTGACATAAAATAATTCTGTCTGATTATGAGATTTTTTTTAACTGACAAATTTTGTAATTTCTTCATCCTGGGTAATACTCTATTGTCCTCTATCTCAGAATAGCTGCCCAGCCAACAGCACATCCCCTCATTTTAGGAACATGGTGTCCTCTGCCTAAAGGCAGCTCACCTCTGTAACTAGGTATTAATGTAAAAGGTAAACTATGGGATGAAAGTCACTAGCAGACTCCCCTCATTTATTATAACATAAATTTTAGAGAAGTGGAAACCAAGCAACTGTGGTGATATTCAGCTGCCCATGTAGCTATGAACCTCTTTCTTTGTATCAGAATCTGTGAGTGTTCTCCTCCTTAGTGGCATCTTTTCTTTCCTCCTCTGCTCAGGCATCATCGCTGTGGTGATCTTCACCATACTCTGCACTTTGGTGTTCCTGATACGCTACATGTTTCGCCACAAGGGAACCTACCATACCAATGAGGCCAAAGGAGCAGAGTCAGCTGAAAGTGCCGATGCTGCCATCATGAACAACGACCCCAACTTCACAGAGACCATCGACGAGAGCAAGAAGGAATGGCTTATCTAAGCCCAGAGGGAGGGAGCCTGGGATGGGATACAAGCTGGGCCGGGTTGGGACTGGAATGACTCTTGCAGTGGGGAGAGAACATTCTGCATTGGACGCTTGAGCACACATATGATAAAAAGATCAGCACAACTAGAGGAGCAAATGACAGGAAAAATCACTGAGACTGGAGGAGAAAAATGTCACAAGCATTTAAGAAAAATGCTTTTAAACATTTACTTACAGTGAATTGCCCTTCTGTATTCAAACAACTGTAACAAAGAACAGTTCTGCAGCTTCAGCATTGGCTAAAATTTTCAGTAATAACTATCTTTTTCTGTGTGTGTTTAGAGGTATTCTAAAGAACAAGAAACAGGGAAACAGGGCCTTTTTTTTTTTTTTTTTTTTTTTTTTACGTTTTTTAAAAGCTGTTTAAAATGGAGGTAGTTCTGTCCTGAGAACAAGTGGCAGAACTTTGTTCTGATGTTGTGTTTTTTCATATCTGGCCACTTCCCCACAGGCTGCTATCAGCCCTGCACCTTCACTGTATTATGCTTCATTTTAGTGGTGTTTAAACAGGTGTTCAGAGCTGGGGGCAGAACTGAGGGTTGAGGAAGAATGCTTAATGCAACTAAACCTTGCCAGTTTTTCAAAATGTCATCGGCTCTTGTCAATCCTGGCAGGATTCATCTTTTTTTGACACAGATACTTAGTTGATTCTGTACAATTCTCATCAGCAATGTAAAAATACTATTATTATGACTTCTACTACTACTACTACTTCTAATAGAGAGGATGATCATAAAGCACAGCAAACTTATTTTTTATTATTATTGTGAACTCTGAGGGAGGATGGTGCTGTGCACCAGGTCTGTAGACCTGTTCTTGTGTCTTTGGCTAGGGCACTGGTGACCCAAGGCACATGCCAGTCTAAATTCAGCTCTGCCTGTGATGTGCCGGTGTGCATATCCTGGACTTAGGCATAAGCATTGTAGTAGGAAACTATAGCCAAGCTTCATTTGCTTCTGTTTCTTTTTTATAGGCTGTCACAGAAATATTAACTAGTACAGTTCTAGTCAATGTATTTAAACTTCTGGACTTCACACGATACTTTTTACAGCTTTGGCATTACAAGTCATACTTTAAATACTTTAAATCCTTTTTTTTTTTTTTTTTTTTTTTAATTGCCTTCCGAAGAAAGCCTCTGCTGACAGCATTTGCACAGGCAGAAAAATTAAGCAACAAAAATGTGAAAGCTCTGCCTCAAGAGCACGTGAAAAACACACAGTGCTAGAAAAGACATGCAGATTCAATATGCAATTTTATCTGAACTATTACTTATCTAAGGCATTTTTAAGAATGTTAAGGAGAGTTCCAAGTGCATCATTTTACCCCATGTCCCCTCTTTGACCAGGGAAGTTGCAAATCCCACCTGAGAAGCGGGCGGGTAGTTGTAGAAAGGCAAGGGGGCTGCCTGAAGACCTTGTATCCTTTGATGGCAACAAAGAAGCTATAGCTTGCCCTGTGCAGTTATATGTGGTTCTCCAGGTCTGGTTTCACAGAAATTTGGGGCCTTAATAGGCAGTTTTTGCAGTAGAATGGAACAAGGGAGTGAATGTATTGCAAAACATTTCCTGTGTGCTAAAAGAACAGAAGCAACACCGAGAATTTCCTTTTAAAAGTATTTATGCTTGTGACAGTCTCAGATTTGCTTTATCTTTTAATATTGCTGGGTTTAGTATGCGAAGATTTAATCCATTTTTCTTTATAAGAAGGATTTATTTTTCAAATCCAAATCTGAAATCTACTACGCTGATCAGTGCTGGCATCTCTAATTTCCTTATCTTTTTTATTTTATTTTTATTATTATAGATAATGCTTTAAAATTTAATTTTAAAAAATCACAGAGAGGGAGGAAAATATTTGAGTCTTACCTGACAAGAAGTTTGTAAGCACAATTTGACAGCTAGACAGGGATAGGTAGTTTGATTTAAGGATGGTAGTATAAAGTCATCTGGTGAATTCATTGAACATCTATCAGATCAAATCAAATCCATTGATTTCTTCCTGCTCATGGATTTGGAATTAGCATACAAAAAGTTTCAAACAAGATTTACTGTTTCTCAGGTAATATTATGTGGCAGAGGTATTCAGGTAAACATGAAAGCTACCTCTGTCATTCTTGTGCTCTGCGGTCTTTTGCCTTGCCTCTAGTATCAGCATCTCCCTCTCTTGTGCTTAATTAAATAGATGAGTCCCTGAGCATGTTTACTTGTGGGCATAAGATAAATCTCTAACCCTTTGGAGAATATCAGCCTGGGATGACTCTAGCCTGCACCACTGACTATTCAGCAAAATACTTTGGTTGTTCCATGTTGCAATTTCAGATCACTTTCTGTAATTGAAATGGTGTTCACTTTTCTATATTATATTCTATATTTGATTTTAATTGTACTTTAGTCCACTCTGAAAAACATCCTTGCCTACAACTTCAAGTTATCAAGAGCAGTGAATACAGCATTATTTGCATAGATTGGAATTTAGTTTGCAGAAAAAAATTACTAATCTGAACTTAATGTCTGTGATGGGGATCGGACTCATGTATACTGAGAAGCTGGAATCCTCTGATGCTAGAGGACAAAGTAGCCAAATGTCTTAGCGTGGTACTAGAAGGGAAAGATGGCTTGGTATGCGTGCCTAACCAAGTCCTTGGCCAAGGTAGGGACATTTGTTGAGTTATGGTAATGGAGTCATGGCATCTATTCACTGACTTTCCAAAAGATTTCCAGTTTATCTCTCACAACCCTGCAAGCAAGAATTTCTGGAAAACAACCTTCAACGGTTGCACATGCAATAGCTGTATATTTATGTCTTAAATTTGGGAAGACAGGATTTACATTTCCTAAATTAAGTTGCATGCATCTTCATCTCTCCGTGTTTCTCATAAGTAAAGTTCATTAATGCTGTATTAAAATGTTGATAGTCTATTTTCCAGATACAATTGCTTTCATAACTTTAGAAACTTTCTGGATTAGTTGTTAGAATCCTGCCTTTTATAGTGGATCTTAGACATGAAATTTTAGACTATCAACCGTACTCTGTGTAGTCTTTTCATGACTAGGTGAATTCCTTTCTATCTGTCTTGCATTTAATTTCTGAAAATGTAATAAGCTTAATAATAGGCACTGGCCTACTTTCTGAGCAGGCTCAGAAGTGTAGCTTGCATATTTTTGCTAACACCATACTATTTTGAGAATTTCTTCCCCTGTGGGCCTATTATTGGCAACAACATCCATAGTTTACTTCACCTATTTTTATTTGTGCCAATATTGTTTGACAGGTGCTATCCAAATGCTTGTAATGGGAAAATCTGATGGAGAGTAGAATGGACCCTGCTTTTATAAAAACCCATGCTTTCCCCAAGAGAACACTAAACTAAGCAGTCTTGTATCACCTGCTTTTAGCTGCTTCACCTATTTGAACTGCCTAGGAAAATGTTGCTTCTTGCACTGATTGAGCCACCAAAGCGTCCCAGTTGTGTTTCTGAAAGGCTTGTTCTGATTCCCTTGAAATCAATGGCAAAACTGACAACAGCTGTGGGGAGTGCAAGACTGGGCTGAAGACCAGAATCCTCTGCGTTAGCAGCTTTTGGGTCCTCATTCACAACACGCACAGACCACAGGGAAATGAGTCATGGAGCTCCAAAGAGCCAAAATGGTGAAAAACTAATCAGCTCAGCTTTGAGAGGAAATCCACAGTCTAATCTGTTGGTTTTGAATCAAGTCTTTCACATATTGCTTATTCCATGTTTACTAATTGAAGATTCAAGTGCATTACATAGTAATATGCATCTTTAATTGGTACTGGAACAATTCTACATAGTATTTTTCTTGTCTTAAGCCTTACCTTTACCCTTTATATTTCCTGTAGCAGTTAACACTTCAAACATGATAGTATTTTAGTATCGTGCTCTAGCTAGCATGATGTATGTCAAAGGATGGTTATCATAAATATTTTACTAAGATTGCCAGAGTGGTGGTGTATATGTACAAGTTTATTGTAGTGATAAGAATTTGTTTAGAAGAGTCTAGTAAATAATTATGTTTTAATTAAAACTGTCCTTTAATAGCAGATGCATCTAATTTCCAGGCTATCTATTGAAATGGAAAGCTATCTCAGTTTGATAAACAATAGCTTTTAACATGGTTTCTCCCTTGAACCATGTCATCTTCTAGCAAACATGATAACTCTGAAAGGTTATCATCTTTGAACAGCAGAACCTGTATTTTGTTGATCAGATTTTATTGCCTATCCTAGAGAAATTAAATCTAAAAGCAACAGCATGTAAATTGGAATGAAAGAAGAACAACATATATGTATGCCTAATATCTTAATATCTTCTGTGAATGTCTTTCGCTTTAACTGAAGTTCTATTAGAAATCAGATTGCTAAATAAAAAAAAAAGAAAAAGAAAAAAAGAAAGAAAGCAATTCTAAGTAGTTTTAATTAACCTAAAAGCTTTTTCATTGTTATCACTGTCTGTAATTTTTTCCTTCTCTAATACCAGGAAATCAATTTGAAAAAGGATACAAGTTGGAGAGGCCTCATAAAAAAGACTCAAAGTACATGGAAAAAAAGATAAAATAAAATAAAAAAGGACTTCACAGCACAGAGGGTACTGAAACCAGGGATGAATTATTAAAATGTGTGCACATTCCTTGTGTATCAGGCAGCTCTGACTGTGTGTTACAGATGAGAATCCTGAGCAGGGTAAATCTGTATCTGTTGAAGTGAGCTGAGTCTGAACACAAAGTTTTGATGGAATCAAAATGAGCTTTTTCTCTTTCTGATTCCTTTGATAGCAGCAAGCAGTCTAGTGCCACTTCTGCTAATCTTTGTTATTGCAAATTCAGTGGCATTGCCAGCTTCACAAGAGCTACATACTAAAAATGACTGGGAGTGGTTTGCCTCCCTGTCCTACCATAACTGTCCTTTCCTTTATGACTGTGAGCCTTTTATTGAAGTCATCAAGAAAAATGTGCATCTAGTTCAACAGTCTTGCATGGTTTTTTTTAATAAACTACCTTATCAGGCTTTAAATTTTCTTTATGTGCAGCATTTTATAAAAGTGCTACATTTAGTGCATTTGAATAAGAATATTCTAGGCAAAGAAGCAGTGGGTACAACAACTTCCAGAATCAAAGAGGCTGGGACTGTCCTATCCTGTTTCTTTTTCTGCAGTGTGAATTGCCTTAACCCCACTCCAGAGCCCTGGTCCTATCCAAGGCCTGCTTTGTGGGATGTATAATTGTGGCAAGGTCCAGTTATGCCTTATGACCATGTTTTGATGGTTCATTTGTACTGCTGTTGAAACCTCTAGAAGGGGATAGAGTCACACATTCTTGAGGAGCATTTGTCATTTTTATAGAAAAGTCCTAGAGGAAAAAGAAGTGAGCAAAGGTTTAAGCTTAAAGCCATTCTGATACTTGTGCACTGTGACACTGAGCAAATTTGTTTCTTCTTGCTGTCACCATGTGTGCTTCAATGAGGCCAAAACCATATGGGCCTGAAACAAGGCTATTTTGGATGTGAGGTCCACAGCTGTGGAGTAGTTGTTGCCCATATGGCATTAAAATATGATGAATTAAAAACTTATATACCAAATTTCTTCAAATCCCTAACCCTGCAGCACTAGCAGAATCCTTCATTCTTGAAATTAAATGCAGTTTTGGAAACTAACTCGGACTTTGCCCTACAGTATTTCATATGGTACTTCGGGCTGACTTGGACCTAGTTACCGAAAAGCATTTAGCAATCTCTAACATTTGTAAATTTAACTCTGACTTTCACATAGAAGCAAACTTCTTGAGGCACTATGCTCAAAGTTCTGATTAGGGCCGCCACTTAAGAACCAGGAAGAGAAGTGGAAGATAAGTTTTTTTTTTAATCAATTTATGTTAAAAAGAAAAAAGAAAAAAAAAGTTTCAGTAGATTACTGCACAGTTAATTGTTTCTTTTGACTACTTTTCCATTTTCCAAACATCACATAGGAAAACTTAAGTGATTTTTTCATATGGTATAATAAAGCACAACCAGAACTGCTTCTGTGAAAAAGAAGTCCAGATTAGGATACTCTGCAAGTATTCTTAAATCAAGTAACAAACTTAATTATGTCCTTTCTGTGATGCAGCAGCTTCTAATAATGTCTACGTATGCTTCCACTGCTTCCACTGTTTTCTTGGGTTGTTGTTTTTTTTGTTTGTTTGTGTGTTTTTTGAAAGAAATATCTGGATATGAAACCCTTGAGTCAGCAAAAAAGCAATAACTTTAGGTAAACCAAGTCAGGCTGAAGCAGGCTATACAGAGAAAATTCCCAGCCAGACAGCTCTCTCAGATTTAATCTTGGCTTAGGCTAGCAACTGAGTGAGTCAAGTCTGTGTACTTTTTTTTTCAAGCCATGTGCATGTATGTAAGGTAAATAAAGTTGGTTAGTAAAGACAAGGTAGTCAAACCCTTTATGCTAATGTTCTTTACCTAAACTGTACATCTTACAGTTAATGTATTACTAGAACAAACTAACCTTGGCAGAGCCAATAAACCATTCACAAGCTGGCCCCAAACCCATTACTGTTTTGTCTTAAAGGTCTGTTTTAGTTACATGTTTAAAAATAAATTTATGGTTTGCCTTCATAAAGTATGGACTTTATTGGGAGGACTGGACACTGTCATCAGATAGCTGTAGATTATTTTTGTTACAATTCAAGGGCCACCTGCAGAGCTTTCTTGTGTAACTTGCACTAACACCACCTTTAGTCCTGAAACTTCATAAACTGCAACAGGGCCATGGAACAAAGAGAAATCCCGTTTGACGCACATCCTGAAACACAGAGCGTGATGCTTTTGTTGCTGTTAGTATGTAGGAGTAAGATTTCAATATGCATCCAGAATCTCTGTGTTTACTAAGGTCTTATCCACCACTGCAAGGTCAGCATGGAAAGAACTTGGCTAACAGTTCTTGTTTGTTGCCATCTCTTCCTCTGCTTCAGAAATGTTTCTTCTCATTGATAAATTCATCACTTTTCCTGTCAGAATATGTAGTTCCTTCACAGCAACACTCACCTCCCAGAATGTGGCTGTTTTATTGGGAAAGTTGTATGACACTGAATGCCTGTCATGTGCTATATTTGCAGCTGGTTTTATTTGCTTATAGTACTTAGTGATTGAAATTAGTATTTTTTGCCAGCTGCAGCACTATTTTATAACTTGTTTGTATGTGTTCCAAAATGATTGCACTATCTGGCAAAGAGTGTCTAGAAGCAATGCACCTGCACCTCATTCCATTGAGCATATCCTTTTTGTTGTTTTTCATATTTTTCCCAATATATATAAATGCTAAAATAAATGTATAGCAAAAGACATTTTAAGGAAAACACAAAAATGTTATAGAGCCACAAGATGTGAACTCTCAGCTTTCTCTTTCCCTTCCGCTTTTGCTATGTCTTATACATATACAAAGCCAGTGTATCCTCCAGAGGAGTAAACACAGTGACATTAAGAAACCATTGCTTCTGGTGTTTTCAGTTACTTGGGGTTCTAAAAGTCCATCTCAAAAGGGGCAACAAATTAGCATCCTTAAAAATTTTTATTATTAGCTCAGCTAAGAAAATTGTCATCACCTGTTATTAAAAGAATCTTGTTTTCATCGGACCAGCATATCATGGGGGGGAAAAAAAAGAAAAAAAGAAAAAAAAGAAGAGAAAAAAAAACACCAAAAAAACACCTGCTTCATGCATTTCGAGTTTCTGAGATACTGTACTTAACTCCATTGTAACTCCTACATTGTGTCAAACCTGTTCAAACCTCATCTCGTATCAAAGTCACTTTTGAATAAAGATTATGGTATCACTTGATTCCCATTAAGTTACTGAAGTACAAAGAACTGCTTTCCACAAATCCACACAGTTCATCCCTCTCCTGTTCTGTTAAGGAGTATCTTTTATTCTGCTCTACTCTTCAGTGGCTCAAGACCCATCTGCAGGCTGTGCAGGTGTGAATACAAAATATCTTCAGTCCTAGTGACCTGTTCTGCGCATTGAGCAGCCAAAGCCCATGCAGTTCCTCCAATACAAAACCATGGTTTGGCATGATATTCCTGAAAGGCTTCAGCTCCTTGACAGTTCTGCTACCCCATCTGACTAATGCTAATTAACAGAAGTCTACTGGCAATTACCTATACTGGCCTACATGTGGAATTTAGACCTAACTAACAGTGCTTAATTTCATGGGGATTAAGCAGATTCTTCGCCACTACAGACTGCTTGGGATGTGCTCAGTGTGAAGCTTCTTACTGACATATATAAATACAGATATGGAAATAAATAGATATTTTTATGGAGATGTTTTATAAGTGGCCTTTGTGCATGGTAATTATTGACAAATTCTTATTATTTAGGAGCTACAGAATGGCTGGTTCTGCAGCAAGTGGGTGGGGATTTGGTTTTAATTTTTATTACTCAGCTATAATTTGCATGGTTTGGTTTGGTTTTTGTCTTAGTATCTTTTTTATTTTCTTCGTTGGTTTTCTGGCAGGGACACATTGGGCTCAAGCAGGAACTTTTCTCTAAGTATTTGAGAGAAAGATTGAAGCCATCAGTGCCATGTAACATAACAGAAGCACCTGCTTTGCACAGCCCATGTCGTTGATCAGTCTGAGGACCTTAGTATACAATGTCTTTAAGCAATCTATTCAGCTTCCCACACTTTGTTGAGGTACAGCTATTTCTCTTGCTTTGCTCAACAAGATAGTAAGCTAGTAATCACTGGCCTGCAGGTATAGCCTCTCAGGCAGGAAAGGGGCCCAAACAAAGACAAGGACATGAATAAGGATTTTGAATTACATTCATAAACATAACAGTAACTAAAAATAGCCAAAATTGCTACTGAGGCAGGCTACTTTACTTCTCTTTTCTCTTACTCTTTTTTTTAATATCCTCAGTATGCCATGCGTACAAGCCTGCTCTCAGTAACCTGAGCGCCTGTTTAGAGATAGAAATGTGGTTGTGCTTTCCTATCTCACCCCTATTGCTTTAAGGCAGTCTGTACCCAGTACAGGACCAAGATCATCAGCTATCAGGAAAGCTAAGCCAGCCTCCCACACATTCCTTCCAAATCAGCAGGCTGAGAGTTGGTCCTAAGTTTGTGTGCTTACAAAGCTGGCCCAGGTTTCTGGTGGGTGAACCAAGACGGTGTCCATCTACAGTTGTTCTAGTCAACTTTCTTTCTTGAGCACAACTTTTCCATTGGAAGAGAAAGCATAATCAGGATATGACAGTTACCCTATTTAAAGAAAAACATGTATATTAAAACAAATCCTAGTCTGAAAGTATACTGTGTCTGAGATTCCTATGTTATAGACATTTAGTCTACAATTTTATGGCTACATTTGCTATGTTATGCTTCAATAAACGTATAATTCATTGAAATACACAAGACTGACAAAAATAATACAATCTCTTTAAAGAGAATAAACTGTTTGTAAATTTATCAAGAGTATAATCTGTTAGGCCTTATTTGAAGTATGTACTGTGGTTTGGTAAAAGTACATTAAAAGAGCCTTGCCAGATGAGGACTGCTTTTTTGAGTGTGTGCATGTATAGATGCTTTTGCATATTTAAATCTTGATTTTTTTATTTTTTTTTAAAAAAAAGCTTTATTATGTAGAGCACTCTTCAAATTTCTGTGGCTCCAGGGATGGGACTGGTCAGTCTGTTTTTATGAATCACCTGCATAATCTCCCAGTTGGTGCACATTATCAGACCACCAGGGGATCAGCCATGCCCTGACCAACTAAGAGACAAATCCCCCAACTCCGGGTCCAATCCCAACAGAAGGTACATTTCTCTTTGGAAAATTACTGTCCCCCTAAGCAATATGTTTGTGGCACAGGAAACTGAAGGGGTGGTGAGTGGGGAGGTGAGGGAGGATCCACCTAGGAGGAGGCCTAGGGGGAGGCAGTCATCCCCATACCTTGAGACTGACTGCCTCTGCCAGGAAAGAGGATAATTGTGGTAAGTGGTTCCCTTCTCAGGGGAATGGAGGGCCCCATACACAGACCCGACCCAACCCGTAGGGAGGAGTGCTGCCTCCCTGGGGCCCAGGTCAAGGACATCACCAAAAAACTCCCAGGTCTGGTTCACTCCTCTGATTACTACACATTATTGATAGTTGTCATGGTTTTATGGTTTTTGTTATTGGTACTCCACATCATAACATCATGTAGTGCACTGGGAGTTAAAGAATTAATGCTCCAGTTCCATGGATTGTGGATAGTTCCAGCTACCTGTCTCAGAAGAGAAGAGCTACATCTCCTTGAGGACCATTCGCTGTTCTGTTACCGTTCCCGCTCAGAGAGAAAGATAAAAACTGTTTGTAGATCACTTGACCTCCCCTTTTTGATCTTCTGACTCATCTCTGCTCCCAGCCATATCTCCTCAGCTTACTTAGAGTAAGGCCTTAGGTTTTTGGACACTCTCTCTCATTTTATTTAATTTATTAGTTCCAATTCTAATTATATTGCATTATATTGTATTATAGTATGTTATCTTGAATTCCAATATCTTATTTAGTAAATTAGTTTGTTTCTCCTCAGATCATTGTCTTTAGGCCGTCTCCCTAACCTTTCCCGTTTTCCCCTTTTCCCTTCCCTGGAGCATGGGTCCGTGGGTCCCCTGCCCCACTAGTCACGGAACCAGGCCAAACCAGCCCAGAAACCATTGACATTCTTGTAGGAGAGTGCAGGCATAGGCCACTTTTTCGGCCTTTAGAAGTAATATCTCTCTGCTCTCAGAGAGATTTGTTAGAAAGCTTATCAGTACTGCAGGGTGCTGTAACTGAGAATAAGATCTTGATGTCCAGGTGGACTGCCAATATTCTGGGATATTTGTAAACTTTTTGAGCACTGTTATCTTGCTTCTGTAAAGAGGAAAAGAAAAAAAGATTCCACTTTCTTTTTAGAACTGCTTCCAGAGGGAGCTGCTAATTCTGCAGAACTTGTGATTTTTAAACATTCTCCCAGTTCCTCCACTGAATCATTTATGTAGTTTTTGAATGCTCATCTGATGATCATGATGATCATGCTGTCAATCTCCCTGAACACAGTCCTCGTCATTTCACTCAGTATCTGTATTTATAATATTTTGAGGAAGCCTTCCCCAAAACCAGAGAATACTGAGTGGAAGGGAGTGTGGAGGCACTTCGGAGAGACGTTAGAGAGATGGGCATCCCTGGTGTCATGGGACTTTACTCCTGAACACCTGCAAGATTCTGAGAGCCTAAGCAGGTATTTGATATATACCTTATTTAGTAAATTAGTTTATTTCTCCTCAGACCATTGCTGCTGTTTTGTTTTTAGGCCCATCTCCCTACCCTTTCTCCTTTTCCCCTTTTCCCCTTTTCCCTTTCCCAGGGCATGTGTCCATGGGTCCCCCTGCCCCACTAGTCACGGAACTGGGCTGAACCAGCCCATAAACCGTTGACAATAGTTCAGGCAGGCAGTGATGAAATTGCTCAGGGAAGCCTGCGAACCCTCAAAAGAGATTTCAGGGGTTTAGGGTGGCTGACTAAGGGAGCGCAAGTGATATTTTCCTCTCTCCGTTCTGGGATGGTGAGGGATAAAGAGCAATCTAGGAAAACACAGGCTTTGAATTAGTGGCTGAAAGGCTGGTGCCACCACAGGAATTTGGGGTTCTTTGACCATGGGGCTGTTTATTCAGTTCCTGGCCTGATGGCTGCGGATGGGTCTCGCCTGTCTCTGAGGAGAAAGTGGATCCTCGCCCAGGAGCTGGCAGGACTTGTTGAGAGAGCTTTAAACTAGGTATAAAGGGGGAGGGGGATAAAATGACGCTCGCTAGGATGGAGTGAGTAGTTCAGAAATTTCAACTAGATTTGATGGCTGAAGAGGGTAGAGGTCAATGGGACAGAGAAGGGTTTGGGGATGTTGTCACTGTAGGAGACTGCGGGGAAAAACCTCTGAACTGTCCTGAAGGATCTTTTGGGAACTCCTCAGAGGAGGCAAGGTTGCCAACCCTCTGTCAGGAGCCTTCTCATGTCCCGCTAGGAAGCAGTGGGGGAAAACTTCAGATTTTTTTTGGAGCTTTGAGGAAGGAGCCCTCTAGAAAGGTAGTGTGCCAGGAAAACCATCTGAAGTGCCTTTACACTAATGCATGCAACATGGGAAATAAGCGGGAGGAGCTGGAAACCATGATGGGCTTGGAAAATGATGATCTGATTGCTATCACAGAAACATGGTGGGACGAATCTCTCAACTGGCATACTGTGAGGCATTTCAGAAGGGAAAGACAGAGTAGGAGGGGAGAGGGAGTTGCTCTCTATGTTAGGAAGTGGATAGATAGTGAAGAGCTGTGTCTGAGAAACAGTCATGACCAGGTTGAGAGCTTGTGGGTTAAAATCAAGGATCACTCCAGTAAAGGGCATTTAGTGGTTGGGGTCTGATACAGGCCATCTGATCAGGGGGAGCCTGTTGACAAGGCCTTCTTGCTTCAGCTGCAGGAAGTGTCACGCTCACAGGCTCTTGTCCTGATGGGGGATTTCAACCGCCCGGATATCTGCTGGGATAGCAGCACGGCAGGTGGCAGACAATCCAGGAGATTCCTAGTCTGTTGAGGATAATTTCCTAGTCCAGGTATTAGATGGACTGGCCTGAGGTGAAGCCTTACTGGACCCAGGGCTCACCAATGCAGAGGAGAGGATTAGAGAGGTTAAGATCGGAGGCAGCCTGGGTTGTAGTGATCATGCCCTGGTGGAGTTTGTGATATGGAGGAATGCAGGCCTGGCAAAAAGCAGAGTCAGGACCCTGTGCTTCAGGAGAGAAAAATTCCAGCTGCTCAAGGAACTGCTAGATGGGATCTCCTGGGAAACTGTCCTTAAGGACTTAGGAACAGAACAGAGTGGCAGCTCTTTAAGAACACCCTTCTGCAAGTGCAACGGCTCTCCATCCCCCAGCAGAAGAAGTCAAGCAGGGGAGGCACACGACCAATGTGGCTGTACAGCTTAGACTGAGGGAAAAGAGGGAAATGTACAGAAAGTGGAAGCAGGGTTGTGTAGCCTGGGAAGAATATAGGGACATTGTCCACATGTGTACAGGTAAGATCAGGAAAGCCAAGGCACAGATGGAGCTGAACTTGGCAAGAGATGTGAATAATAACAAGAAGGGGTTCTACAGGTACATAGGCAGGAGGAGACAGGCCAAGGAGAGTGTTCCCCTCTGATAAATGAGGACGAAGAACTGACTACTTCAGAGATGGAAAAAGCTGAGGAACTCAATAAGTGCTTTTTCTTAGTCTTCACTGGTGGTCAGGCTCCCCATGTCTGCCAGGACTCTGAACCTCTAGGTGTGGGTGAGAGGAGCAGATTCCATCCCACTGTAACAGTGGAACAAGTCCAAGACCACCTCAGGAAACAGAATGTATATAAGTCCTTGGGGCCGGATGACACGCATCCAAGGGTTCTGAGAGAGACAGCTGATGTGGCTGCCAAGACGCTTTTCATCATATTTGAAAAATCATGGCTGTCCAGTGAAGTCCATGGTGACTGGAAAAAGGGAAATATTACTCCCATTTTCAAGGAAGGGAGAAAAGATGACCTAGGGAACTACAGGCCAGTGAGCCTCACCCCTGTGCCTGGGGAGATCATGGAGCAGATCCTTCTGGTTACCATGTTAAGGCACACACGGGACAAAGAGGTGATCTGAGACAGCCAGCATGGCTTCACTAAGGGCAGATTTTGCCTGACCAATCTGGTGGCCTTCTATGCTGGAGTGATGGCTTCAGTGGACGGGGGAAGGGCGATGGATGTCATCTGCCTGAACTTCTGCAAAGCCTTTGGCATGGTCCCTCATCACATCCTTCTCTCTAAATTGGAGAGGTATGGATTTGAAAGATGGTCAGTTCAATGGATTAAGAACTGGTTGGTGGGTTGCAGCCAAAGGGTTGTGATCAATGGTTCTGCGTCTGGGTGGAGACCAGTCACAAGTGGTGTCTCACAAGGTTCGGTCTTGGGACCAGTGCTCTTCAACATCTTCATTAGTGACATAGACAATGGAATCAAGTGCACCCTCAGCCAGTTTGCAGACAACACCAAGCTGAGTGGTGCAGTCAATACATTGGAGGGAGGGAAGGCCACCCAGAGGGCCCTGGTCAGGCTGGAGAGGTGGGCCCATGTGAACCTAATGAGGTTCAATAAGGCCAAGTGCAAGGTGTTGCACTTGGGCTGGGGCAATCCCAGGTATTTATACAGACTGGGAGAAGAACTCCTTGAGAGCGGCCCTGCAGAGAAGGATTTGGGGGTCCTGGTGGACAAGAAGCTAGACATGAGCCAGCAATGTGTGCTTGCAGCCTGGAAGACCAACTATATCCTGGGCTGCATTAAAAAAGGGGTGGCTAGCAGGGAGAGGGAAGTGATTGTCCCCCTCTTCTCAGCTCTTGTGAGGCTCCATGTGGAATATTGTGTCCAGGCCTGGGGCCCCCTGCACAAGAAAAACTCAGAACTTCTGGAACAGGTCCAGAGGAAGGCCACTAAATGATCAGAGGGCTGCACCTCTCCTGTGCAGAAAGGTTGAGGGAACTGGGCTTGTTCAGCTTGGAGAAGTGAAGGCTCGGGGGAGACCTCATTGTGGCCTTCCAATTCTTTAAGAGAGCTTATAAACAGGAGGGGCAATGACTGTTTACAAGGGTGGATAGTGATAGGGCAAGGAGGAATGGTTTTAAACAAAGACAGGGGAGATTTAGGTTAGATATTAGGAGGAAGTTTTTCACCCAGAGGGCGGTGACACACTGCAGCAGGTTGCCCAAGGATGTTGTGGATGCCCCATCCCTGGAGGCATTTGAGGCCAGGCTGGATGTGTCTCTGGGCAGCCTGGTCTAGTGGTTGGCCACCCTGCCCATGGCGGGGGGGTTGAAATCAGATGCTCTTTGAGGTCCTTTTCAACCCAGGACATTCTGTGATTCTAAAAATGTGGCGGTGAATGCCCAAGCCTGTTGCTGCTGATAAAGGGCAGCAGGGATTCCACCTGTGTGAGGTATGATCAGGTGTATGATCTGCTCAGCGTGGTGGCGAAGCTCAAGGAGGAGATGAAGAGATTAAGGAATATCAGAGAGTGTGAACAGGAGATAGATTGGTGGAGTGACTCTGTAATGAATTTGCGAGAAAGACACTGGAGTGATACCCCACAAACAGTGATGGACCCCTCTGTCCTGTCGTCATTGAGCAGAGGGAGGCAATTTAAGGGAAGAGGAGGAGTGGAAACAGGTCCCAGATCAGAGCCAAGGGCAATCCCCATCCCAACCTACTTCAGTTCCCCAAGTGCCCCTGCATAATAGGTTTGAGGATCTGGAACATGAGGGAGAGGTGAATGAGGATGTGGTGGGAGGTCTGCCCACGATGTTGTCTAGGGTGAGGCAGTCAACTCCATGCCTCAAGACTCCCTCCACCAGGAAGGATGATTGTCATTGGCAACTCCCTTCCGAGAGAAATGGAGGGCCCTATATGTCAGCCAGACCCTACCTGTAGAGAAGTGTGCTGCCTCCCTGAGGCCTGGGATATTTCTAGGAAACTTGCTAGTCTGATTTGCCCCTCTGATTATTATCCTTAATTGATAGTTCAGGCCAGCAGTGATGAAGTTGGGTTTTTTTGTTTGTTTGTTTTTAATCTCTGCTTTCTACTGAAACAATCTCATCATTTCATAAAGCGTAGATGCAGAAGAAAATTTTCAGGGCTAATTTGTACTCTGTCCCAGTCCCAATTACATCTCTGCATTTGCCTATAGAGATTCACTGCATTTTATAATGATACACTGAGGACAGGATCTGTAGCCCTCATGCCTGGATAAATCTGCAGCCCCACATAAATTTATTTCTGGACAGTGCTCCCTGCCATTGTTTAACAAGATTGGCAGCTTGATTCCATGCTGTGTGTGTACATAGGAATTACATTTAATCTGTGACTTCCTCATCTACTGTGTCCATGGATAGTCATGTTTCTTATAAGAGACACAGGCAAACTTTGCTTCCTGCAGCTGTCTGCTGATATTTCCATGATTAAAGGGAGCCAGCACAGCAGCTGGAGCTTTATCCACTGCCACAGATTTGGGGCACTGTGTGCAGTGTTGTGTGCAGCCCGGGCTGGGGCTGCTGGTGCTCAGTGTGGGAACAGAGTGGAGATGCATCACAGACAGGACTAGGATGCTTCCTGGACGGAGATAAAAGGATGACGGAAAGAAAAGCCCCAAGAGAGGCTTGGCCAGGTTTGTTGTAACCCAAAAGGGTCTGGAAACTATTTGAATAGAGAACTAGGATGAAAGAAAGGGGCTGGTGTGGGAAGGCAATGCAAGCATGGGAAATCTGCTTTATTTCTTCTCTAAATCACCCATCAAACCTGTGAGGATATTTTGTTTACTTTCTTTTGTTTTCAGAAGCTTCCTTGCACTAGTTTGGTTTAAAATGAAACCTAGCTGTGAAACTGGAAGCACCTTTGGAATATTCACATCAATTAAGAATTAAAGGCAACAATACCTCCCATTCCTGGCTGGCTATCTGTGCAGATCCCATACAAACCACTGTTACGGTTTAGCCCAGCAGGCAGCTATGCACTGCACAGTTGTTTGCCCACTACACCTTCCCAGTGGTATAAGTGTTGGAAATATCCAAATAATCTTGTCAGGACGCTATCTCTGATAAAAGCAGATTTTATTCACGATTGCAATGGCAGGCGTCCCACAAGCAGGAGCACCCCTAAGGACGCAATGACAGTTTTTGTACCTTATTTCCCCCTTTGCCTATCCCCCTCCCCAGTTTCCCCATTGGCTGGGTACTCCAGGTTCACAGTCTTATCAAAGGTTTATATTTGTTAATTCGTGTGTTATATGGTGCCAGTCAGTAGCCATCCTGTTGTTTCCAAGATGTCTCAGTGCTCTTCTTGTCGTATTGATATAGTGATTTTCTTCAAAGTCTTCGTTAAACAAAGAGAAGGGGAGATGCCAGGCCTTCCAGATGTCTCTTCAGGCGCTTCCTTGGACATGCCATGACTTGTTCTCTGGTTTGCTCAGTCTCGTGCAGGATATTCTTAGAATGTGTATGACAAAATATACATATATACACCTATATACTGAACATGCATTCCTGGGGAAGGTTCATCTAGACTATAAGTGATGCAAAATATCAGAGACCGCCCCCCCAGGTAAAGTAGAAAGACTCCCAAAAAGAACTATGGCAGCGGAGACCATGAAATAAAAAATATTATCTAATTCTAATGCAGAAACAACATTTGATTCCCACATAAGGGAGAGAATCTTGAAAAAATAAAGTAAAGTAAAACTTGTGGGATTGAGATAAAAGGATAGGGAAAAGGAGAATAATAATAGTAATGATAATACAATATATATTTACAAATGCTCACCACCTGCCAAGTGACGCTCAGCCACTCCCTGAGCAGTAGCTGGCCCCCCGACCAACTTCCCACAGTTTTAAAGTTTTATTTTTGCATTATGTCATATGATATGGGATATCTTTTGGCTGGTTTAGGTTAGCTGTCCTGATTCTGCCCTCTCCCAGTTCCTTGTGCCCCCTCAGCCTGACCTGCAGAAACAGCACTCGGACTCCCAGAGAGTCAGAATGTAAGGTAGTTTATTAGTTTAAGGTGTATACACCGGCGCACGGGGGGTTCGCACCGCCCCAATTGCGCAACTGGTGGCTTTCAAGCAGTCATATTTATACCACACAATATGCACACTCATAATTCCGTGAAGCAAATAATGCTAACTCACTCTAGACAGCAGGTTGTCCTATGCTAACTAATTCCATGAATGTTTTCTTGTTTTTCTCTTCGTCTTGGTCATGCGCAGTGTATTGTCCAGTCCTTCAAAACATGTTTTTCTTTGTGGTGGTTGGTCCAGTTTCTTATCTGAAAGTGTTACACCTGGATTTCCAGGAGCTTCATCCTTTGCAATGTGCTATTGATAAGCGAAAGCTTTGCCCCTTTTCTACCAAACTCCTCCCAAGTCCTGCCTTTTCTTAGTAAACCACTCCCCAGACCCTGCCTCTAATGTAAGGTTTCCTCCCAAAGTTAATTTCTTGGAAATTAACTTTTCTATTTGAACAGGGGGGGGGCCCCCTGTGCAACCCCCTTGTACAATCCTCTCAGGGTCTCTACCTCTTCTCAAGCCCACCTTGCTAGCAGGAAAATACAAGAAGTTGAATCATACTTGGCTTTGTGCAGCCACTCCTCAGCAACAATTAAAACACTGGTGTGGTATCAACATCAGTTTTCTCCCATAGCGAAAACATAACACCATACAAGACACCACGGAGGAAAAAAACTGTCCTAGCTGAAACCAGGACAACCAGAAGGACCTCTTCAAACCATGACATTTCTGGATTCCTTTACCTCAAATTACTTCTGTGATGTTTTACAAAGTATTCCTTCAGAGACATCTTCCACAGGTAGGGTTTTATCTCACCTTGGTGACTAGGCTTGATTGAACCTCACAGTGTGTTGGAAATATCCAAATAATTTTGTCAGGACGCTATCTCTGATAAAGCAGATTTTATTCACGATTGCAATGGCAGGCATCCCACAAGCAGGAGAGCACGCCATGGGCATGGATATGACAGCTTTTGTACCTTGTTTCTCCCCCCCGCCATCCCCCTTTGCCTCCCCTGTTTCCCCACTGGCTGGGTCCTCCAGGTTCACAATCTTATCAAAAGGTTTACACTTGTTAATTACTTGTTAATTCGTGTGTTATCTGGTGTCAGTCAGTAGCAGTCCTGTTGTCTCTAAGATGTCTCAGTACCCTTCTCATTCATACTGATATGGTGATTTTCTTCAGAATTTTTGTTAGACAAAGACTACGGGGGGGGGGGGGTGCCAGATCTTCCTCAATACGTTCTTCAGGCTCTCCCTGAGGCATGTCACGAATTGTCCTTTTAACTTGTGCAGGATATTCTTGCAATGTATGTGACATATATTTTCTTTTCATGCTGGCTATACATAAGTTGATACTAGCTTATATATGTATGCTGTTAATTGTTTAACTTCTCCTCCTTTAATTCTCTGTTACTCAGGTCCTGTCTATCCAGCACCAAAAGCTAGTAGTTTTCCAACATCAGGAGGTTTCTGATTTGTAAAGATATCTATTGTGTCTAACTTGCCTTTAACTGAAGGCTCAGAAGTTTTTCAGATGGCTGGACAGACAGGAGCTTCAGTCTTTATGCTTATAACTTACTCCATCTACCTAATCTCTATGGATATATCTATATATATATATAGATGTATGTATATATTGTTTTACTTATATACTGAGTATGCATTGTTGGGGAAGGTTTATCTAGAGGATGAGCAATGAAAACTACCAGAGAACCCTGATAAAGTAGAAAGACCCCTATTAATTGTAATAAAGGACTCAAATGGTAACAGAGGTCATGAAATTAACAAAATTCTTATCTTGTTCTGATGCAGAAACAACATTCAATTCCCATACAGTGTTAACATTAAAAAAAAGAAAGTGACAAAACCATAAAATTAGTGGGATATTTTACCTTGTTTCTGTGAAACTAATGCATCAGTATGGTTCAATGGAGGTAGCTGCAAATCCTAGTGAGCTCTCAAGGTGTTCCTCAGAGATTTTTGATGAAATTATACTCTTTCTGTATTTCACCCTTGAAAATAGTTGCTCACAAATGTACCTTCTTTCAAAATGCAGTGCCAGGTAATAATAAGGTATGACTGTGAAGGTAATAAGGCATGACTGTGAAGCAAGGGATACTTTTTCCTCAGGTAAGACAGGACTTACAAAAGTCTGGTGATGAGATGTGATCAAATTTTTGAGTTGAATATCTAATTGCAACCCTATACAACCCATTTGAAAATTCACAGGTAGTGTATTTATGTTGACTGAAAATTGAGTCATAAATACACATAAAAAAAAGATTTTTCTTTTTTTTTTTTTTTGCAATCTTGAAACCAGTTTTCAGATTTCTTTGTGAAAAGGGAAAGCAAGACTGCCTATTTTTCACTGTTCACAGGACTGTGTTTAGCCAGTGCATCAAAATGCATACAATTATTTGCTATAACTTGAGTTGGCACTGCACTGTGCCCTCTCTGTGTTTTGGTTTTAGCGCAGACAGTGCCAGTTGTACACCAGTGTTTGATTGTTGCTGAGCAATGGGTACGCACCCAGGGCTGGGCTGGGTGGGGCAGAGCTGCCACCATAATGGTGTGACAGCACTGTGCAGACTGCATTACTAACTGTCCCAGGCTGCACTCAGTCCGCAAGCTATGGACTGAACATGCCTGCATTGATATTTTTGTTTGCTGCAAAGGATGCTCTTGAGATTTATGGCTGTACTGCAAAGGCATTTTTGACTTCTGTCAGGAATTGCATTTGGTTACTTGAAGCTTAGGATAATTTTAGGCTAAAAATAACTCAATAAAGCTGTTTCCATAAAATCTAAATTGAAAATAAATTTACAAAACTTCATCAGAAATGAAGATGCTAACAGCATCACAATTATCTTTTGCACACTGGATTTGATCCAGGATAAAGACTTCCAGCTCTTTTCCCTAGAACGCTCCACACAAAACAATAAGAAAGAAAGAAGGGAATTCTGCTGTATAAAACATATTTGCCAGCTTTTCTCAAAGATGTTGTTTTACATCTTTGTAAATCACATGACAAATGTAAAAGCCACAGATTCAAACTGCCAATAGAGACTCAAAGCATACACTTTGCTTATAAATAATTGCTATGAATCATTTTCCTAGAATATTTACTGCTGCAAAACAGAGCACCTGATTTTGAACATCTATGATTATAAGCCCTGGTAAAGGTATAAATGAGAAGCAGAATTAGTTATTCCATTTCCACACAATGACATCACTGAGATCATCTTGCATGCACTGAATATTAATTAACTTGCAAATGACTGATGCATCTATTAAGCATCTCCACCTCCCCCAGCACAGGCATGGTGTGGCTGGCGTCTCAATATCACTGAGACAATCTGCTTGCAGAAAGGATTTGCTGTAGTACAGGGTGTGTCAGACCATGGCACCAACACATAGATTTTCTTTAACATTGTGTAAGCATTTGATGACTGTATGAATAAGCAGCATCACAAGGCAAATAAGCATCACAACTTCAGCCACAGAAAGAGAATCAAGTTGGTTTAGCCATCTTACTGGATTTACTCGTGGCTGTCAGATTGCATCAGCTAAGCATCTCTGTGTTACAAGGACCCCAGAAGAGTCAAAATGCATGTGTTGTCACAGATGGAACTAACATTCCCTCCAGATTGCCATGACTATAGGAAAGCTGCTTGAAAGGGAAATTCAAAAATGCAAATATAAAAATAAGTTTTGGTGGTTTTTTGGCTTCAGATGGCTGGACAGACAGGAGCTTCAGTCTTNTTTTGGCTTTTTTTTTTTTTTTAAGCAATAAACAAAGTCAAAAGCAACAACCCAACATGTGGTTTATTTTCCCAATTGCATTGTGAATTCTAACAAAGGCAGAGCTTTGGTCTGAGCTGCTGAGAGCAAGGGCTGAATTTTGGAGCTTCCCAGCAAGATCCTTTGGAGCATGCCCACTTGCAGCATTGCGTATCCTGGCCAGAAGAAACAGCCAGGCCCACTGCAGAAACAGGAAGGGCTGACAAGCTCACCCTGTACAGTCATACTGGGACACCGCACAGCTGCAGAAAGGTGGGACTCTTCATCCAGAAAATGAGGTCTCCAGAGATGTATGTGATTATGGGCTGGAAGTATACAACCAGCAGGGAGGTGATTTTCCCTCTCTACTCTGCCCCTGTGAGGCTCCATCTGGAGTACTGCTTCCAGGTCTGGAGCCCCCAGTACAAGAAAGACAGAGAGTTGTTGGAGAGGGTCCAGAGGAGGGCCACAAAGATGATCAGAGGGCTGGAGCACCTCCCCTATGAAGACAGGCTGAGGGAGATGGGCTTGTTCAGCCTGGAGAAGAGAAGGCAGAAGGGTGACCTAATTGCAGCCTTTCAGTACCTAAAGGGAGCCTATAAACAGGAGGGGAGTCAACTCTTTGAAAGGGTAGATAACAGCAGGATAAGGGGAAATGGTTTTAAGTTGAAGGAGGGAAGATTTAGGTTGGATGTCAGGGGGAAGTTCTTCACTATGAGAGTGGTAAGGTGCTGGAACAGGCTGCCCAGAGAGGTTGTGGATGCCCTGTCCCTGGAAGTGTTCAAGGCCAGGTTGAATGGGTCCCTGGGCAGCCTGGTCTAGTATTAAATGTCGGTGGCCCTTCCTGAGGCAGGGGGGTTGGAGCTTGATGATCCTTGAGGTCCCTTCCAACACGGGCCATTCTCAGTGTATTCTGTGTGTGTAACCAGAGAGGAACAGGAACTTCAAACCACCAACTTCACTCAAAATCACAGAATCAGAGAATTGTAGGGGTTGGAAGAGACCTCTAGAGTTCCAGTGCTCCATCACTCTAACAGTAAATAAGTTGTTCATTGCATTAGCATGGAACTGCCTGTGTTCCAGTTTCTGCCCATTGCCCCTTGTTCTACAGTTGCTTACCACCAAAAAGAGTCTCATCAACTTGACTCCCACACTTCAGATGTTTATAAGCAGTTATGTGAGCCTCTCTCAGCTGTCTCTTCTCCAGACTGAAGAGTTCCAGGTCTCTCAGCCTTTCCTCATAAGGGAGATGCTCCAGGCCCTTAATCATCTTTTTTACCTTCCACTGGACTCATTCTAGGAGATTCCCATCTTTTTTGAACTGGGGAGCCCAGAACCGGACACAATATTCCAGATGTGGACTCACCAGGGGAGAGTAGCAGAGGAAGATCACCTCCCTCAACCTGCTGGCCACATTCTTTTTAATGCATCCCAGGATACTTTTGGCCTTCTTGTCCACAGAGGCACACTTCTGGCTCCTGGCTAACTTGTTGCCAATCAGAACAGTCAGGTCCTTCTCTGCAAAGCTCTTCTCCAGCGGGTCAGCCACTAACTTGGATTGATACACGCCGTTATTCCTCCCCAGGTGCAAGACTGCACTTGCTCTTGTTGAACCTCATCAAGCTCCTCTCTGCCCAACTCACCAGTCTGTCCAGGTCTTGTTGAATGGCAGCACAGCCTTCCAGTGTGTCAGCTACTCCTCCCAGTTTTGGATCATCAGCAAACTTCCTGAGGGTGAACTCTATCCATTCATCCAGGTTGCTGATGAAGATGTCGAACGATACCCAACCTAGCACTCACCGCTTGGGAACACTGATATTTACAAGCTTCCAACTAGATTCTGTGCAACTGGTGACAACCCTCTGAGCTCTGCTAGTCAGCCAGTTCTCAGTCTACCTCACTGTCTACTCATCTATCCTTCACTTTCTAAGTTTCATAACAGGATGTTGTGGAAGACAGTATAAAATGCCTTGCTGAAGATAAAAATACTGCAAAGTGATGTTTGCTATGTAATGAATGCATGAAGCATTCTGGCAGCAGCTGTGGTAGAAGCCAAAGAGTAACAAGAAGAGGCAGGAAACAGAGATCAAGCAAAGGTACGGTTCTGGTGTAGACACTTCTTCCATGAGTTTGTGCTTATTCTTGTAAACATCACCCTCTTTAAACGTTGATAGAACAAAATAAATTACCTCAGGCATATATTACTGGGAAGATGTTATAGAGAATCTGAGATAAAGGCTAGTTCTTTGGCTGGCTGGGAGTGTTTTCATCTATCTAGGTCATGTAGTAGTCCTGAAAGATGCAGCTAGAGGATAAGACCAAGAAAGCAGACATCTTTTTACACATGGATAGGAAAACTGGAAATGGTGCAGTGAAACCATGAAACCCTGGAAATTCTAGATTAAAATTTGTCCTCAGTCTTTGTTTGGAGCTGTTGGAGTTGTTGGAGCAGGTCCAGAGGAGAGCCACGAAGATGATCAGAGGGCTAGAGCACCTCCTCTAGGAGGACAGGCTGAAAGAGTTGGGAATCTTCAGCCTGGAGAAGAGAAGACTCTGAGGAGACCTTATGGCAGTCTTCCAGTACCTGAAAGGGGGCCTACAGGAAAGCGGGAGATGGACTTTTTGTAAGGGCATGTAGTGACAGGACAAGAGGAAATGGTTTTGAACTGGAAGACTGTAGATTCAGACTAGATATTAGGAAGAAATTCTTTACTGTGAGGGTGGTGAGACACTGGAACAGGTTGCCCAGAGATGATGTGGATGCCCCCTCCCTGGAAGCATTCAAGGCCAGGCTGGACGGGGCTTTGAGCAACCTGGTCTAGTCAGAGGTGTCCCTGCCTGTAGCAGGAGGGTTGGAAGTAGACAATATTAAATGTCCCTTCCAACCCAAACCATTCTATGATTCTATGATTTGTTTCTTAGCTTTCTTTCTTTTTTTTCCTGCATCTGAAGTCAAACATCAAATAAATGGAATTTTCTGGTTTAAATGTTTAGTTAAGAAACCAATATTTGTGTGTGTGTGTAAACGTGTGTTTTTATATTAATATAAAATTACTTCGAGCAAGTTAATCTAAAGAGTGCCATCTGCTGCTTATAAAAATGAGTTGCATTTCAGCAAAGATGGATGCTGGATGTGCTCCTCCTGCATGAAGTTGTCTTCGTTGTATGAGGATGCTAGGTACCTCAGATTGTTTTAATTCCTTCTTGGAACTAACCCAAAGCTGGGAGATTGGCTGCAGGGGACAGTAGCCCCAGAATCACTCCAGCTCTTCTCTCAGCAAAGTTGAAAAAGACTGTGTGGCTTGGGTTTGTTTTTTGTTTTTGTTTTTGTATTTTTTTCCCCTTAAAGTTAATAATGAGTTTGTTATTGCACAGCAGGCTTAAATTGTCACTATGAACATTTTATATGCACCATGCACCAGCTTGCATGTGAGAAGGAAGACATTGCTGTTTGGTATGCTGCTCAAATAGCAGTCTGTAGTCAAGCACAAAGACCATAAATTGCCTCCATATCCCTATCATTCTTCTTTGGTCACTCAGAACTCTGATACTTGTCACAGAATCATTCAGTTCCTTATCAAATTTTCTTTGATGGGAGAACAACTACTGGTGTTTCTAGAGCATTTCAGCAAAGCTGATGTTGCATATCTGTGAATAACAAAACATGCAAAAGCATATCTTATAATATCAGTTTGTGAGTTAAAGCATAGTAGGCTGAGTGGCTTTCTGTGGACAGGATTTTTTACAGAACTGTTCAAGCTGGGCAGCGATTGACATTTCAGTTGGCCCTAGGATACCTTAAATGAGTGTTAGGCACCCCATGTTGCATCAGTGGTCGTAAAATAAATGTGTGATACGTTCTACATCCACATACAAGTAGCAAGTTGTTGTCATATACCTCCAGTAAAGAGAAGGAAGTTTTTGTATGCTGTCTGAGGAAAACACGATGAGGTGGAATCTTAAATTGTTCAATGTATCCCTAACTTGAAAGCTTGGATTATCGTGCATCAAATCAGCACACATTCCACTGTTAGATTAAATGTCTTTTTCTGCAGACAAAATAGACTTTATATAGTCACTCTTAGATTCGCAGTTATTAAAAGCTAAACTAAATGCATGTCATATTAGAAATAAATACTGATGTTAACTTTCCTTATTAAAAATAGAGCAGGAGAGAGATCTTTTTGGAGTTAGGCTTCATTTTGCATGGAAAACGCTTTCTGCACAAATAAGCTTCATTCAAAAGAAAAGGTTCTATTTCCATTTTGACCATTTGTCATGGAAAACCCCTGGAGGAAAAATGTAACAGAAGTCCACAGTAATTAGCACAGGAATACAGAACCTTACCAAATTCAGTGGTACAGTGAGATAAGGACAGGAAGAATGTGCATCAAGGCTCAAACACTGACATAAACAGAAGATGTTCCCACGGCTTTTCCTGTAAAATGAAACTCTTCATCATTTTGCATCAAGAGAAACATGACCAAGGGAGGTGATTCTGCCCCTCTACTCTGCTCCCATGAGACCCCACCTGGAGTACTGCATCCTGGGGCCCTCAACACAAGAAGGACACGGAGCTGTTGGAGTGGGTCAAGAGGAGGGCCATGAAGATGATCAGAGGGCTAGAGCACCTCCTCTAGGAGGACAGGCTGAAAGAGTTGGGAATCTTCAGCCTGGAGAAGAGAAGACTCTGAGGAGACCTTATGGCAGTCTTCCAGTACCTGAAAGGGGGCCTACAGGAAAGCGGGAGATGGACTTTTTGTAAGGGCATGTAGTGACAGGACAAGAGGAAATGGTTTTGAACTGGAAGACAGTAGATTCAGACTAGATATTAGGAAGAAATTCTTTACTGTGAGGGTGGTGAGACACTGGAACAGGTTGCCCAGAGATGATGTGGATGCCCCCTCCCTGGAAGCATTCAAGGCCAGGCTGGACGGGGCTTTGAGCAACCTGGTCTAGTCAGAGGTGTCCCTGCCTGTAGCAGGAGGGTTGGAAAGTAGACAATATTAAATGTCCCTTCCAACCCAAACCATTCTATGATTTTGTGATTTCAGTAACAGTAAAAAAAACCTGTTCAGTCAGGAACTAGGTGGCACTGTGTATGCACACACACACACACACACACATACACACACAAAAAGACATTAGTTGACTGTTTCTGTGTGATTACAGGTCTTTCCTTCCTCAGAAAGTTGCCTTAGGAGGTCTCCTAAATACAGAAAAATCCATTTGGCATGAAGTTACAAGACCTTTTGCAGACGTTGACATGTTAACAAACTTGGCATTTGTATATGCAGAAGCATGTGGAAGTTAATGAGGGGAAGTTTTTTTGTTTTGATTTTGTTTACTGTTTACCCCCCACAACATCTACAGTTTGAAAAGGACAGAAAAGCTCCCCCAGGATTCCACCAGGATGACTCATTCTAGCAGCTATTCCCTGCAGCACAAAGCATTACCTTATAGCTTGCAGTACACTGACACACGATGATGCGAAAGGAAGTTGCAGTCTACATGGTGAATACACAGGCATGACTCCAAAAGGCTGCACTTTGTGGAAGCTAACCTCAGCAGGAAGAAGAATAGTGCAGATGTGGAAAGAAACTCTGTGTCCTTCAGATAAATATCTTCCAAGGGGTTCTCTTGGCATTCTGTATGCATTGTTCATAGCAGGGCAGAGAGGGTCAGAGTCCACTAGCACTTACAGATGGAGTTTCCACTGTGTTATCTCCCGGTCCCAAGTGCACATGGCATCTAAGTCACATAAAGAAGGTTGTAGTGGTGGGGTAGCGGAGGAGGGACCTCATGGAGAAAGCAAACACTTCTGTGAAACATCTGTACTCGAGAAATGAACCCTCACCTTTGTGAGAAATGCTCATCTCCAGTAATTTCCAATCAGGCAAAAATCTCAGTGAAGCAGCAAAGTTTTTGTTTACTGCAATAGCCTTTTGTGGCAAGAGAGACATCATGCGTGCAAGTGAAACACTTCTCATTATATACCCCTTTCTCCCATCTCAGGTTTTTATTTTCCTGTTTCCAATTGGCTAAGTACTCCAGGCTTACAACCTACATGACGCACTTGCTAATCCATTTTTCCATATGAAGTCAACTACACCAACCTATTGTTTTTAGGATTGTTTTGTACATTCCTATAGATACAGTAGGGCAATATTTCTTGAAGCTGTTATACCTGTTTTATCCTATGCCAGGCTTTCCTTACCCTGCTCTGTATTCTTCCTTCCCTTATTACTTACGAAATCCCTGTTTAAGAAGAACCTCAGAGACGGAAAGAGTTGGAAGACAGTCCCAGCTTGGTATTGTGGGTGAACCCCTTCCCTGCCAAACTCACTTCCCCACGTGCCCCTGAGTAATAGGTTTGAGGCACTGGAAACTGAAGGGGAGGTGAGTGAGCAGGCATGGGAAGGTTTGCCTAAGATATGGTCAATGGTGAGGCAGTCAACTCTGCATCTCCAGACTGCCTTTGCTAAGAAAGACAGAAGGGTTATTGTCGTAGGTGATTCCCTTTTCAGGGGAATGGAGGGCTCCACATGCACACCAGACCCGACTGGGGAACGTGTCAAGGATATAATTAGAAAATTCCCAGATCTTGTTTGCTCTTCTGATTTCTACCCATTACTGATAGTTCAGGCAGGCAGCAATGAAATAGCTCAGAGAAGCCTGCAAACAATCAAAAAAGACTTCAGGGCTCTAGGGCAGTTGGGGCTTTATACTAGATCCAATGTGGGAAGAATGTCATGTGCAACGAGACAGAGAAAGTCTTGGGGTTGCTGTCATACCAGGAGATTGCGGGGAAAAACCTCTGAACTATCCTGTAGGATCTTGCACGGACTCCTCAGAGGAGGTAATGTTGCGAACTCCCCATCTGAAACTTTCTTGTGTTCCCCTAGGAAGCAGTGGGGGAAAACTTCAGATTTCTTCTGGAAGTTTGAGGGAGGGCCCCTCTAGAAAGGTGGTGTGACAGAATGCCCAGCTGAAATGCCTTTACACCAATGCAAGCAGCATGGGAAATCAGCAGAAGTAGTTGGAAACTGTGATGTGCTTGGAAAATTGTGATATGGTTGCTATCAAGGAAATGTGGTGGGATGACTCCCATAACTGAAATATCACTATAGATGGGTATCGCCTTTTTAAAAGAGATAGGCTAGGTAGTAAGGGTGGGGGAGTTGCCCTCTATGTTAAAGATTTGATAGACTGTGAGGAACTCCCTCTGAGAAATGGTGAGGAGCAGGTTGAGAGCCTGTGGGTTAGAATTAGGGATAGGACTAATTAAGGGCACCTGGTGGTAGGGGTATACCACAGGCTACCTGATCAAGGGGAGCCTGCTGATGAGGCCTTCTTCCTTCAGATGTTGGACATGCTGCGCTTGCAGGTACTTGTCTTGATGGGGGATTTCAACCACTTGGATATCTGTTGGGAAAACCACACAGTGAGCTGCAATAGATCCAGGAAACCCCTGGAGTGTATGGATGATAACTTTCAAGTATTGGATAGTCCAACCAGAGGTAAAGCACTGCTGCATCTTGTGCTCACCAGTGCAGAAGAGATCATTAAAGGCATTAAGATTAGTGGCAGCCTATGCTGCAGTGACCATACTCTTGAGTTTGTGATCTTGAGGAATGTGAGCCTGTCGAAGAGTGCAGTCAGGACCCTGAACTTCGGGAGAGTGAACTTCAGGCTGTTTAAGGAATTATTGGATGAGATCTTCTGGGATGTTGTACTTAGAGAAAAAGGAGTGGAAGAATGCTGGCTACTCTTTAGGGATGCCTTTCTGAGTGCACAAGAGCTCTCTGTCCCTCAGAATAAGAAAGTGAGCAAGGGAGGCCCACTTTCGTAGCTGATGTGCTATATAAACCACAGGTTTATATAGGAAAATATATAAATATTTATATCTCATATAAACCATGGGTTTGTACTGGCTGTGGAAACAAGAGCATGTCACCTGAGGAGAATACAGGGACGCTATCTGGACTTGCAGACAGGGGATTAGGAAAGCCAAGGCACAGGTAGAACTGAAAGTGGTGAGGGATGTTTAAAAACAACAAGAAAGTATTCTATAGGCGCAGTGGCCAGAAGAGGCAGGCCTAAGAAAGCGTACCTCCTTTAGTAAATGAGAAAGGAGAACTGGCTGTGGTAGATATGGAGAAGGTTGAGGTGCTAAATGAGTTCTTTGCCTCAGTCTTCACTGGCAGCCAGGATTCTAATATTTCTCATACCCCTGAAGCTTGTATCCCTGGGCCTCTAGGTGTGAACTGGGGAAATAAATTCCTCCCCCCACTGTAAGGGCAGAGCAAGTCTGTGACCACCTCATGAGACTGAATGTATACAAGTCTATTGGGCCAGATGACATGCATCCCACTGTTCTAAAGGAGCTGGAAGATCATCATATTTGAAAAGTTGTGGCTGTTGGATGAAGTTCCTGGGGACCGGAAAAAAGGAAACATTACTCCCATTTACAAGAAAGGGAGGAAGGAGGACTGAAGGAATTACAGGCTAGTGAGCCTCACCTGTGTGCCTGGGAAGATCATGGAACAGATCATCCTAGAAGACATGTTAAGGTATATGAGCCTCCTGCCACGTGGGCAGGTGATCCACGACAGGCAGCATGGCTTTACCAAGCAAAGATCTTGCCTGACCAATCTGGAAGCCTTCTATGATGGAGCGATGACATTGGTGGACAAAGAAAAGGTGAACAATGTCATTTACCTGGACTTTGTGCAAGGCCTTTGACATGATCCCCCACCACATCCTTCTCTCTAAACTGGGGAGATACAGATTTGAGGGGTGGACTATTTGGTGGCTAAGGAATTGGTTGGAAGGCCGTAGACAGAAGGTTGTGTTGAATGGCACTATGTCCAGGTGGAGGCCGGTGACGAGCGGTGTCCCCTAAGGGTCTGTCTTGGGACCAGTGCCCTTCAACATCTTCACTAGTGACATCAGTGGTGGGCTCGAGTGTCCCCTCAGCAAGTTTGCCAATGACACTAAGCTGAGCTGGTGCGGTTGACATATTAGAAGGAAGGGACGTCACCCAGAAGGGCCTCAACAAACTTGAAAGGTGACGAGGAGAAAGGTTCCAGAGTCATGACAGGTATCAATATGATTAAATCATCATGCTTCACTTTATTGAGAAAATCCACACTTATATAGCGAAGAGCAAAGGGATAAAAATAGACACACACACAAGCTTATATAGTGGGCTAAAATTACACTGCTAATCTAGCAAACAGTAGGCAAAAACAATTCTATGATTGGTGCATAGAGAAAAACTATAAATCTTCTACAGTATCAGAAACATTCTCACTGTCGGCTGCCAGCTCCCTGTTGGCCACCCCCTTCTAAAACATTCCAAGGTCGCTGACCGTTGCAGCCTGGATTGCTCAGTCGAAGCAATTATATCCCTTGTTATCCAAGTATTCTTACAACAGAAAGGTGGGCCTGTGTGAACATAATGAGCTTCAACATAACAAAGTGCAAGGTTTTCTACTTGGGTCAGAGTAATCACAGATAAGTATACAGACTGGGAGAAGAACTCTTTGAGAGTAGCCCTGTGAAGAAGGACCTGGGGGTCCTGGTGGATGAAAAACTGAACATGAGCCAGCAATGTGCTCTTGCAGCTTGGAAAGCAAATGGTATCCTGGGCTCCATCAGAAGACGGGTGGCCAGCAGGGACAGGGAGGTGGTTGTTCCTCTCTACACTACTCTTGTAAGGTCTCATCTGGAGTACTGTGTCCAGATCTGGGGCCCCCAGTACAGCAAAGATGTGGAGCTGTTGGAGAGGTCCAGAGGAGGGCCACAAAGATGATCAGAGGGCTGGAGCACCTCCCCTATGAAGACAGGCTGAGGCAGCTGGTCTTGTTCAGCCTGGAGAAGAAGACGCTGTGAGGAGACTTCATTGCAGCCTTCCAGTATTTAAAAAGGGATTATAAAAAGGAGGGGAATCAACTTTTTACTTGGGTAAATAATGATAGGACAAGAGGGAATGGTTTTAAGCTCAAGGAGCAGAGGTTTAGATTGGATGTCTGGGGGACGTTCTTCACAGAGGGAGTGGTGAGGTGCTGCCCCATCTCTGGAGGTGTTCAGGATGGATGGGGCCCTGGGCAGCCTGGTCTAGTACCAGACCTGGAAGTTGGTGGCCCTGGCTGTGGCAGGGGTGTTGGAACTTGATGATCCTTGGAGTCCCTTCCAATCCTAGCCAATCTATGATTCTAGGAATGAATATTGTATTACTGTAGCAAGGTTGACCAAAGCAGCCATAATAGGCAAGAACCACAGAAGGATACTTATGAGACTGACCGGAGTATCTAAGTCAGTTATGTGGAAACGCCTCACATCTCCTCAGTTCCTCATGTAACGGGGCTTCTCAGGAGACTGGTTAAACTGATTGAAATGGCTGCTTTATGTAAGCCGAGAAATGGGAACTAATTATTGTAATGCTGAAAATTCATCTTAAAGTGTGGGTTTATCTTGTGCTTGACCATGTAAAAGGAGCTCTTTTTCAGTAACAGTTCTGCTCCTAGAATGTGTTCAAGTGCATCTACTGACTTTAATGGTAAAGCAGAGCTAAACTGTAACTTTCCCTTACATCTCTTCAGTACAGTTGCGAGCAATTTCCCAAGTACAAGTTCAACCAGAGTATGTGGGAACTGTTGAATCACGGCCTGAACCTCTGATTGACCACCTGAGGCAAGCACTGAGTCAGCCATGGGAGCACAGGTGAAGGCAATTCACCTGTGTGCCCGGAAGGGGTGGAGCCAGGCTCCACCTCTCCTAGACCCCATTTAAGGGCTGACTTCCATTAAGGAAGGATCTCTTCCTGGAGATTGCTCCTTCTTGAGTCTTGTGAGCCTACAACACCGGTGAGCACCTTTTCTCTCTATTTAACTATTCTTACTAGCCTAACTTCTCTGGTCCCTTTGTTAGGTGTAAGGTTAACAGGTATACAAAGGTGTCTGGGTGTAGTGATACAGGCTGGTTTAGCAATAGTGATCAGTATATTAGTTTAAGGAACAATATATTAGTTTAGCAAAAGGAATCAATGAGTGATAGTTCTAAAACTTTCCAGTTCAGTTTTGCTTGGTGTGAAAAAAGCCTTGTTTTTCTCAGTGATCCAGCTTTGCAGAAGCACTGAAGTCACAACAGACTATTTTCATCTTTGCATCCACCAGGTGCAAGGACTTCTTTCTTGATTTCATGTATATTGTTTTGAGTTATAGTGCACCAAGATAGAAAGTTGCTCATTATGGCATAGCAAGCAATGGAAACTTGCCAAACTGGGGAAAAATACCTAAAAGGTTGGCCAAAAGTCACCATGATGAAGTTGGTGATGTAAAAATGAGGAGGAAGTAAGTTGGTCTAAGACCACTAGAGGCCCCTACCACGCATGCCCAGAAAGACATTAGTATATATGAGTTCTTGGAAAAGAATGAATATGTTATGTCTTAACTGTTTAAATGTAGAACTTGAACTCTGAGCATGCGCTTGATTTGTCTAGTGGCCCGGTACATACAGTGAGGAATAAAGGAATGCTGCTTTCTAACACCACACTGGGGTTAGAGAATTTTCTTCCCAGATTTTGGATGATGGTAGCTGAGGGCTTATCTTGATCCAGAGCATGGTTATTAACAATAAAAGGATGACAAGAATGCAGTCAGAGTTCAGTGTCCTTGATTAAGTATATGGTGAAAGGTAAATATGCACCTGACCCCATAACAGCATTTTAATAACTTAACTATGATAATTTCATAATTCTAGAGTGTAGCAAAGACATCCAGATTCTTACACATTGTGTTATAGATAGCATCACCACTGGGACCTGGAACTCAGGGATGACACATACAAGTGTGAGGGATTAAAGATTAAACTCATAGCCTGCTGCTGTATGGATACTTATTTTTTTGGTGTAGAGATAGTCTTTAAGGCCCATGCTGTAGTTATTCTACAATACCAAATTCCAAAGCCTGTAAATTATTTCAAATCATGCAAGTTTAGACAAGTGTACTATGTTTCTGCAAAACTCTGTAAGGATGTATTGTTGCCATCTCTTTAACTAAATATTTTGTTGTGAAAAGTGGATTTAGTTGATGAGTGAATTACTGAGCAGTTATGATGAGTGAATAACCTTTTTGTGTGATTTACCACAGAATAGAAACTGTAGCTCCTGTTAAATTCAATTATTTCCCCTGCAGCTCTTATAGCTTTTAAAGATGCCAAACTTCTCTTGCATTCAAATGGCTTTCTATCTGCCCAGGAAGAGTTAGAAGAATTTACAGGATGGAGGATAAGAGCTAGCTAGGGTTGTCATCTGCTTTAAAATCGGGTAGCACAGACTCCAGATGAGCAGCTAATAAGCTGCTGAAAAAAAAATGTCAGTTTTAGCTCTCAGATATGTACCTGTTCATCCTTGAATACTTTTAACTGGCTTTGGAATGTTTGGGGTTTTGTTTGTTTTTCTTACAATTATACCACTAACACAGACATATGAGATTAAGTATAATTAGTAGTAGTTTTTATTATTACTGAAGGAATTGAAAACATAATTTTCCCTACTGTTATTGTTACAAAGGCACAGCAAAAATCTTGCTTATTGCACCAAAAACTCTGAACAGTTGTTATGTAAATATACAAGTATTTCTAGGAAACTACTGACTTTAACAGAAGTGATATGTCCACTGGGTAACCCAAGATCAATTACGTCATTAAAATGGCTTATTTCTATATATATTTATCTCAATATTTCTAAATGCTCGTCTATACTTACAAATGTTCAGAAATACAAACAATCTATTCTTTCATTTTGGTTCCTGCAAAACAGCCCTTCTGTTAGACTCAGAAAAGAAGTGCTTCTCTGTTCAGCCCAAGCCAACCTCAGGGAAATTACAGAACCGCAGTCACTGCTACCACACAGATGCAGCGCGACCCACCACTTAAAACTTGTCCCTTTAATGCTTTACCGTGGGAATGACTTGCAAATAGAGTAAAAAAGAAAGATTTTGAAGAATAGATCTAAAGCACAAAAGTAACTTGCTTTCTTGCTTTCTGCCTTTCAAGAAATTGAAAGGATGTTGTGTCCCGATTATATCAATCGGCTGGAAGTGCTTTCTCTTTTGTCAGGTCTGTAAAGATAACTTGCATGTAAATTGTTCCTTTTAGGCTGAGAAGATGGGCCTGGGTAGAAGGAATCGGGTTGTTGTTACTGTTAAACAATTCAATGACCTTTCAGAAAAGGTTGTAAACAGTGTGCATCCTTCCTTCAACTTTCATTTAAACTTCATATGCAGTGCATGAGAGAGCCCACTGGGCAAATACTTTGGGATTTAACCCACAATCTAATGGCTATTCTAATATGTGGTAGGCTTAGTAAGTCACATTAGCCCACAGCTGATGACAAAGAGCTACTGATAGTAAGTAAGCATTTTTGCAATATTTTTACAGAACGCTTGCTAGTTTAAACATGAGTTACTCCTGGCACTTGCACAGCTTCGAGCTGATACGCAGCATGTCTAAACTCAGTCAATGCCTAAACTACAACTCGTGAATTTCTCTCATCAGCTTGGCTTCTGCTCTTCATTTGTACAGCCCAGCACTGAGCTGATTAGCAGTGTAGCTGGGCTTAAGTCGCACTCGAAGTCAAAGGGCTGTGCCTGCTGCTGGCAGGACTAGATATGTTGGGCTTGCCTAGACAAACCAAACCCCAATAGCACTGTGAAACAGAGAGCCATTGCATCTTATGTATACTGCCTAGTTAATACATGAATATGCAGTACACGGAAGATCCTAGAGATCTCCAAGAAAAAGTCATCAGAGCTTTGTAATGTGATCACAGCAGAGTATTTCTTCCTTTTTCTTTTCTGTAAAATGACTTAATTCTGTTGGCTAAAACTAAAGCAATCTCTTTCTGTAAATGCTTTTGTATGTGTACATACTATGTGCTTGCATATGTTTCTGTGCAAATGCATGTATAAA
This sequence comes from Pavo muticus, assembly GCA_016647715.1. Lineage (NCBI taxonomy): Eukaryota > Metazoa > Chordata > Aves > Galliformes > Phasianidae > Pavo > Pavo muticus. The sequence continues at coordinate 347,935 of JACDJE010000524.1, read as the reverse complement.
AATAGATACATACAAAATAGGGACACAGAATGGACAATCCAGTAAGTAGCTGATCTTCTAGCCAGAAGCAATATGCAGTCATCATCAGCAATGAAATAATCAGCACTCTGTGGGACGCTGGAGATTGTAAAGGTCATGCTGCAGAACTAAAAAACCAGCTTTTACTCTGACAGACTACAACCCAGGCAAGTCTTGCCCACTTCTAGAGATCACACAGATTTTTTTTTTGACACAGATGAGTTTTACTTTTAAATTTGTCAGAAGCAGCTGAAGCAAGTACTTTGCCTCAGACCTATTGCTGCATTTAGGGAGAAGGGGGAGGGGATGTCAGATTTTTCAGTGGCTGCTTACCTCATTTGCCATTTTACAGCCAGACATGTCCAAGACCTGGTCCTGTGCTGAATAATAGTTGAGAAAAGAAAACTCAAGTTCTATCATCTGTTGCTCTGTATTACTCTATAATCTGCAATGAAACACAATGTGGGAAGGTGAAGGGACAGGAGCGAGTCAGCTGAGGTACAGATTCTGTCTTGAGATTTTGTCGGCGCTAAAAAAAATCCGTGTTACTTTCCTTAAGGCCCAAAACGGGCGCCCTCGCTGCTCCCCCGGCGGCCGCGCTGCCTGAGCCTCCCAGACACCGCCACCAGGGAGCAGCCTCGGGCGGCCTCGGACCTATGCGGCGGGAAAACGTGGCAGGGCGCCAAAAACGGCCGGTGGGTCTGGCTTTCTGGGTGCCCGTTGTTGGCACGAGACATCTGGCCCTGATGCTGCTTCGTTTTGAAGGCACGTGTTTGCTCTGCGGAGTAATATTAGTAAGCAGAACTTCCTGCCGACTGCCGCAAAACCGATAAATTAGTCACAGGAGAGGAAAGACGTTGATGCTCCTTTTATTCCAGAACAAGAAATTTAATAATATGCTTCCAGGATACCACCCTGCAATTAACAAGCCCAGATTTCTTTTAGCATCTTCTTGTGTACTCTGCATATTAAGGACATGATTTACCAAGCTTTTTATAATAGAGTGGATGAATAAGCTATATAATTTGCTAGGCAAACATATTGCAAATTATTTGGTAAAAATCTATTCCTCAGTGGAAAGCTTGAGGGCTGCAAATGTTTTTTCCCCCTTTTTGAATTTTTTTTTAGTAGCATGAAAAGACATGGTTACACCAAAAATATCTCAGTAATAGGAATAGAATTGAGTTGCTTCTTGGTGAGATAACATGGTTTAATTCAACTCTTTAAAAAAAAATCCATGAAAATGGTAGCTGAAATAGTTTTTTTTTTAACATCTCATTTGATTTTAAGTATTCATTTGCTGTCAGTGCTAGATCTAGTAACATTTTAATAATCATTCAAAAAAAAAAAAAAAAAAAATAAGGAATAGCTTACCACCTCCCTAAGCTTTTTCCCTTGAAGACCTTCCTGTCTTCACCGCAGATGTCAGTGCAATCTCTTCTGCTCAGCCAGATTTGAACACGTATCTGTAAAATCAGACACGTAGTGGGGCTGAAGGAACTGCTAGTGTCTCAGGTACTGTTTTTGGACCTAGACATTTGGAGACAGACTAATTTAAAGTTTAGAGGTTGCTTTGCTCAGTAAAATAGTTGTCCTTCAACTTCTCCTTAGCAATGGGCACCTAACTGCTGTGAGCTGCAGGCGTGTTTAGACTGAAGGGAGCTAAAACAACTGAACAGGCTTTGTACTTTGTGTTCATCAATGCAAACTGTTTTCATAACTCATGCATCAGAAATGGACAAAGTCAAAAGTAGCACAGCAAAAGAGGAATGCTTGATCAGCGAATCTGAAAGCAATCCCCTATATTTCATTGCTCCACATGCAGTGGCTTGCTTCTTCTGCCAGAGAAAAAAATGCTTCCACCCAGCCAGTGGTACATATATTGAAGTTATTACTGAAACTAAAAGTATGGCAGTAAAAATTACTTGTTTTTTTTCTTTTTTTTTTGGGGAGGGGGGAGGATTGATTGTTTTTTAGTACAACATAGATAACAAAAATCTTGTCTGCAAACCTTTCAAAACATGGACTTGTTGATATGTTAACATCTATGAGGAAACAGTCAAGAATGGATCAGTCTGAGCTGTGCCTCTAGGAAGCCAGTAATTTGCTGCAGCCTGCTTAGTACACTGTAGTATGTCTCTGGGGGGACAAAAATACTAGCTAAAAATTGCATGAAACACACACGTACATAACGCATCTTTAGTACCTTGGTAACTGTGTTTTCTGTCAGAGGAAAAAAAAAAAAATTGGCACCCAGTGCAAGTGTTGTGCTGTATTTGCCCTCAGAGCGAAGGTGAGAAGAACTGCCCCTGCCTCTTACCTGCTGCTCCCGGGCAGCCCTCGTACAGGCCTGCTGAGTCCTGCTGTGGTGACACCTCTGTTCCTGTAGCTGAGATATCACATGAGGAAAAGTCCTCAGCACCCTACTCTGCTTCCATGCCTGTGCCTTGTCACTAGGACTCCTACACCCAGACTGCCTAAGGAACTTCCCCACAGCAGAAAAACACATGGGTCCAGCAGCTTGGGTTACAGCCTAAACCTATCATCCTGCTCTTTTGGGCCACAGTTCTTCCATTCATAAACAGACATTATCATATCATTACATATTTGATATCTGGGAAGGGATTTGAAGGAGTTATTGGTCCAGGTAGGCAATGTCATTGTGGTCATTACATATGCATAGCTCTCAGATGATACAGAACTGAACTGAAAACAGGTCCAGCCACATCATCAGCCTTTGCCATACTCCTTTAGAGTCTGCAATGATATTTCTGCGTGCTGAAAAAGAACTTAGAACAGAGACACCATGTGAAAATGTGAGCATACTGTATTCAAAATTATTTGCCATCCAATTAAAAACCCGCATAGAATCACAGAATGGCCTGAGTTGAAAAGGACCTCAAAGATCACCTAGTTTCAACCTCCCTGCTATGTGCAGGGTCGCCAACCACTAGACCAGGCTGCCCAGAGACATATCCAGCCTGGCCTTGAATGCCTCCAGGGATGGGGCATCCACAACATCCTTGGGCAACCTGTTCCAGTGCATCACCACCCTCTGGGTGAAAAACTTCCTCCTAATATCTAACCTAAATCTCTCATTGTCCATTCCCCCTCGTCCTATCACTATCCACCCTTGTAAACAGTCATTCCCCTTCCTGTTTATATGCTCCCTTCAAACATTGGAAGGCCACAATGAGGTCTCCCTGGAGCCTGGAGTTCATACTGTACCACAATTGAAGGTTGGAAATCCCAGATCTGAAAGACTGCTCTCCCAGGTTTTCTATGTAATTTGTAGCTCACTCTTTCAGATTAAGATTCTAAAACCAATGGCCTAACTTAAGCTACTCTAATAAAGTTGTTCTGTTTTCCAGAAGCTGCTTAGTCTGTTTGCTGTATTTAAGTTGTGGAGGGCCGTGGGTCCTCAGTATCTTGGAAGATCAGACAAATTTTCTCTTTCCTTAGACTACTAAAATGAGAAACAGCAGAGTACTATCAGTGATTCAGCTTTGTAACACTTGTTATCCATTTGTTTGGGTGTAATTTTCTGTAAGAGAGAGCAGCTTTACTTAAGCCTATAATGTCTAAGTGAATATCAAGAACAGGAATAGAGTTTTCTTGTAAAAACCATAACTGTAAAAATGCAGATACAGATGTTAAACTGATTCACCAAATGCATCGATAAGCACATCCATTACATTTTGTGTAATGCTTATCTTCCATGTGAGGTTCTCCAAGATCAAAGAATTTCTGATAAATGAAAAATATACCCTGACCCTCTTCTTCACATCAGTGATACTTTCTGTGTGTTCTAAGGATTGTTTTTCAGTCTTTGATGTTCACCTGAACGTTTTCTGTCATGTTCTGTGTGATGTCACTCATGATTCTCAAAAGTAAAGATCACGGGATAAACCAGACAGAAAATAGAAGTAAGGAAATTCCAGAGGATAAGAAGCATTTAACAAAAATGCACAGGGAAAGAGAAATACAAGTGAGTAAATGTGAAAAAAAAAATCCATGAGAAACAAAATATCTAAGAAGAAAAGTTCAAGAATGAAAAGTGTCTAGAAAAATCAATGAGAAAAATCCAGCAAGAAGTTTTTTTGTAAGGTTGTTTTTTGTTCTTTTTTAAGTAGGAAATGTTATTCAGTCTTTAAAAAATTCAGGATTAAAAACTGGGGTTGGCTGCAGGGGGACAAATAAACACATTAGATGACGTGAAAAAACGATTTAATAAATGAATTAGGTTTAATCAGAATTAGATGAAATTAGAATTAGATTTAATACATGAATTAGAATGAAATGAAATGAATTAGAATTCATCTATTTCAACTTGCAAACAGAAGTTTGTATGCTACTTGTAATAGCATGTATAAACCTAACTTATGTTAAAAGCAAGAAAAATATTTAGAAAATCTCACTGCATACGTATCTTCAACTTCAGACATAGAAAAAAAAAAAGATAGGCAACTAAAGTCTTTCAGGGCATCTATTTCCACTTCTAAAATATAATAATTCCCTACAACATAAATGTATTGTGAAGAGAACTGATTACAATTCTACAAGACTACCACTGAACTGCCCTTAGTTTCTTGTGAGAGTGTTATAAAATAAAATAACATATCCAGCTAGCAGTAACTAGTCATTTTTTTCTTGTTGCTAGTCTATTTTGATGCATTGCTTGCTTTATTCTGAGTAGATGATTGCTTTCTGTAGAAAATAACATTTTTGTAAATACTTTTGGTACTTTATTTTTTATAGAAAATTAGGCTATGCATGCTACAGACACTGTGCATTCCAATCCTGTGTTTGATTTCTTCATATAACCTAAACAGGGGTCAAAGTCTTCTCAATTACTTACGAACTGCTTTAAAAATTTGCTTCATAAAGTTCGCATTTTCCATTAGTGACACTCAGAAGAGAAAGACAACTAAATGTAATGAGCACACCTCATATACTTTTATGAGCATACACATATACTTTTATAAAGTGACAGAAGAATAATCTTACCTTACAAAGATTCTATGCTTTTATTCAAAGAATCAAATTTTAACACCTGAAGATATAAATACTTGGCACTTCGATAAAGCACTTTCACTGATGAATACCAAGAGCACACATGGAAACTTACATTTGCTCAGCACCGCTAGAATTCAGTACACATATAGTTCAGCTGCACAAATATGAAGCAGTAAGCCTACTTCAGTTTTGGAAATCTGCAGTACGCAGTTTCCAGTTTAAAAGCAGGACATTTCAACAACCTCCAGCTAAACTAAAGCAGAAACTATGCTTGTTAGGATCCTGTTATTGAAAGATTTATTAAGGAAACCTTTTTTTCCCTCAGCCCAACAAATTCCTTATCTTTGGAAACAGAGAAGCAATTTGTTCTAGGTGCCACTGAACAGCAATAGAATGATGTCAGTGCATTAACAAACACCTCAATGACAAGAAAAAAATTCCACCTTGTGGGAGCAACAGAGAGGGCAGCAGCCTCAGCACTCCCTCACACACAAGTGGACATACACACTGATGCTCACGTGGGTGATGCCACCTAGTGCAGTCAGAGTTTAGCACAGCTATTTTGGTCCTTTGATGGCTGGGTATCAGCAAGAATTTTATGAGACTTACCAGTAGAACCTGGTGTTTTCAAGGGCAGAAATGTCATAGATGACAAACAAAACCAAAAGCTATCCCATGTCCTCAAAGGAGATCACATAAGCCTTCTTAACTGTCAGGCCAGCTTCCCTAATATAAAGCAGTTGGGCACTAGCATATTATCCAGTTTATTTGCATGGTTTGTGAAAATTACATTCCCAGCTCAAAGGAAACATAAAAGGAGGCATTAAAGACACCTTTACAATTAAATACTCAAAGTCTTAACAAGAAGGAATGATGTTAAGATGGAAAAGTTGCAGTAATCACAGACTTGCAGGAGTTGGAAGGGAGATCATAGAGCCCAACCTCCTTGCTAAAGCAGGTTCCCTACAATAGGTCACAGAGGTGGCTGTTCACGTGGGTCTTGACTATCTCCAGAGAAGGAGACTCCATAACCTCTCTAGGTGGCCTGTTCCAGTGCTCCATCACGCTAACAGTAAATAAGTTCTTCATTGCATTAGCATGGAACTTCTTGTGTTCCAGTATCTGCCCACTGCCCCTTGTTCTACAGTAGCTTACCGCCAAAAAGAGTCTCATCAACTTGACTCCCACACTCTGCTAGTCAGCCAGTTCTCAATCCACCTCACTGTCCACTCATCTATCCTTCACTTTCTAAGTTCCATAACAGGACATTGTGGAAGGCAGTATAAAATGCCTTGCTGAATTCAAGGTACACAATATCCACTATTCTCCCCCATCTACCCAGCCAGTGATGACATCACAGAAAGCTACAGGTTGGTCAAGCATGACTTCCCCTTGTTGAATCCATGTTGACTACTACCGATAACCTTCTTCTCTTCCAATTGCTTGGAGAGGGCATCCTGAACAAGTTGTCTTCCATTCCTAAAAAGAAATCTCAGGTGGTCTTCCAATATTAAGTGGCATGTATGGGATGTTTTAAATAAGTTTTTCACATTTGTAATAAAAAGCAGTAGTATCTGGCATCTTGAGCAAGCACTTTTGTACTAGACACTCAGCTAGAGTATGTGGAACCTCTAATGACGGAGGGCTTGTTTGGATTGTCTGGAGTGATGCATCAGCTACTGTCAGGAACTGACCAGCTATATTGATAGTAAATATTAGATAAAATCAAAGCTGTTCACCTGGAAAACTACATTGTATTTAGCATTTTATTCACTTGTGTTCTAATGTGTTGTAAAACTTCCAGTTCAGACAATTCATTACACACAGGCATTCATCTGCTTTATTTCAAATGCTTTCTTGAACGCAGCAAGGTCTAGAAAAGCCTAAGCAAGTTCAAAACACTGTCTAGACCATCTTAGTCAAAATGAGTCCCAGTTTTACGACATCTTACACAGCATGGAAACAAGGAATAATCAACATCATAGTTAGTGCCAATACCTAGATAAGAAATGTTTTCAGCCTACAACTTCACAGGTTGTGAATTATCCGTTCACAGTAAGGGTGTACAGTGCAACTGCATTACCTGCCAACCTCAATGTTGTCAGAATTATTTTCAAATGTTTTTATATGCTGTTCTTCAGGGATTAGTTGCCTTGGGAATGACTTGTACTATTTAACATTATTTTCTTCACTGGCATAGCACTTTCTTCAAAGATAGCCTTAAATGGTGCAGAGGTGGGGCCAGTTTTTGATACTCTGATTTAACAAAATTGCCATGATCCTAAATAAAAGTAATCCTTTCCAAGCTTGAGTCAAAGGATCAAAGTTTACACTATTTTATTTTTCCAGATGAAAAAACAAACCTAGCAGGAACTGAGAATTGATCTGCATGGAGCCAAGGGGCACACACAGTACAGCACTTAACTTTTGATATCACATCTGGGCTTGAACAATTCATGTTAACTCCAGACATTTGCCTTTCCATGTCATGTAACTGCAGTTCATACAGATAGACGTATAAATGCTAAGTAAGAATACACTGTGTCCAGCAATACTTGTGGTATTTGAAATGCGGAAATCAGAGTAAAATAAACACATTCTCAGTTTCCACAGGTACTTTTGCTTACTTGTAAAAGGTGGCAGTTGTGGTTTGGTTATGTCTTTAAGTATATGGTGTTCCAAACGGTCCCGGATTTTAGTCTCTGACAAATTTCAAGGAGTGGAGGCATTGTTTCCTGTAATTATCATCCAGAATAGTTACAATGGATTTTGTTTTTTTCCACATACTGTCATTATTCATTTTATGCATTCTTTTGTTTAGTGAAGAGATAAAATTATTTGTTATCCATCAAACTAGGTGAATTTTCAAAAATATGTGGGAGACTTACTATATATTACTGAACAATAAAAGCAAACTGTAATTAGAAATAACTAAAAGCATAAGTCACAAATGACACAATGTTCGTTTATTTTAGCAACAGTAATCTTAATTCCTTCATAATTTACTTGTAAATTAGCTTTCTTTTCAAGAAAAAGAAAAGTACACCTTCTGTTGCTTGTACTTGACTATGAAAAAAACACACCGGAGAATTAAAGTAAAAATGATTGCTTGCTCAACTGAGTGTAAGCCAGTTCTTCATGATGGTGTGAAGGTGGTTGTGATTAATCAACAAAATGTGTCTTCTACCTATAAAAATACATTAGATTTTCTCAGTCTTCTGAAATAGAAACATTAAAGCATTCTGGCAGCTACCTCATTATGCAAACTACTGAAAGTTATATGATCTAGACAGAAATCACACAAAATATATACTTGGATATTTGCTAACTCTTCTTCATAGTAACTCAAGGTCTTAGTTGTGCTAGACCTTAAGAATCTAGAGACCAAGTATCATAATTTTAACTACTGGGTTCCAGCTGTAATATTTTTAAACACTTCCTGATTTCTGTTGATGCCAAAGAACCATTTCTGTTACAATATTGTTTATACACTGTTCTGCTCACAAAGAGGCAAAATTGCTTTTAAGAGGTTCTTAGTTATATCAGGACTCACAGGTAGGCCAATAGTCATACACAGAAAGAAGAGATGAACACACCCACCTGGTGAAGGGGATTTTTGGCTATGCAGCACTCCTTCTCAGGAGGCAGCCTAGGTCCCCTTGCCAGGTGCTCAATCCTCAGTTCAAGCTGTGACCTAATAGTTCCCCTACATACACCAATTCAGATCATTCAGTGTTCAGACCATCACTCAAGTACTGATTTCCCAGGTTCCTGAACAGTTAAAGAATTAACAGAAGCTGTGATCACTCCTCTAAAAATGTTTGCCAACCTCTGGAGAAAAAAAACACAAACCTAAGATGCCAAAAGGACTGATGTTCTTACCAATGTAAGTCTGATATCGTGATGGTCTTTTCTGATAGTCCCTCAAGTAGCCACCAGTGCTCTAGCAAACCTGTTCCCATTTCTGCCTACAGACTGAAACATTATAGTGAACAGCTATCTACCTGCAGCTCCCAGGTGGAGAGATAGCAAGATGATGAGATTAGAATCAAACATACATCTGTCTTCAGCAGCAAGAATTAGAAATCCTCTAGCAGGCTACTTACTGTTGTGGTCAGGACATTCACTACAATGCTGAAATTCAACCTGTTGCAGACTTCCAATATAATAGTTCAGGTGAAAAGCACTTGGTAAAGAAAAGCAAAATCATTAGTTTGGAGGACAAGTACAATCCTGTGCTATTCTTGGTGACACAGATGGCAAAAGGGCTCACCAATGTTAACACTGGCCTGCAGCTGCCTGTGAATGAAGGAGCAGCAGATTAACTAAATTACCTTATTAGTGCAGCTGTTCTTAAGATTGCTTTCTTATTCAATATGTGGATACGGCACTGCCTACCTTCCACATGCAGAGGTTTGTCTTTGTGAAAAACAATGTGACCTCTGCAAAATCAAAAGGCAAATGGTGACAACACAGAAAGAGGTAGAATCTTCCAGGTACCTCTGAATTTGGAAGCATAGATGATCTGTTATTTCAATTAGCTTATACAAACATTCATGATAGATACTGGCACTGATTTATGAGCAATGATGGATAATCCTGAAACTCAAACTTTCCACTTGTATGGGAACTGTTGAATCACGGCCTGAACCACTGATTGAGCACCTGGGAAAAGGACTGGGTCAGCCCTGGGAGCACAGGTGAAGGCAATTCACCTGTGTGACTAGAAGGGGTGGAGCCTGGCTGCACCTCTCTTAGACTCCATTTAAGGGCTGACTGCAACTGGGGAAGGATCTCTTTTGTAGATCCCTCCTTAGTAGAGCTTTCCTCTGTGAACCTGGAATCTTCCAATACAGGTAAGCAATCTTCTTCCCTTCCTTTATAGCACCTTTCTATTGTGCTGATCCTTCTGTCATTATATCTCTGGTGAAACCAGAGATATAATTTTCCCATCATTTTGATCTGTCCAATTGCTACCCTGCTCAACAGATAAGCTGCAAAATCTATAGCTTCTTCCCAGTGTATTTAAATACTGCAGTTAACCATTCACCCCTTCTCTGAACATTTTGTTTGATATTTACTGTATCTTGGTTCATAACCCCTCAAGAAGGAACAGTAAGGGCAAAAATACACCTATGGCCTCTTACTAGTTCAAGAGAAGGAGGTTCTCAGAACTAGGAACTAACTACATTCAGCTTAAAAGGAGGAATGAAGTCCTAAAATTAGAACAATCACTTACAAGCTAAGTCAAATGCTCTTAACCAAAACATTCAGAAAAACAGATCTGTCAGAAAAAGCAAGAGATATTCAATACAGCCAAACAATCTTCAGAAGCATTTGTACAGCAATATAGTCTAACAGGAATAGCTAGGCATTACTAGAAGTAATTGTATTGTTCCTTAAATCTATGCTCTGAAAGAGATTAATAATTAATAGATTTGATGCTATACACAGACCACCACAGAAAGGCATTTAAGCTCCATTTTTGCTTCATTTTGAGACTCTCTATCTGACATTAGGCATGTATTCTCCTCATAAAGAAGCAAAATCACTTCTCAGGAAGCAGCCTGGTTCAAAAGATGCCCTCTCTTCAGTGTCTGCCCCTTAAGAGTCCAGGGTGGTTCTACCCTGTCTGGTCATGTGGGGAGCACAGGTGTAAACATTTGCTTGTGCTCCTTAGGCAACCCATACCCTTTCACCAGGTGCTCAATTCCCAGCTCAAGCAGTGACTTAACAGTTTCCTTACAGCATGGAAATTGGAAGACACTAGAGGAGGATATCTTGTTTCAGTAGAGATACTACATATTAGTAAATATGGTTACAGTCAATATGTATTTCTTACATCAGCCTCAATAACACCTTTTCTCATAGCGCTCGTAACCATCCTTGCCTTCTCTGGCAAATGTAATACATTTATGAAAAAATGATAGCTGTAGCTTAGTCATTTTCAACTATTAGCAGATGTGAACCTACAGGCAGGAAGTCCCAGCTGCAGGGCGTAATAGCAAGAGAATTTCTCCTACTCTTTTTCACTTCTACAAAGTGCAGTATATGGTGAGAAGGGCTCATGCTAGCACAGCCAAAGCCTAATGCTACTTTAGAAGAGCATTCTCCTGGTAAATAAGGCAAATCTATATATCTCTGCAATGCCCTGACTGAAAAGAAAACAAAACTTAGTTTCTAGCACTTGTAGACAAACTATTTCTTTTCAGGTCAAACAATATGCCTTATGTCAAACAGTATGAAGACCTAGGAGCGGAAGGGGGACAAAAAAAGGGAAGAAAAGAAAGATACAGTTGTTTCAGCCAGGAAAAAAAAAAAAAACCTGAAAATGTATGTCTGTTGATATTTGCAATAATTTATAAAATCAATTTTTACCAACTTTCTCCTGGAAAACAAAATGACTGTTAAGTATCTCATAAAAAGAGGTTATTCAAAGCATTTCTCCTTTAAACTGTTAATGCTAGATTTGAATACAAAGCACTCATAAGATAGAGAGGTAATAAGACTTCTAAGAAAGCAGTTTGTTTAGATAAGGGGTGAAACTTTGTGTCTTTACCCTGGGAATAGAGAATACTTTCCATAGGCTTCTGATGGCATTTGTTTAAGAGCAAAAAGAGTAGGAGCATATTTTAAGCCACTTCCTGGAGGTAAAAACATATAATCATCATAATACAGTTCACAAGAATGCATGAGATACACAGAGGAACTGTTCTGGTACAAACTCTTGATACACAAGACTACTGAAGGTTGCTCTGAACTGACTCCAGATATCTGGAAATTGTAACTCCTGTCAGGACTTGAGGATGCACAATGGAGTACCAAGTATTCTGGTTATGAAGAAAGATGGAAAAAACATGCATTAGTGTCCTTATCCACAATGCACATGAAAAGTATCCAGACAACTCTGCAACTTTACCAGGTTGCAAGATAAATTCCAAAAATGTCACTCTGACTTGTAACAAGAAAAATCTTTACTCAGGCGAGTGTCTAACTCATATCAAACTCCTTAGAAGTTTGATTGATTTAATGATCTAATATCATTTAGATGTATTCCATTTCTGAGTAACCCTGGGTTCATCTGTTCTCAAGGAATGACAGTGAGGAAGTGTGCAGCGCTCACAGGACTGGTTGGAACTGAGACTTCCAGACATAAATATGCCCTTCCTGGTGATAAGATTGGATGGATAATTCAGAACTTTCCATGCTGCTTGTCCCATTTCAGAAAAAAAAAAAAAAACTGCTTTGGGACTATGAGAATCTTTTACCTCTAGGTTTGTATATTTGATTCAAAACGCTTGACAGTGTCACAGTCAGATGTGATTAACCTCCACACTGGAACTCAGGGAGTACCTTTTCATAGAGAAAGAAAATATAATATGCTTCTATCAAATCTGATTAAAAATTATAGGCTTGAAAGCAGTTGCTAGCAGGCCTACCTCCACAGCACAGAATGTGGTAACTTTATCAAGACTAAAAAAATAAGTCCTTATCTTTTATCAGTCCACTGGATTTGGTTCCATTTCCCCCAGACTATTTTGTTTGCTCTCACCCTTCCTCATCTTTACTGTATTGTTCAGAGCTGGCCACAGTGAAGCAACACAAAGGATGACTAACACTGACTCTACTCTAGTGCAATCCATACTGGCAAACCAGAAACTTAGCCATGCCTAGCAATGACATTTGCAAAGTATGTCTGCATGGGCAAAATTGATATAAGCACTGTGATGCCATCCAACTGACTGATGTGTCCATGCTCTGCATTACATCAGTTTCTCAGACAGTGCTTCTCAAGTACTAAACCAGAGCTATTTCATTAGAAGAGCTATGTCAATGGTTTTGATTGTGTCCACTTCACCAGGCTGTGCTGAAGCTTTAAGAAGGTCAGTTTTTGAAAATGGTGTAAAGCTGATGGAGCCAGCATGCAAGTGAAACATTTTGGAGAGCAAAGAAATCTTTTGTTTCTCTCTGTTGCTTCCCCATTTTTCTCTTCATAAGAAACTATTGCATTTTCTGGGCAGAATTCTTCATAGAAAGAACAAAACTTCTTTATGACTCCACGCAAGTTGCTTTAAGTATCTTCTGCTATGATTCAGACCAGCATTTGACTTCACGTTGGCAGGGAAAGTCTGTATAGTTCGGGAGGATACAGTACAGAGAGCCTTGACTATGCAAAATACAGAGGGTACATTAATCCCACTCTCCTCTTTTGCAGCATAGTTCCATAAATATTTATTCCTGAGGACTGTGGAATTGTAAGGGAGGACAGAGTCCAAAACATTACTTTTCCAAAATCTTAATTTTAATAACCTGTCTTAAGTTTGGTATGATTTTGCATAATCCATTTCATGCTGTTAAGAATTAACTGCCCCTTTTGCAATCCACATGACAATGATGCAAAAGCTAGGAGTTTGTATTTTATCATCTTGCATTAAAATTATATACATTTGTTCATAGATCACAATTATTTAGTTCATGATGTATTTCTCTATCAGTCAGACCTTCAAACATCTCCCAGTCAGCTCATAAACCGAATGCTTAAACTTTTCTTTCAAAGAATTTCTACCCTATTCTCTCCACAATGTTGTTTTGAGATTTTTTTTTTCTGAAATTCAAAATTACATTAAAATTTCTAATTATACTTAGGTCATTATGACAATCTCTCTTTAATTGCTATTTTTCAAGTCAGTGTTTACTTGAAGGTAATGACTCGATGCCATTCAGATGAGAGCCTTTCAGTTTAGCTTACTAATGCCAGATGGAGATCTTTAGCATTCAATGGAACTTTGAGACTGGATACCATGTAATTCAGTGGCCTAGGAAAAGCTAAGAATCAGTATCTAATAAATACAAAAGTATCTGCAATTTCGTCATGGATGGAGATAAATCTTAGCATTTCAGATTAGAAAATGAGTGTACCCGATGGCTCTAGAAGTGGGCTAACTTTGGGGAAGCAGCAGGATAACCCCTCAGGGGCGGCAAGCCACGCAGCCCACAAGATGTGGACTAACTCCACCGGCCTGTTTCACGACCGCGCCTTTGTCATTTCCGGCTGCACACACCTGCCTTTGTCATTTCCGCCGGGGTAGCCGGAGAAGGAAGGCTTGTGAATACGAGCACAACCAAAGGGCAACCCCTCCCCGCGCGGGCGCCGCGGCTGCTAGTTATTTTTAGTTCCGGCTGCGAGGCTTAAGCTACGCTGATCTCTTCCGGTGGCTTAGGCGGGGAGAAGTTCTGCCGCGCTGTCTTTGCCAGCCTCTCGCCCGCCTTCAGGGAGGGGAGAGGCGGCGGCGGGCTGCACAGACTCCGCGCCTACCCACGGGTCGGGTCCTCTCCACGCCGTGGGCCGGGCCGAGCCAAGCCAGGGGGCGGTGCCTTCTCCCTCACTGAGCCGTGCTGAGGGGAGGCGGTGGCGGATCTGGGCTCGGCGGAGGCGGAAGGGGCGGGCGGACGCTGCCTGACTCTGCGGGACGTGCGATACTGGTGAGTGCGGGAGGCCGCGGTTCTGTGTCGCAGCCAGGCTGGCGGCGCAGCTGAGCCGGGCCGGGCGGGGAGGCCCAGCCGGGCCGAGGCGACGAGGGCTTAACGGAGCGTGGCCCGGCCCTGAGTCATGCAGCGAGGAGCGGGAGCAGGAGAGGCTGGGCCTGGCCGACCTGCCCGCCCGCCTTTCTTCTGCCGGGCGTACACCGCGTTCCAGAGGCGTCGGGAGTCCTTGTCTGACGGGTTCAGAGCTCCGGCTTCGAAGCTGCGGGCCGGTGCGGGAGGCCTCTGACTACGCACTAGAATTACATCGCCCCGCCAGACCGCGGGGGCCCGCGCTGCCGGCAGCCCTGGCCTCGCAGATCTGTCTGTTGTCTGGCGTGCCCGCTCCCCTCCCGAAGTCGGCCCGGCCTCTCGCCCACCTCCCAGCCCATCCCGGCACGTGGCCTGGACCGCCACGGTCGTTGCTCCAGCCTTACATCTCTGTCAGATCCTGGCCCTTCGGGCCCTTCTTCCCAGAGTCCCACACCTCCTCTGCCCTCCCATTGGCCCTAGGACTGCACGCCCAGGCTGTGTTCATCCTAGGCCTCATCTGTTCTGTCCTGAGGCCCCTGGAGCTTTTCCCGTAGCCTGTCTCGTCACCAATGTTAGTTTTTTTTGCCTGCCTTCACTTCTCCTTTGCCTTCTCCATGTGGCTACCTTTCACCCTGTTGTTTCAATTGCACAACTCTAGTGCCACTCAGGTCTGACTAGGACCTGTGTGGTTGTAGTCAAATTTCTCTGTGTCCCCGACCCCTTACCGTCATCTCTAAAGTATTTATTTCCATTCTTGTCATCTTCCAGCTTTCTCTCTTATCAAGGACTGTGCCCCAGGCTTTCCCTTGTAGCTCCCTTCTGTTGTGTTCCCGGAGAGAGGTTCCCCCCCTGATAACCTCTTACCTGTTTGTTTGTTCATGTATTTATTGCCTCCATCCAGATGGCTAGTCCTGCAGTTTTTTGTCATTTCAGCTAATCACCTCCTTTGTCTCCCAGTAACTTTGTCTGCCATCGAAAGCTGTGTCCTTACTGGGGTTCTTTTCCAATCCTTCTTATTTCCTTTTCAAGCTGTATTTCTTAATCATCGTGATTCCCTTATCACCTTTCCTGTTTCAGCTTTCTTCCTCCCAGTAACTATTTCTTTCACCATGATTTTTTTTTGCCCTTCTGATCTTACTTTCTTGTCTTAAAAATCTTCTTTGTTATCTCACCTCTTTTCCCTTTGACATATTCCTTTCCTTTGTAGGCTCAGTTGCTGTCTCCCGCACTTTATGTTTAAGTCCTCCAGCTGTGCCTTTGACAAGAAAGGAATCTGAGCTTAGCTTATCTTTAAGCATTAGGAGATTACAGATTATTTACTTGTTTCACCTTATTTTGTTTTCATTTGTTTGTTTGACTTCCTTAATAACCTTTTGTCAATAAATGCTTTTGTATATGATCACTTTAATACACGCTTAACCCGATGCTAGTCTAGAAAAAAATTTCCATCGCAGACTGTCCTCTTAGCCCTGCCAAAAGGTTTTCATGGGGAGCAGAAATACCTAGTGGCTGTGTGACTTAAATTACTCAAAATACTATTCGTAATACTGTATTGTTGTAATACTTTAAGTTGGTACTTAGGAGATACAGAGTGTGTTTAGGATGCATTTGCTTTGAGGAAGTTGTAAGATACTTCTTCAGTACCATGGTACATGGTTTTTGCTCCAGATGTGCTTGTAGTGAGCTGCTGCAGTTTGATGGTTAGGAGTGTGTGGCACTGGCACTTGATGTCTGCTGGTGACTGCTGTAAAGTAGTCTTTTCCCTCTGCTTTGTGATTTCTCTTGTTTCTCAGGAGTTGTTGCCAAATTTCTTATTTTATGTTTGTCTTACTTGCTTTGGTTCTTAAGATTATGAGATGTAACCAATCTTACTGTTGTGATGTATTTGAAGTATGGTTTAAACACTGAACACTGCTGTCCTGTGGCAGTGTGGAGAGTACATTGAATCTGGAGAGTAATTTCTGCACTTAACTTTAGAATACAAGTTTGGTGTCTAATTTTGACAGCTTGATCTTGTTTTCTAAATTGAGTATATGCATCCTAGTAACTTCACAACAACTCAGAGCAACTGAACTGGGCTTCTGAGCTGAATTACCCCTCTGGAGGAAACTTTTTCATTTGTCTATTCTATATTGAGAATAGTTTATAGTTTAGGCACCCGAATTAGGCATACATGTTTCACTGCTTGAGTGACAAAATGATTGTGCTGGCTTAACTAAATTATCCTCCTTTCACTATAGTCCTTTTTCCACTGCATGAAAAAATTTCATTGCATTTGTATAAAGCATTGAAATTAATTTAAGCTATATTGATGCATACTGTACGTTAAGATCTCTGAGTACTGCTTTTCATCTGGTAACTTTCTCAAGTAGTGTGTATTCTACATAGTTACACTTATTTCAGTAGGGCCTAGTTTAATGATGAGTCGCATACTGGGAGCCAGTAGTTACGTGGATTGGTTATACCTGAAGTCTTCCTGGCATTTAAACTTTTAATTTTTTTAAATTTTCCTAGCGGATGAAGTCATTTCAAAGATGTCTCACTTACACTTTTTTTAACATCAAAAATATGCATTACTAATGTGAAGATTGGGAACTGTCAGTATGGTATAGATGAGTACTGATGCATAGTGTGCTATATTGTGCTTTTTAACCAGTATTTTCCAATTTACTGAGGGCAGGAGTGGATTAGATAAGGTAGCTGGATGGTGGCTGTGCCTTTGTACTCACTGTGCAGCCTTAACTTGGTGTGTCTGAGGGAGCAGGCAGGTGCCTCAGTGACCTTGGTAAAAACTGCAACCTGTATAGGATGTAAACTTAAAATTTTTATTGTTGTTACTGACACCGTTGAGTCGCCCTTGTTAAAGTGGGATTTTCCTTAAGGAAAAGACAAACATAAGAAAATTTAATTCTTGGAAAGTTACAGAGAATCATTGAGCTTTCTCTTGTTTTTTTTTTT
>JACDJE010000524.1:280867-330355 GCA_016647715.1 Pavo muticus | reverse complement strand
AGTAAGTTTTTGTTGTAAGAAACGGAGGTTTTTCAATGAAGAACTACCTCAGATTGACTATTGATTCCTTTACAGCACAGTTGAGACCTCTTACAGACAGAATTAAGTAATTAAGTAGTAAAGTTGTCCTGCGCTGATATACACTTACGTAGTGCTGTGACTTAGAACCTTACTTTAATGTAACTGCAGAATTGGAATGTAGTTAGATTTAAGAACTCTTTGCATTATGAGTAGTTAGCTATATGAGGTTCACCCTGCTTTTCTCTGTAATTTAAGCTTAATTTCATATGTAAATTCTTCATTTCGTCCAGTGTCACAGCATTGGAAATCTTGGAATTTTGTCTAAAAATAAAAAATCTGGAAAGTTTATCTAAAGTTTGGAGGACTTAATTGGGAATGACGGGGGGTGGAGGGACGAAGAAGGGTTATAGTAAACCATTTTTTTTGGATGCTTTTCTTTCTGTCTTGCTTTTCATGATAGTAATACCATGAGCAAATGTTATGGATAGTCAAGGATGAAACTTAACTATACAATTTAAAACAATTAAAGCTTGCATTTTCTTAAGAAAGCAGTCTGTTCTCTTACTGTCTAGATTTATTATCAAAATTTTATGATCTCTGAAAGCATGCCTTTGTGGGTGTGCCATCGCTAGTAGGAGCTGTGAAACGCAAAAACAAATATGCTTAAGTAAATTGATTAAAATTGATTTCATTAGGTGCAGGCTTAGCTTTAAGACTTAATGGTGTGAGATAATAAGGATTTAGGTGTGGCTGTTAGACATGTGCATCAGTTTTAACTTCTGCTTCCCTTAAGATGTTAAGATGTTTCACTTTTGTACCAGTCTTGACTCTTGCAGCTGTTGGAGATTAAAAGTGATTAAAAACTAGCTGAAATTTAGCTGAATTTATACGAACCTCCTTTTGTGCAGTATAAATTCTTTGCTATAAGATTGTCCTTTCGCAGTTTAGATATCTTGGTTGAACAAGGAAAAATCATGTGTGAATCCCTATTTAGACTTTAATGAGGCTGTTCTCTTGCGGAAGTACCAAGATGGAAGATGCTGTGAAATTAGTATGCTGTTGGGAAGAGATTCTAGTCAGGACTGACTGACACTTGTAAACATTAGTACTACTCAGAGATAAGAATCACCAGTCTCCAAGAGCAATGTGGAAACTTTCAGTGCAAACATTATTACAAGTGAAAATTGCTTTTTGTGTTTAACAGGTCAGTATGAATTTTTATGCTTTGGTGCACTAAATGGTACTATGATGGAGAGTGATTTATGCTGACACTTAGAGAATTGTCTCGAATGTTTGAACATAGCCAGCAGGAGCAGGGAGGTGATAGTCTCCCTGTGCGCAGCTCTGGTTAGGCCACATCTTGTGTATTGTATTCAGTTTTGGGCCCCTCACTACAAGAAAGATATTGAGGCCCTGGAGTGTGTTCAGAGGAGGGCAGCAAAGCTGGTGAAGGGTCTGGAACATAAGCCTTATGAAGGAACTGGGATTGTTTAGTCTGGAGAAAAAGAGGCTCAGGGGAGATCTTAGTTGTAGAGAGCTCTACCTGAAAGGAGGTTGTAGTGAAGTGAGGGTCAGCATCTTCTCCCAAGTAACTAGCAATAGGACAAGATGTAATGATTTTAAGTTGTGTCAGAGGAGGTTCAGGTTGGATATTAGAAAAAACGTCTTTTCTAAAGGAATGGTCAGGCACTGGAATGGGCTGCCCAGGGAAGAAGTTGAGTGACTGTCCGTGGAGCTCTTCAGGAAACGTGTGGATGTGGTACTAAGGAACGTGGTACTAAGGAACGCAGTTTATTGGGCAGCACTGTTGGTAGGTTGATGGTTGGACTAGATGATCTTAGAGGTCTTTTCCAGCCTTAATGATTCTGTGATACTGTGACTGAAGTGAACTGTAAAACCAGACCAAAATTTTCTTCTTGTAGATCTGTAGGATCAGTGTTCTAACTTACTAAATTGGTTTTGGGTAAACTGGTAAAGGCTTTTAGAAATTTTTTTCTCTGTAAGAATTGATCTTACAGGGTCAGTAGGGTCTCTACACTGGCTCAGGAGATATTTCAGAGTTTCCAGAGCCTTCTGTGTTTATTCTTGCTAAATCGAATTCAGTATGATTCCTTGCTGTTACTACTGCTGAATTTGCTTTTTAAGAAAAGCAAGGTACATTGTTCTGCCTTCTGCTTGACATATCATATATCTGCTTGACATATCATATATGTGCTTTCACGACTGGCTCTCCCTCATTTTCATCAGCTCCATCTTCCTCACTAATTCAGTAAATGCACCTTGATCCATGTTGTCCACACAGGCAGGTTTTTTTGTTGTTGCTGTTGTTTTTTAAATTCAGATTGTATCCATACATATTTTAAGTCACAGAGCAGGAGTACAGATAAACTGTTTCTGAGGGTCATCTTTTTTGTCAAAGCCTTTCTTACTCCTCTTCAACATGTTCATATTTTGACTTGATTCTCTCTGCACTCAGTGTTGTTTTTCTTCATGTCAGCTGCCTTCATTTTTCCATGATGCAAGCGCTGAAAACAATCAGTATTTTAAGAAACTATAACGCTTATTACTGCTCGCTTAGTTTAAAACAAATGAAAAAACAGTGATAAAACACCCTGTGTCTTGTTTGCAACACAGAAAGATGTGAGACTTCAAATTAGAGAAGACATGTTCACATCAGAAGTATACTTGTGTTAGGGATGTGGTCTCTTATTTACAAAGTTGATGTCAATACAGTAAGACTACTGTGAAACTTTTCTTAGTAGATGATTAATATTTACAAAAGTTTACTTCAGCTTCCAGTGCAGAAGACTGTGTAGATGTACCAGGAAAATTTACCTTGTCTAAACTTAGCCTTTGTTTATGAGACAGCACTTACATACTTGTTCATTTTGTATTAGCTGTTGCGTTACAGTACTGAGATTCCTGTCATTAGCCACAGGAACTGTTTGCTCAAGAAAGATATGGGTAAAGCTGAAATCAAGAAGCAATGGAACAGTGTTGAGGATCAGTAAAAGAATAAGCAGAGAAGTAAAAAAGCAGCACACTGAAACTTTCTTTATGCTCTCGGGAACTGTCATGTTTTGGAAAAATCCTTGAACTTAGGCATGTAAGTTAAAACAATGTTGGTTAAAAGGTTTTTAGTGAACGCAGTTATGCATATCTTAAGAACTTGTAAAAACTGCAATTTCCCATTACTTCCTTGTTTTGTTTAAATATTTAAATTAATCTCTATTTTTATATCTTTCTATCTGTGAGGAATAACATTTGTTTTTCCAGTTGGCGAGTTAGTCATTGGTACATGAATTAAGGTAGAGGCGTGTTCCTTATAGAGCTTTAGATACTGTCCATCAGAGTAGTAACTCACAGAAAGAAGGTGGAAGAAGACAACTGAAGTTGTAAAGCCCCAAGTGAAGATGTTGTCGTTAAGGTAAACTAGTGACTGTTCAAACTGTACACCACGTGAGCATAGCTTGGTATTGAAGTACTGTCAAATTAAGCATACTCATTTCCACTATCTTTCTTTCTTTTTTTTTTTTTTAATGGGATAGACTGAATTTAACTCCTCTGAAAAAAGGATGAACTAAAGATTTCCACACTACATGTAGCTCAGTAGTGTATAATAATAATATAGAAAAACTGAATGTTGTAACTTGCATAATTTGTTTCTTAAATATCTTTGCTAAAGTTGAAGAGGGAAAAGGAATATTCTAATATTTCTCTTCTGGTATTGATACGATTTGTTGCGATTTTTGGAATAACTTTTTTATAAAACAGTAGTTGTGGATTCATTTTGTTGGAACACAGTGGAAATAAATGTCTACTGTAGACAGATCCTCTAGATTTTGATTAGTTACATATTTGTATTGTGTGAAGCATATGCTTGTTTGCTTCTGTAAGGATTAGGTCATTTTACATGAGTGAACTGGCTATATAGTTTAGGGACCTAAAATACTTCTGGACAGAAACAACAGTGCTATAAAATGTTGTGTATAGGACCATGGCTCAACTAAGCTATGTTATGTTAGAGTTTTGAGTTCATAATGATAACCTCACTTAAACTCAGGTGATAATAATTAATTTGGAGGCATGTGATTATAGAAAGTGTCTTAGAAATCATGAATGATTAGTGCAAGTGATTACAGGGGCAAAATAGAATTATTTCTCCTGCCTCTTTCCACCCCATCAGAGATAAATGTGCTAGAGTGGAGGCTGTGTTCTTTAAGATTTGTGAGAATTGAGAAGTTAAAAAAAAAAAGCTTGCAAAAAAAATATTTGAAGAAACAGTTTATATAAATTTTAAAGACATGGAAGTAAAAGGTGAAAGAGAACTTTTAAGTTGTCCTCCATCCTGCCCAAGCTAATACTTGTAACTTGTAATATTGTAAATTGCATCTTAAGGGTTAGCTGGCAGTGGAAGGAGGTATGTTGTTCTTGGCTCTGTTCTTTTCATTTACATGCCTTTCCTAAAGGTGTCTGTCTACATGACTTGAGGAGTCTTAGTGTGTTTTATATCTGTAGAACTGCCTGTATTTGCTAAGTGGGAATATAAGAAGAGTAAATAGACTTATTAGGTTATGAGAAGAGTTTGGTTTACTTTTGGTTTTTAGTGTGAGGCTTGGTACAAAGCAATTGATGCCTGTTTGGTTGCTTATTACAATGCAAAAACTTGCCAAATAGTTCAATGTGGTAACACTTCAGGATCACTTCAATTATATTGAAATTAAATTTATTGCAACTAGAATGTAAATAAGGACCCAATGTCTTATATTGCTTTTAAAATAAGTACAAGAGTAAGCAATAACTTGTGTTAGAATAAAGGTAGTGTTTAATATGCTTCTGATTGTGTCTTTTGGAAGTATTTTGTTTAGCTGTATTGCACATCCTGGGTAAATCACTGTCCTGGCTCAGTTTAGAGATGGTAGAGACGCTGCAAGCCAAACTGCTGATAGCCTCTTTGAGAGTTTGCTGAGTAGAAGAGCATCTGTTGAAATTCTTGATCAGACTTGCTGAAATACAGGAGAGCGGGAGGAAATAAGATCAAGAAGTTAGCTTGGAAAAATGGGAATTAAAGAGCTTGATGAGGATTTTCATCTTGCATTTTCAAGTGTGTGGTTGTAGTAAACATGATACTTTTTCTTGTCTTTGGATGCCAAAGGTTAAACATTTATGCTTTGTCCTTTGGCCAGAGAGAGATGATAGTTGCTTGTAGTGACCATTTGTGTGAATGTGGTCACCGCACTGATTTTCATCAAAGATGACAAATTGCAACAAGTGTCCAAATGAACTTACGCTTAATTTTTGATACAGGCGAACTTACATTCAGTTTTAGAAAAAGGAGTTTGCACGTACGGATGTAAAATTTTGACTTCATTGCGCATTTGTACGTTTTGGAAACCTCATAACAGTTAAATCTTTGAGCTTATTCTAATGGCAGTCATGCTACCTTAGCTTATTACTGAAACTTTCTTTTCTTCCCTAAAATGTCTGTATTTGGTGTGATTAAATCTAGTCACCTTAGCTCATACTGTTAGGTGTAACATTGTTTTTGTTCTTATGCTTGAAATTATACAAGGGATGAAATACTTGGAAATGCCTAAGTGGCTTCAAGTTTTGTGTGGCTACTGTGTCTTAACAACAATAGAAAAAATCTGCCACAACCAAACCCAAGAAAAACAAGGCTCCCTGGGCTCTTGATCAGTTGGAAAAAGCCTGTAAGTTCTTAGTGCATCAAGAAGCTAGCAGCTTCAAATTCCATCTGTAATTATTTATACAGTTACTGAATTAAACTGTCTTTAAAACTTTGTTCTAGAAATAAATGGTTATGAGAGAACAGTGCATGGGCTGTGTAACTGAAGGCAGAAGTTGTATTGGGACATCAAAATAAAATAGTAATTCCAGCATATGACTTGAGAAGCTGTAAATCAGGCAGATTTCAGTGTGCTTTTTATATGATTCCTGAAAATTAACTCTACTCTTTTTTTTTATAGAACCTGTCCAACATGCATGTTATTTTCTTCATATAGGATAGATAAAAGAAATACAGCTTGTTATTAAAAGGTCAGTAAAACTCAAGATGCTGTTTTCAGGTGACATCTGACGCCTTGCATATGAGGTGCATTCCACCCTAAGTAATGGAAAGGAGGGGGAATAGTACATCTCTCTGTTCTAAAGTTTTGGGAGAAGTGCGAGAACTGCTCTGAAAGTAATGCCTCCTATTTTATTATGTTGGCCCACAACGTCTAGTGGCTTATTTTGATGGTATGGCAGTAGAGGTTGAAACTTCCTGACAACATTCCGTTGTATTTTGGCAGCAGCGGGGCAGTGTGACAGAATGGCATCACTGAGTGGGTTGTTGTAATGTTTGTAGCACCTTCTCTTAGCTAATTAAGGGATTGGTCTTCTGTTGTGAACTTTTATACATTGACTAAGTATTTTGTAGGAGTTGGAACAAATACATATGTATTCTTTATTTTTACTAAACTATGTTCAAATTCTAGGCTGTTCACTTTTTACAGATTAGTAAGAGTAATGGTCAGTTACTTTTTATAGGTACTGATAGAGTAATAGAGTTATATGGCTTCATAACCATCATCTTTTGCTTATGTGGAGAGTTCAAGTAGTACCAAAGTTTAAAAGTTTATTTTCTTGGATTCTAGAGATGAAATTAATTTGCTTGCTTCCTCTTGTAGCATAATAAGATTGTAGGACTACTAGGACTGTAGTCCAAGCTTGTGGATGTGTAACGTGCACTTCAAACTGTGGCCTCAAAAAGAGGTGAATAGCCGCTCTTGGACCTTTGATCTTCCTGGCTTTTATTGCAAAGCTGTGAAATTCCTTCATTATTAGTTCTGTAGCACACTTGTTTGGGACATTAAATACAAATAAGATATGATTTGTTTTATGCTTTAGCATGGTGCGTTGTTCCAGTGGTCTTTGTTAGTTAGTTTGCCATAATTGTAGAAACACAAAGCAGCAAAGTTAAGTGTTATGTACATTTTATAGGATATATATTGCTTTTGTTCCTGTTTTTTCTCCCCCTGATCTTCCAAGTAATTGTTGCTCATGTAAAAGAAAAATTAGCTGTAGAAACAGATTGAAATGAGGCAGTACTTGTTGCACAGATTGACGTAATGGAAGTACTTCTAAATGGTTTTTTTACTTCGAACATGAGGTTTGAATGCTTAGAGATGACAGATAGTAAAGGCCTATGATATTTGTTAGCTTCTGTGTTACTGTGGAAAGGCTGATTCATTGATTTAAAAACCTAAATGTTGTCATCCCTTCCCAGCCGTCCCCCACCCCCTATTATTTGCAAGGGGATAGTACAGGGAGGGTATAATGTAATATTTAGCCTTGAAAACTGTGTGAAATCTCGGGTGGAATGTGCAATAATCTAGAAGTGATTGTGACAAAGAACAGATTTCAAATTTTAGACCCTGGAAGAACATCTTTATATTCTACTGCGAAGAGATGAAAACAAATAATAAGATTTATCAGGCCTTGGTATTGCCTGTCCTTGAAATTACGAAACATTGCACGTGACCCTTGCCAGGTGCAGACTCCATTATCAAAAGGCACTGTTTCTTTCTCTATAGAAGCATAACAAAGACTAATAATGTTTCACTGCGAATGGTCTGTAATGTCAATTGATCCTTGCTTATTACAACTTGGTTACTTGTTAATTTTTTTTTACCATGTTAACTGCTCACTTAGGGGAATCTCCTAATTCTGCATTGCTAATTCTAATTGCTACAGTGGAGGACTTCTGTAAAAGCAAATCTTTATTTTATGCACTCTATTAGTTTTCTTCCTACTGTTGCCTGCAAATTCTCTTGTTCATACAAGCACTTCAGGAAAGTGATGTTCATTTACTTAACATAGAAATTCATGTAGGCATGCATTTGCCAGATAAAAATTCTTCCTAAAATACCTTGGATTTTAAGATTACCTGTGATAGAACCTCAAATCTGGAAAGGTTTAGTGATAAAAGAAGAAAAATAATGGTATTTAGTATATTCTGGTTGTCTTAGATAACCATCATGATGTTTGTTAAAACCATAAGTTATAACTAAACATTGAGCTGATGTGAAGCACTAGGGTTTCCTTGTTGTATAGAAAGGAAAGACTTAGTAGGATACTATCTGCTGCTTGAAACAGTTGCTTCTGTTTTCTTATTAGCGTTAGGTTTTTATTATCAGCGACACTGATAGAGGTATGTTCAGGCTTTGGACAGATCTGGACACTACCAGTGATATTTTGTAGCACATTGCTAAACTGCAGAATTCTTTGTTTCTTGTATTTCAGATCTCATAATGGATTTCTTATCTGTGTGAATTGTTCCTTTAATTTTCTCCTTTCCTCTAGTGGAATGTTTTATAATGTATACTTTTTTTTTTTTTTCCCTCATGCAGATTATCATCTTCCTGGGAAGCATCGCTGTTTGCATATAAAGAATCTCTTGCTGAGTTACTGCAACTGAGTGTAGAATGTTTCTTTACTTGTGATTCTGATGGAGGAATAACCAGATTTCAGGCTGCTGCACTGGAAGACTTTACAGGAAATAAAAAAATGTCGTCTAATAGGAGTCAGAACCCACATGGACTAAAACAGATTGGTCTTGACCAGATATGGGATGACCTAAGAGCTGGAATTCAACAGGTTTACACCAGACAAAGCATGGCAAAATCCAGATACATGGAACTCTACACGTATCCTACTGTCTAAGCCAATTAATATTTTCATTGTTAGTATAAGATAATTTTGAGTTTAAATATATAAAAACTGCTTTGTATTTGACTTAGTCACTTCTAAGAATATATTTTTATTTTGAAGATTACCCTTTTCTGTTTAATTTGTGTGGCAGGTAAGCGGAAACAATCTGTTGTCTGGAAAAATGTAATGATGTATATGTCTGAGTTTCAGATCTGATTATGATCATCTTTGACAGAACAGATATTTAAAGTGATTCTATTAGTAGGTCTAATTTTGAGTAACAATTCAGTAAAAGAAACAGAAAAACTTTTCTCCCTTTTTATGTTAGTTTTTGTCACTATGCTGTGGGTCTTATTTGCAGTGATGTCCAGTTACCTTGAAAATTTTTCCTTTCTTAACCTCAGAATAGTACTTTATTCTGAGTTGATTTTATAACTTTACAGCTAGCATAAGGATGTACACAATGGATTTATCTTGAATTTCTAGCTTGCATCTAAGAACTGTTGAAATTTTCCATCATTGCCCATGCTGGGAATTGTTGCTATATGTGTTTACTAAGCTACTATTTGGAAGATTTGGGGCAACTTGTTTCTGTCAGGTAATGTGTAAAGGCCTTTAATCACTAATTTTAAGGAGAATTGTGCCTCTTTTTGTGTTACAGCTTCAGTGTTTGACTTCCAAACTTTGTTTGGAATCTGAGAAATCCTACTTTTTTGCCCTATCGAGGAAGAAGTATATAAATGGATTTGATGAGGAACCACAGTAGGATAAAACTTCTCACCAGGCCTCTGTTTTCCATCTGTTGGTCAATGTTTGCTTTACAAACCTATTATGTAGCAGAGTAAGTGCTCCTTAAAAAGACTGTAGTACAGCCAAGCATGTAGACATCTATGGTTAATGAAACAGTAGTTGAATATATTTTCTCTCTTGCTTCAAGCAACTCTGATATTTTTCTTATTATTTTTTAAGGTTTTTTGTATAGATTATTATTCTGATATGTAAAACCATGTTTAGAGCTTTTTTTGATACATATTTGGAATTGCACATCAAGTTTTAGTCACTATTAATTTATTTGAAAAGACAAGCTTTGAGGCTATAAGGTAATTGGATCTGTGATTCTCTGAGCTTTGTAAGAAGACAGAAGTTGGTTTTCTGTACATGTGATTACATGATCAGAGTGGTTACAGAATCTTATCTTTACCTGCAGAGTCCGTGCTCCTAAGGAGGAAAAAAACCTTGAACGGTCTGAGCATCTAGATTACTTCTTTAGTAGAGATGGGAAGATCGAATACCATTTGGTTTAGGATCAGAACTTTTCTAAGACTTGAGGTGACTGATTCCTTGTGGTGCTAGTAGTGGTATTGTTCTTGACCAAATGAAAGAAATCTACAGAAGTCTGAAAAGTTTCATACATAATAGAACCTTGGAATGCCTCCTATTTTATTATATTGGCCCACGATATCAGTGGCATGTGTTGGTGGTATGGCAGTAGTTTGAAACTTCCTGACAACATTCCATTGTATTTTGTTGCTGTGCGGCAAATGGTGGTTGGAGGGGCAGTCTGACAGAATGGCGTCTGACTTGAAAGCGTGTATGAAGCAAAGGTGTCATAGAATTCCTCCATATGGAAAAAATGGCACCCATTGACATTCGTGGACTCTTTCTAAACATTAATGGAGACTATGCAGTGGATGTTAGTATAATGAGTTGGGAGGTGGTATGTTTCAGCAGTGGTGACAGTGGGAATTTTTAGGAGGCTGGCGTGCAGACTCTTCATGGCTGGTGAAAGTGCATAGTTAATGGTGGTGATTATGTTGAAAAGTAGTGTTTTGTAGAAATTCTCATTTTGATGAGAATGTGCTCTATCAAATGGTGTTATTGTGCTCTTGTAGTTTCCATGGAAATAAATAAGAGGCATTACTTTCGGGGTGACCTTAGTATAATGTTACTCTTATAACATTTGCCTTTTTCTTCTCTACCTGATATTCCCAAATGTTCATGGGATGAACATTAACTTCTCATTTCCTTCTTGCTGCTGCTTCAAGAGAAGCAGCAAGAGAGGTTGGGCCTGAAAATTTTAAGGTGAGTTTTGCTTCTTTCATAAGTGAATTTGTTTAGCACATAATTCTTGTGCTTGACTTCTAGTTGTGGATTAATTTAATAATCTGGTACTTCAGAATATTTGGCACTGATTAGGCTGAGTTTTGAAACAGCTATGATGATTAGAATGCGGTTTACATCCTATATCAAGTGCATATGTCCAAAATGGTGCTTTAAAGGTTTCTGCCCTTTTAAATGCCATGTGTGAAACGTTTGCTCAATGAGTCCAATAGACTGATAGACTTATTTTCAGGAGACTCTGACTATGAAAGAACTTGGATTGGAAAGCAAAACAGATTTGTTTCAGCTGCAGCTGTAATGTCTGAAGATCAGTCCTAGTCTTTAAAAAAAAAAAATGCTAGATCATATGACACCAAGTTTGGAAATTTTTTGAAGTGGACGATGTAGTCATTTCTTCATCCTTTTTTTTTGTGCTCTCCCATTGTGTTGTGTTTTCTTTCATTGGTGTTTGTTTTGGACAAGATATTGCTTCTGAAATCTTCTGAAATATTCTGAAAATATTGCTTCTGTTTGATCTCTTTAATTCACAAAAGGAGGATAACCATCCATGTAAGCTCAACTTCCCTTACTTCTGTCTGGTATTGAATTTTTGGCCAGAATTGATTGGAGATGTGCAAAGTTTTGTTATGCTTTTTTTCAAATGAATCTTAGAAGGAGTTGAGTAGCTCAGACTGTTAGGATGGAGGTCCAATCTCTTGTCTATTTTCTTTACTTAGAGAATCTGTTGTGTGAAACACTGGATTCAATCTCTGAGTATGGATCAGAGCTTGTATTTAAGATGGTATGTTCCTCCTTTTTTTTTTTTAGCAGAAGAAGTAATACAAGGATTATTCCAAAGGTTTTCTAGATTTGAGAATGCTGGAGAGATGAACCAAGAAATCTTGTTTCTGAATGGTAGTTCGAAAGATTCTCATCCCTAATCTTACTAATCTAGATTAATTTGTGCTTCTGATTCCAAGGTGATTTTTTTTTTGTCAGATCAGACCATTACCAAATGTTTCTTAGTACTGCATATATTCATGTGGTTCACTTTTGCTATGCCAGAGCACCTCAGCAGTCCTATCTGTTCACCATTGCTTACAAACTTCTGGTGAATTGTACTGTAATTACATTCTCGTGCATGTTCTTTATTTCTTATTAAGAACGTATAGTTTCCATTTAGAAAATTCCTTTAAAATGGTGCTTGCTCTCAAAGACGACTGTTTTCCCCCTGGCCCTCCCAAGTTGAAATGAAGTACTTTATTTGGGTGCTTTTCTGTCTCTTACCCAGATAATTAGGCTATTTCTAGTACTGAAGAGCCTAGTAATTCCTGCAGCAGTAATGTCTTAGGCTTTGTTACAAGCAAGCGTAGAATTACCTGGCAAGCATCAACTTCATCCAGGAAAGATAAATAGTAAAGAAGATTAACTATATTTCTAGAATGGCAGCATGGGTTATTGATTATCCATTGCATTAAATGTAAGTAATTGCATATCACAAAAGGTTATTGTGATGTGTCTTTTGAGGTAGTCATTTCATCTCGGATAGTAGCAAAAAGAGAAACCTTAAATAATGGTATAGTGTATTAACATTTAAAAAATGCTGGATGACTTAAGATAATCTCCCTGCTCATAAAATAGAACACATAAATACATTCAACGTGTTCTTATCTGTGGATAGTTAGTACCAGTTAAACATTTTGCCCAAGCAGCATCATGTTATCCCTTGGCAACTATTTGCCAAGGTCTCTGTAATTGCTTCAGTTGGAATCCTTGTCCTAGGGGCTTTCACTAGAAATCCTGTCTTTAGTAAGGTTTTTAATAAGTAGAGGTACTGATCACATGGATCTGATATTGCTAGGCAGTACAGTATGCTTTTTTTCCTCTGAACAGGCTGTTGCTCTTTCTGCATGGAAAAAGATACCAGCTTGTTAGGGCAAGCAGTTCTTAAGCCTCACAAAGTGTTCCTCTTCCTTTTGAGATTCCTTGATTCAAAGCCATTCTTTCATTTTAATCTTGAATTGTTTGAGGTTACTCTGGATACATCAAAGCAACCTCAGCTGCCTACTATTAATCCTGTTTAAATTCAGTACAGTGTTTATTCCTGGTTAATGCTTATGTGGAATGTGAAGATAGAAGTAATGGTATATATTTATGCTTTTTGAAGGATCTACTTCTTCTTGTGCAGAAATGTAGATATAATGGCATAGATATTCTTAATGTCTTAGGTATTCTTGTGAAAGTTGCTGCTTTGGATTGAAAGAAGTGCAGAGTATATTTATACTAGTGTGATCAGTTCCTTTAATTTTCTTCTCTATGCTGATTGCTTCCTATTCTATTCTATAGCAACTAAGATATTCTATAGAAAACAGAATTCTGTCAATTCAAGAACTTAAAGTTCCTTAACTTAAAGAACCTAAAACAGCCTCAGTTATGTTGGTTCTTGCATGTTGAAATAAAGACTGTAAACTTTATATATGTATTTATGTTTGAAAATGCCTTTTTTCCTTGTACTTTAGTATTTCTCTGCTGTTCTCTTGAGCTTATACCATGTGGACGGAAACAAAATGTTACCTGCTAGTCTTCAAATAGCTTTTGCTGGAAGTTTCTCAGATCTCAGAATACATTAATGTATCAGAGTTTTATGCCTGAATTCTCGTTGTAAGTGCATGACTGATTCTGTAACAGGTTCTTTCATTCTCTGCCTCAGTCCTTCTCTGACTAAAATGGGAATGCTTAACGGAGCAGTAGTGCGTCATACAAAGACCTAAATGTGTGATTCTTTTTCTTCCTCCTTTTGGTTTGTTTAAACTTTGTAGGGTATCTGTAAATTTATGTTACTGAATGAACTAAACACATGTAGAAGAGACTCTTGCTGACACCTCCCTGAAAAGAATTAAGGCTTCTGGTTTTGTGTTTATTTCTGTGAGTTTTTTCTTTGGTTATTTTGTGGTACTTTGTTTTGTTTTTCCATTGCAAATCCTCAGAAAGTTGAAGTTCAAGTTGAAAGCACTTGTTTTGAAAAGTGATGTGATTTGGCGACCTCATCATTTCAGAAAGTTGTACAAAATTTTATTAATCTGGTTAATAAGCAGTTTAAGTCATGTAGATGTGTCTTATTCTCTTAGAAACTTTAGGTACGTATGAGGTTGTATTATAAAATTGGATGCATCCATGTTGAAATTACTTTTTCTGAAGAAAATACGTGAAATACTTCTCAATTTAAATAATAACCTATATTCTTCTATTAGAGCTGGTTTTATGAGTGTAGAAAACAATTTTTTGGTCGAAGTTTTCAATAACTCTGTATACATACATTATTCTTGCATAGCTTTGGAATAATTAACAAAAATACAAACTTTTGACAATCTGAAACTGTTCTACCCTGACTTACCCTTGAGATGGCAGAGTACTCAGCATATAGTTAACTGTTAATTATAATCAAAATAGCAAATTTATGCCTAAAATTGATCTTTATATGAAAGGGATTAGAAGCAGCGATAGAAACTGATTAGGAAGTTGTTTGGCTTTGTTGTTGCTGTTGCATACTTCCTCCTTTTTGAAAGCCTTATTGCAATTTCTCTCTGCTGTATAGCTTTGTACTATACTATTTCTACTTCTCTTCAGTTTCTTTTTTTATTTATCTGTTCCTTAAGCAGACTTATTGCAGCTATGCTAATTTTTCACAGCAATATGGAAAAGCTGTGGGGACCCAGCTGCCCCACGTAAAGGGGAATCCATTTTAAAGAAAATGGGGCTTCTGAGTTTACGAGTACTTAAAATTAGGGAGTTGTGGAGCTGAATTATCTGTACCATCTATACAAAGTCCAAGTGTTTTCCTGTTGTGTTGTATTACAGAACTGATACTTGTCTCCTATAATTTCTCTTTGCACTTGCTTCTTCAGGAAAATGTCCTCCATGGAGTATTTTAGCATTTTTCTTGGGCAGAAGTTAGTTTAGAGGTGGCCACGGCTCTTTCAAGCTTCTCTTTTGATGGTGTATTTGCTTAGAAAGTTTATGCATTGCCGCTGGGTGTTTCACTTTCCATGCTGACAGAAGTTCATGACTGCTCAGCAAATGATGTGGGAAAAGGGAAAATGGTTAATGTAATGGCAGTCACTTCCCCAGCCCAAATTGATGGTGGTGTGCATGAACTCCTGTACTACTAAAAAAGCAGGTGGCAAGGATGAGGTGAAGCACTCGGGTGCATTGTTACGTCAGGATGCTTTCCTTCAGTGGAAATGATGATGTACAGGGCCATAAATTCATTATTGAATACTAATGTGGAGAACACTGTTCTTTTGACCTGCTCCTTTTTAAGTAAAGATTGTCAAAAGCAGTGTAGGTTGTACTGAAGGTGGTAAAACTAGTTTTTGTCTCTGGATGCTTCTTGTGTCACATTTTAAAGAGCTTTACAGAAAAATAAAGCTCTGACAGATTTTTCATCTTAATTCACACAATGCTGTGTAAATTTCCAAGCTTCTTTTTGGTCTTCCACCTCAAATTTTAATTTAGATAAGTAGATTTAATCTCCTTTCACCATAAGGATGAGGTAGAAGTTAGAGATTCATCTGTTCATCCTGTAGGCGGTTTGCCCGTTTGCTAGTGTAAGCTTGAAGTTAGCAACCAGAAGCCTGAGGAGGAGTGCAATTTCACTATATTGCAGGCCATTGGTAAATTAACTTCTCTCCTTGTTATATTGTGAGAATCACTACATGAAAATATCCGCATAAATGTTTAACAGGTACTTTGCTGCAAGCAGAACATAAAATCATAGAATCATTAAGGTTAGAAGAACCAGTAAGATCACCTAGTCCAACCGGCAGCCAATGCCTGTGACCTCTTTAGACTATGTCACTCAGTTCAACATCTGCATTTTCTTGAAAACCTCCAGGGATGGTGACTCCACCACCTCCCTGGGCAGCGTGTTCCAATACCCCACCACTCCTTCTGAGAAGAAATTTTTCCTAATATCATATCTGAACCTCCCCTGGCACAACTTGAGGCCCTCTTGTCCTGAAAAAATTGTACTGTATAGCGTTACTCTCTTCAGTGGGGAATTCTGAAACAGAAGTGTTGATGGTAAAAGTAGTGGCAGTGCCAGGAAAGTTGAACAAACAAGTAGCTAGGAGCTGAAATCACTAATGTCCAGAAAATAAGTTCCTAGTAAGTGATAGGACAGTGATAAAGCTTCAGTTACTAAGTACAAACAAAGGTTTTATACTATTGGTTGATATCATTACCTGGCACCTAGGTGAAATAACGGGTGAAAAAAAATTGTGCTTTTTCAAATATGATTAGTCTTAGGCAAAGAGCATTATCTTTTTGCGCAGAATGAGATGCATTCTATATCCATGTACTTGTTTAGAAAGTTTAGCAGACTTTTCCTTTCATATTTGTCAGAAAAGACTACAAGCCTCTTTCCCTGGAATGCAGAGTGCACTTGTAAGCAGGAAATTCAGTTTAAAATTCTGTCTTTTCTATTTTTTTAAAGAAATTGCAAAGGAGTTAACTGGATGTTTTTCTGACATTTTTCTACTTAAGTTTTACTGTTTAAAAATTAGAAGCAAGTCTGTTGCTTACGATGACTGTAATGCATCTTATATTGTAGGTTTCTAATTCCCTTGTTTTTTTTTTAATTGTGCAGATGTCTTTCATTTTATTGTGCTGGTCTTTAAGAAGGGAAAGATAGAAGTCAAATCTCAGCAATACTGTAAGACTATACTATACTATATACTATAACACTATACTAATTTCCTAATGTGTGGCATACCACAGGCAAAGCCTGTCTAGTGGTTAAAGCTTGGCTCGTTAGTTAAAACAAGTTAAAACTGTATCAGACATTCTAGATTACTTACTACAGCGTTATTCTAACAAGGGATGTCGCAGAGACAGCTGCCCTCAGACTCACAACAGAAGTGTAACTGATTAGCACCTTTGTTCTTGTTGGCTAATAATTTATTGAGTGAGTCATCAGAGTAAGTTCTTGTAGCATTCAAGTCCATATCCAGTTGAATTTCAGTGTTAGTTTCCTTCTTTTTTTGTGGAGTGCAATTTCTTCCACTTTGCTTACTTGCATGAAGTGTTTCAAACAATGTGATTTCCACTTACTACTTTAGAAGAATGTCAACAAACTGTACTGCTTTGCTTTCTTGGTGGTCTTGTTAAGTAGAGCATTATGTAAGTTCAGTGTTCGCTTCAGTATTTGCTGTAAACTCCGCAGTGTTCTACACATTCTGCTACAGATAATTCTGCTTAAAATTATTTTTCGTAGTTTTGTTTTTATTTTACATTGGTTAATGTGTCTTGTAATGTATTATGGTTAGGTCATTTATGAACATATAAAAACAGCTTCTTGAAATTAACATGTTTTTTTTATTGTATTCTTAATAGCTTATACTCACATAGATATTCCTTAACTTCCTTGTTAGTCATGTTTATAACTACTGTACTAGTGTACACCAGTCTAATCAAGCACGAGGAGCTGGAGTACCTCCTTCTAAATCGAAAAAAGGTCAAACACCTGGAGGTGCTCAGTTTGTGGGTTTGGAATTGTACAAACGACTAAAAGAATTCCTGAAGAACTACTTGACGAATCTCCTGAAGGTAAGATAGCGGATTGGTATTTGTAGTAAGATGGACTGAGTTGAGGAGAAAACTCATACCTGCAAAAGTAGAACTGTATGCAGTCATCACAAGTACACTGAATGAACTTGAAATCTGTTTTATCTCAGTTATTCTGGTAACCATTAGAAGGTATTGTAGGCTCTACCTTGGCATGAACTTTTTTTTCCTAATCCTGCAAAAGAAATATGTATGTGGGTTATTAAAGTAAAATCAGATGCCAACTTAAGCTGTCCTGTAACTTGAACAAGTATAGCCAGACTTTTTAATCAGTTAAATAGCATGTTGGTAATCCTGAGAAGATGGTTGCCTGTTATATTGAAAATGCCTGATGTTAGGCACTAGTTTACTAACTACTAATAAGGCTGCTTTGTAAGAGTGCAATTTCTAGTTATTTTTGAGAAGGTGTTCAATATTAAGGTTTTAACTTCTAGGATTTTAATTTTGAGCGACAATAAAAGAATTCTTGGAGTCCTGTAAGTATGTAGCCACATAAATTAATTACAAGACAGAAAGTTGTCTCCCAGTTTTATCCAGAATGCATTCCTGTTTTAGTGCCATGATCATTCAAACTGTTTCCATTTATTACCTGACAAATTTCTATAGAAACCTTATCCATCTATGCTCATTTGTTTTAGCCACCCAAGTAGTAGCAATAGGAGTGAGTGTTATATTTTGAGGTTATTTTTTTGAATATATTATAGTTGTCCTGGTACATTTTACAGATCATGCTCATCAGTCTAGTTGTCTGTTTCCAGTGCAGATCTGTCTTGCTCTCTTGAAGGGAGTAGTGTCTCTTGG
The DNA here is from genome assembly GCA_016647715.1 of Pavo muticus. NCBI lineage: Eukaryota > Metazoa > Chordata > Aves > Galliformes > Phasianidae > Pavo > Pavo muticus. Next base: position 312,097 of record JACDJE010000524.1, on the reverse strand, counting down.
AGTTTTGTCTATGCTTTCCTTTTGTGGGTGGTTTTCTGCGTGTTATTTTTATTTATCTATTTTTTGTTTGTTTAGGAAGAGCCATTTTTTGTTTTGTGCTTTATTATTGCAAGAATAAATTAATTAACCGTTATTGTTCCTTATAAATTGTTGCTTAGTGTGGATTTATTGTACACCTTTGCGTGTCTCTGTTGCACTTCAAGATTACCCTACACTACTAGCAAACTTTTTTTTTAGGATGGTGAGGATTTGATGGATGAAAGCGTGTTGAAATTCTACACTCAACAGTGGGAAGATTATAGGTTTTCAAGCAAAGTACTCAATGGGATATGTGCCTACCTCAATCGACACTGGGTTCGTCGTGAGTGTGATGAAGGTCGTAAGGGAATATATGAAATTTATTCGGTAGGTCACTTTTTGAAGTGAGTGATTTGCTCATTATGTCTACTGGCATTTGTTGTATTTGTATTACCATTGCTCCTGGAAATTTAGTGTTTGTAGGAAGTTCACAGAAGTTTTAAAGTAGGCACCATTGTACAATTTGCTGAAAGAAGTTTGACTCCTTTCAGAGTCCTCTTAGGTCACCCTTCTCTTCCCCCCCACCGACTCAGTGTATATGTAAATGTTTCATGAGATGTTGAATCCCCTTTGTACCCAGTGAGACTACCAATATTAGACTGTCAAGTGCTGACTTGTATGCTTGCTGTATATACAGTTATCTGTGTGCATCTGCGTGGACTCATTTTTCCACTTAGAATTCAGTCAAGTGCTTCAAATACAGAACAAGGAACGAACTGCAGTTTTTTCTGCTTGCTTCAGTACACCTCTACAGATGTCTAGCATCCAAGCTGCTAAGATGCAAGCCAAAAGACTGCAATAACAGACTGGAAAATTGATTTGATATTGGTAATTTTTTTTCCCCAAATGTAAAGCAATTTAAAAAAAAAAAAAAAAAAAAAAAAAAAAGAACATAATTATCCAAGGTATGGAACCCCTCCTCCTGAGAGTAAAGGGTAAGGATTGTTCTTGCTGGTGATGTGTTAGGAAAGAGGTGTTATTTTACTGCTTCACTAAAATAACTTCGCGTTGGATAGAAAATCAGTTTTTATCCTTATTTAACTGCCTGTCATTTATTCTGCCTTTCACTAGTCCCATGCTAAGGGATTGTGCGAGCCTGAATATTATCAACAGAAAAAGCTGTCTATTGTCAAAGTTGCAAAGTGCATTATTTTGCAGAGCTGGTGGGAGATCAGTCAGAAAAAGGAGCCCCATAGGAGGAATTAGTAACAAAATAAATGGTAATTTTGTTGTAAATATGTTTTATTAAATGAGAAATACGTGCACCACAACTTAATCATAAAAATTTGGAGTGTTTTGCATACTGTATCAGCTTTCCTCAGAAGTTACTGTGTGTATATGAGTATGCATGTGTGTGTAAGTACTTTTTTATTCAATTTTTCATCTCTCTTCCCTTCCTTCCAGCTTGCCTTGGTGACCTGGAGAGACTGCTTATTCAGGCCATTAAATAAGCAGGTATATATAGATTATATAATTGTAGTATTATTTTAGAGGATTAATTTTATAACTGTTCCAGGGAGAATTTGGGGTGCAAAAAAAGCCCTAACAAATAAACAGATTTCTCTGTTGCTTTTTTGTGATGCTAAAAAGATAATTATTTTGGAGGAACTAACTTTGTCTTGAAATTTTTTTTTTTTTCCAATGGTTGTACTTACTTTCATATTGAACCCATTATGTTATCTCTTTGCTTAGAGGACACCTGGCATTCTTAAAACAAACAAACAAACAAAAAAAAAAACCTAGCTTTAAAAAAATAAGTCTTAAATGAAGCAGCTAGCTCTTACGTTTCCAGGACAGGCAGGAGTACATGCTGACAGTGATGTATTAAAATTGGAGAAAGTCAAGATTCAGTGAAAACAGATAACTGACAGGCCTGGATTTTTGATCTCTTTTCATATTACTGTGAATCTTTTAATTTATACTGATGCCTTGGAAATTCAGGTCAACCAATATTTTGAATTAGTTTATCAGATCAATATAAAACATGTTACATCACAATGAAATATTGTATTTATTTATATTTCACTCTTATTTACCAATACTTCATGATTAAAAGACTGTGTTATATTATTAAGTACAAATTAGATTTCAGTTGAAGAAAAACAGTTATACCACTTCACTCATCAGTGTGAACAGTACCTTTCTTTGCATAAAGGTATAGGTTTTGAAGTTCTGCTCTTGCAAAGTTTTCTTTTTTTTCGGATATAAAACATTCAGAAGTTTTGTATAGGTACTTAATAAAGTTTTTTTTAAGAATGAAAAAATTGAAATAAAGGGAACAAACACAAAAATCTTAAGCATATTCATACCCTTCTATCGATCATGACTAATTGTACTATAGTCACATCGTAGAACTTACAGGTGTAGCATACTGGCAGTAATGTTTGTAGAGATTTTATATGTTCAGGTGTCTTTAAATTTTTTTCTTAAAGGGCTTGATTTGTCTTGAATATAGGAATACATTCCTGATTAAATCTTGTTCTTGACCTATCAGAGTTTTCTCTGTTCTTGACTTGCTTTTATTCTCTGTTTCCTAAGGTAACGAATGCTGTACTGAAATTAATTGAAAAGGAAAGAAATGGTGAAACTATCAATACAAGGCTGATCAGTGGGGTCGTACAGTCTTATGGTAAATGAGATTCCTTTAAAGTTTTATTATTTTCTTTTTTAAAAAGTTAGAATAATAATCTTATCAGAACTCGGAAGTAGCCTGCCACGTCCTTGGATGTCCAGTAAATACTTTCGATATAACTTTGTTTATTTTACTGTAAGTTTTTCTTCGTGTATGTAGAGATGCTAGACACACAGTTACAGTTAATAATAAAATATTTGTCAAGATTGAAAAGAGAATTGATAGACAAGAGCACTGATTGCTTATGAATCAGTTTTATAGGAGAAAAAAAACTAGAAAGGTAAAAAAAATGATAGCTGATGAAGCAGAGTGTTCATTTTTTTCCATTTGCATGAAGTTGCAAGTTTTTCCATGCAGATTAATGATCAGTTTAATTGCTAAAAATACATATGCTCATTACCTGTAATTCTAAGAGGGGAAATAGGGAAGGGTAGTTTGAACCAGATTTTGAGAATGTGAAGTTTTATCATTTCCTGTAATCTGTCATATCAGGAAGTACAGTTCATATGAGTAACAACTTACACTGCTTATTTTTTTAGTACAAAATAAATTACTTAAACTAAAAAAAAAAAAAAAAAGCGATGCTGATGCTGTCACAGTTGATTACCTTCATTTAAGTTAGAGGGAGGGTGACCTGTTTACTTCACAGAATCATAGAATGGTTTGGGTTGGAAGGAGCATTTAATATCATCTAGTTCCAACCCTCCTGCTATAGGCAGGGACACCTCTGACTAGACCAGGTTGTTCAAAGCCCCATCCAACCTGGCCTTGAATGCTTCCAGGGAGGAGGCATCCACATCATCTCTGGACAACCTTTTCCAGTGTCTCACCACCCTCACAGTAAAGAACTTCTTCCTAATATCTAGTCTAAATCTGCCCTGTTCCAGTTTAAAGCCATTTCCCCTTGTTCTGTCACTACATGCCCTTGTAAAAAGTCCATCTCCCGCTTTCCTGGACCCCCTTCAGGTTCTGGAAGGTATTTGCCAGGGACTACTTCATAAAATATAGTCTTATCATTGTTTGCTCATTTTTGTAGTGGAACTGGGGCTGAATGAAGATGATGCATTTGCAAAAGGACCTACACTAACTGTCTATAAAGAATCCTTTGAATCTCAGTTTCTTGCTGACACAGAGAGATTTTATACACGAGAAAGTACTGAATTCTTACAACAGAACCCAGTCACAGAGTACATGAAGAAGGTAGGTTATTTTCTGCATAGAGGTAAAGTAATAAAAATTCTTGATTTTTATTATCGGTTTCTTAAAATGACAGTTATTTTACAGAGGCAAAATCAATCAGCTCTTGTTCCATGAGGTGATTTGAATTTGTGTTTTCCTTTTAATCTGCTCTGAAGTTTGTCTCCTGAGTGAGTTTCAGTAAGTACAATGAACGTTTGAACATTTCTTAGTGGGCAAAACAGAAGAGGATGTTAGACACAAATTTTTGTTAGGTTTCAGAATTTGACACCAGACTAACCATTTGCTTTAGGCCTGCAAACTTGCTATTCCTGTACGAGGAACTTGTGTGCTGGCACATTATTGAAGTCTCTTCCTGAGTAAGCTGACTTCCACAGAGGAATTAGATCATTAATTAGCATTCTTTCTTTCAGAATATTTTCATGTACTGAACCTTACACGTTAATTCTGATCATCAGAGGCAGGATTTAAATTCTTAATGTCTCTGGTTTGGGGGATCCCAGACAAGTTGATTAAAAGCAAGCTGGATAAACAGTACTATTTCTAGCCTGGTTATTGGCTGAATTTGAAATAAACAGATTGTGTTACGTCTTAGACAAATGCTGCTATATATAAAGGCTGCTCTGAAAGTAATGCCTCCTATTTTATGTTGGCCTGTGATACCAGAGGCAGATGTTGGTGGAGATTGACCCTTCCTGGCAGTATTCCATTACATTTTGTTGCCCAGCAGCAGAGGGGCAGTCGGACAAACTGGCATCTGACATGGAAGTGTGTGGAATTGAATTCCTCTATGTGGAAAAAATTGTACCCATTAACATTCATTGATGCTTGCTGAACGTTTTTAGAGACCAAACAGTGGATGTTAGTACAGTGAGGTGGTGGGTGGTGCGTTTTAGTAGAGGCAGCAGTGACAGTGGGTCACTTCCTCTTGTTCATCACTGGTGAAAAGGCATAATTAATGGTGGTTACTATGTTGAAAAATAGTGTTTGGTTGTTGAGAAAATGCTTTGTCAGGTAGTGTTATTATGCTTTATGTAGCTGTTCTAGTTTCCATGGAAATAAATAGGAGGCATTGCTTTCAGAACGATCTACGCAGATGTACTAAGAAAAAAAGACACATCTCAGTTAATGATTTACTGAAGGAAAATAAAAAAGAGCTTTTGAGGAAAAGCTAGAAATACTAGAAATACTGCTGTAAAATGAATCCAGTTTTAAGTGCATGAGAATAGTTATTCAGAATCAGTTTTTCCCTGGCATGTCTGTATTTACATTCTTGTTGAATTCGTTTGCATTTTCCCTTTCAGTTTCTTTACTTTCATCCTCTACTATCTATCTTACGTAGTTGCATGTATAGATATAACAGAATAAGGGAATTTCAGTTATTCATAGCGCAAATGAATGGCTCATGCAGGATTCCTCAGCACAGTAAAAAGCTGTCTGAAGGTCACTGCTATTTCAAGAACTAGGGATTAGTGACAAGTAGAATGAACTTAATAGTAACTCAACCTTAAAAACTTCAAAAATTCACAGAAAAGCATCTCACTTTGCTTGAAGCTCAGAATGTATAGAAGGCTGTTAGAAGGCAGGGAAAACCTTCAGCAAGGAAGTGTGTAGTCTCTGACTATATAGTGTGTGTATGTGTGTGTATACAGCCATAGTGTGTGTATATATAGAACCATATATATAGCCATTTTTGGCTGTCTTAGCATCCTTCTAACTGATCTGGGATTTAAAACTGGGATTTAATTAATAAAACTGAACAAGGTATATATTAGACTCTACAGTAAATGCGATCAGGGCTTTCTAAATCTTCCTAAATGGTACAATCTAAGGGATGTGACCTTAGGGAAAGGGAAATTATTGAGGCTAAAAGCCTTGACTGATTTCTCTGCTCTGCGTTTTCTACTGGAGAGGTTATAAAAAAGTTTATGCAAGTTATCAGAACTATTAACTTAAAATTCAGATGGGCTTGTCCCTCAGCTTTATTTTACTTCACTGCGCACCAGGAATGTTTAACGTATTTTTTACTTGCACAGAACTGTCTTATAATGGTTCTCTTATTTTTCTTTGTTGTTGTTTTGATATTTTAATAATGCATGCTATCAGTATACCTTACTTTCTCACTGAAGGTTTGTGTATTGAATTCTAACTGGAAATAGCATCTGAGTAGAGTTATAGATTTAAATAATTCATGATATTGTTGTATAACAGTTGTTATATAAACAATTTCAGTTTTACATTTTAGAATAAAGTAGTTCCCCAAGTGATATTTAGAATTTTGGTTCAATAGGAAGATAAGCTAAACTAAATACAGGTACAATTTAAGTGATTCTAGGTTATTGGGAAGCTTTTCTCTGTGAGAAGGTATATGAGAACTTTCAATTAAATTTGTAATGGTTATACTGTTAAAAACTGCAGTTTTGTGCAAGCACAAAACTTGTTCATGTTTGTTTTAAACAGTGCTAACTCTGTAGCTGGAGAGCTTTCTGATGCTAAAACTGCAAGCATACCATGTAACCAGCTTTCTGTTTCTTACAACAGATCTTCATTTAAAAACTTTTTGTTCAGAAGGACAAGGAAAAACAACTTTGCTGTAATTCTCCACCTGTTTCAGTGTATATAATGTCAATCATCAACATTGATATTGATTCCATATGTGAATAGTATGGCAGGAGTCACATTATGATTCCCAGAGAAATGACTGTTAAGGTGGACCTTAAGAATTAGTTGGGATGTTTGTTTTCTAGATGAATTTACTTAATACACAAGTTTTCTGCTACTAGATTTTTCATACAGGTTTCACGTTTATCTTTCTCTTCTGTAGGCTGAGGCTCGCCTTCTTGAGGAGCAACGTAGGGTTCAGGTGTATCTCCATGAGAGCACACAAGATGAATTAGCACGAAAGTGTGAGCAAGTACTTATTGAAAAACACCTGGAGATATTTCATACAGAGTTTCAGAATTTATTGGATGCTGATAAGAATGAAGGTACGCCAATCCAGACATTGCTTTTAGGCTTAAAGTTCCTCCCTGACTGTTTGTTAATAACACAAATTCTGTTGATGGCTAAATGTTTTGGGGTTTGGTTTTTTTTTTTTTGCAGATTAAGAGGTGTATCTGCCAAAGCTGTTATCAGCGTCCCAGTTTGCCTTGCATTTCCTACCATTTCCACCATTGCTACCACAAGTAGAAGTACCACCACTTATTGCCTTTTCTATATTAACGTGTCTCTTAAAAGCTGTCCTGTTCATGATAAATTTTAAAGGATGGTGGTCAGCTGGAGAATCTTGTATTTCTGGCACAGCCAGCAGTAACACTAATTAAAGTCTTAATTCATTATATAAATTCAAACTTCATATAAATAAGAGGATCTTAATTCTATTTTTAAATCATTGCACCTCTCTCTTTGAATGTATGAAAACTAGAATAATCAGAAGTAGCCATACTTCTGTAAATTAAGTATTTTTTTCCTTCTTGGTGAGTAGCAATGTAAAGGTAAAACGTTTTAATATTTGATTGTTTGTCTTAGCTTTCTAGGTTAGTGGAAAGGCTTAGTATATTAGATAATTTTTTTTATCTTTTCTTACGTTTTATCATAAAAATTGAATGTATTTTCATGGGTATTGATTGTTTAACTCATATTGGCAATTTTTAAAGGACAAATCGGAGTCATAGCTAGTGCAAATAAGATAATGGCTTCCGTTATTTTTCAGACTTGGGACGTATGTATAACCTCGTATCTCGAATCCAGGATGGCCTTGGAGAGCTGAAGAAGCTGTTGGAAACTCACATTCATAATCAGGGTCTAGCTGCAATTGAGAAATGTGGCGAAGCAGCTCTAAATGCAAGTATCCCCATAAAGATATGTCTATGCATGATTGCTTCCAGTTTGTATCAAGAACCCTCCTCAAATGCAGATTTCCAATCCTCATGTGTTTTCCTTCTCGGTCATTCAATTTGTGAGGACTGGACAATTCTCACACATTTGTAGTAGGCTCAAAACAACAGCCATATCATTTTGTTGTTGTTGTTGTTGTTTTCTTTTTTTCTGAGGTTTCTTTTCCTTGTGAGCTTTGTCAGGATTTCATGCTTCTCATAAAGCTGGCTGTGCAAATATGATGTCCTACACTATGATTATAATTTGAAGTCCATGTTATAAGAGGCATTTTGTATTTTATCTCAGTTTTATCTGTTTTATTTCAGTATTGTGGCTTGGATGAGACTTTGAAGAAATTCTGTTTTTAATATTTTGATGAATTACTTTATTCTTTTTGCTTTCTGTTTGCAAAAACATTATGAATGGTAAGGAGAAGGAGGGTTTAGGGTTGAATCTCAGCAGCGTTAAAAAGTTGTTTAAAACTTTTGTTAAACTTTTTGAATGTAGACAATGTAACACTTCTTATAAAAAATAAACAATAAAAATAGAATAAGACAAAGCAAGGTTAAGATTAAAATTTACCAAAGGTTTATATTCTATTTAAAGCAGGATTAAATTTTGCTTCTGCCAGATTTCATTTCAGATACTCTTGAAATAGTGCTAGTAATAGTACTTAGAATAGTGCTAGTAAACATTGAAACAATAGTCTGTAATGGCTTCATGGACAGCAGTAAAAATTATGCTTTCGGATGAATATGTTTTACATGTCTGAAGTTCATGTTCATCTGTTAACTTCTGTAGTTGTAAGTATGTAGCTTTTTAACAATATTGAGGTTTTCTGAATCATAAAGTAACTTCAGGAATCTTCGGTTTCGTTCAGAGATGTCACCTTAAATTTTGAAATCAAACATGTTCTATAGTTATGCATCTCTCCATGGGTTATCATTCTCAAGTTTCTTAATACCTGGGCCATGAAGTTCATAGAAAAAATGAAAGCTCCTTTTTATTGGAATTAGCTCGTCTTTGAGAGAAAGGAAGCTTGAGATCTGTATTTATTCCTTCAACTCCATCCACTTAAACTCTTCCTGATCACAACGCTTTCTTGTTTGTTCATTATGTTCTTTATCGCTTCCTTGTTCCTTTTCTCTTTTTTTGTGTGTTAATTCTTGTATATTTTCACAACTCTGTCTCTGACTGGCATCTTGCCACTTTTTCCGGTATCCTTTACTCTGCAGTGTCTCTTTTTTCATCATTGCTTTGTTAGTCCTCTACCACATTTAGATAGGATTGATTCTAACTTCAGTTTCTGTAGTGTGTCTGAACAGACAGCTGAGCAAACATCTCTCAGCTCTTCTGTAGTCAGTGGAGATGAAATAGTCATACCAGCTCAACTCATCTGACCTATTTTAGGTTTTTACTGCAGATTGAGTTGTGTTCTAAACTCAATTATCTATATTAATTAGACCACTCTTCAGTCAGAAGACTACTGCTTTTAGTGCCTTTCTTTATCTTTTCTGGTGTCACAATCAGGAGACTGCTCTTCAAATGTACTCTAGTTCTCTTCAATTTCTTGCCCACAAGTTATTCAATAATCTGTCAGTTCTCTATCTCAAGTAAAGCCTTAGCTTGGCAGTCTACATAATCTGTATCTCAATTCAGTGGCGACAGAAAATGTTCTTCAGGATCCTGATAAAACCTTGCCCATCTTTTGCCATTTGTTCACAGCATCTGGAATTCTTATGGTAGGGATTTAACAGGAGAACTTAATGCACAATCATTTTGTTCATGGACTTGCTGTCCATGACTTTTATCTATTTTTGGTCCTGATTGTTTCCAGAGATCTACTGAGGCAGCAGGTTACGGAAGTTCACTACTTTACATGTAATAGTATATATCATCTGTTTTAAACCTGTTTGCTGTTACTTTCATCAAGTGCCCTTTAGTTTTAAAATGTGGTGTTTTGTGAACTTTCATCTTTTCACTCATCCTCCTGGTATTTTAACTTTGATCATACGTGTTTTTAAACTTCAGATCTACAAACTGAAGATTTCTAGCCTTTTTAGACTCCTGTAAAGTAGCTACTGTTTGGTGCTCTAGTTGCCTTTCACGGTTTCTACTGACTCCACTACATCTTTATGGAGATGCAGAGGTCAATAATTGCATGCAGGACTTGCACTATGAGTGCCGTAAGTTTCATGCTTACTGACATTTGGCTACCATTATGTGTTGAGTTGGTAATTTTTAACCGTCAGTGGTGATTGAGATCTCAGTGCTAAATTGTATGTATTGGCAATACATTGTTACATTCTTAGTACAGACATGTTTTTCAGATGTTTCTTATAACAGTTGCCAATTTATAATTGTCTGGATTTCTCAGGTCTGATTGGAATTAAGCTCATATTTTTGAAAATGACTGAATAAGCAATTTTGGTTTTATTACTATTTGCTGTTAATGAAAGCTTCCAGTAATGTCTGTCCAACAGAAGAATGTGAACTAGTCCGGATAGATACTAGTACCAATGGTATGTAATGCTTAGTCATACTTAGTTAGACATAGAATCTTCTGAATTGGAGGGGACCCTTGAAAGTCATCTAGTCCAAATCCCCTGCAATGAACAGAGATATCTACAGCTAGATCAGATTGCTCAGTCTCATCTAGCCTGACCTTGAATGTCCTCAAGTTCAGGGCTTCCACAACCTTTGTGGGGAAGCCTGTTCCAGCACCTCACCATTCTTATCGTAAAAATGTTTTTCCTTATATCCACTCTAAATCTCCTCTGTCCTAGGAGATTTGCCCCTTGTCTTATCGCTGCAGACCATGCTAAAGAATCTGTCCCCTTCCTTCTAATAGCCCCTCTGAAGATACTGAAAGGCTGCTATCTGTTCTCCCCAGAACCTTCTATTCTCCAGGCTGAACAGTTCCAACTCTCTTAGCCTGTCCTCATAGGGGAGGTATTCCATCCCTTGGCTCGTATTTGTGGCCCTCCTCTGGAAGCAGTTTGCTTGCTGAGGGTGCATTCAGTCCCACTGTCAGTGTCATTGATGAAGATATTAAAGAGCAGCGGTCGCAGTACTGACTCCTGAGTGACATCATTTGTCACTGATCTCTGTCCAGAAATTAAGTCATTGACCACTGCTGTCTGGGTGTGGTCTTGCACCCAGTTCCTCATCTATCGAACAGTCTACCCATCAAATTCCATATCTTTCCAATTTGTCAAGAAGGATGTTATGTGGGACCATGTCAATGACATTATTCATGATATTAGTAAACTGCTAACACTGTACATTTTCACCATGAAAGTTTTGCCAGGGAATAACTCCATTTTGGAGGAAGGAGAAAGTAATCTCTCTTTATTACAGGATCCAAAAATGTATGTACAGACAGTGCTGGATGTCCATAAGAAATACAATGCTTTAGTTATGTCAGCATTCAACAATGATGCCGGTTTTGTGGCTGCACTAGACAAAGTAAGTATATGTATTGAAGTATGGTAACAATTTTCTGTCCTTAGAGTTTCATCTCCCAAAAATTTCACTGTCTTTTGTGATTTATAGGCTTGTGGTCGATTTATAAATAATAATGCAGTGACAAAAATGGCTCAATCATCCAGTAAATCCCCAGAGCTACTGGCACGATACTGTGATTCTTTACTGAAGAAAAGGTATGTTTTTGAAGACAAATTATTATCCCAGGTTGGTTTTTGTTTTAAAAGGATTTAGAAGTTTTATTCTGTGCCTTCGAAAACAAAACATTTCAAGAAAACTTAATTATACCAAATTCTGATTTAAAAATAAAAAATAAAAATTAGTGGGGAATATCCTACAGACTACATGTAATTTACTTCTTAAAGAAGTGGGGGGGAATAACAGAAGTAATACTTTTTTTTTCCTTATAGTAATATAAGCTCAATTTTATTTAAGTTCTAGGGTTTTTTTGTTCATTTTTTGTTCTAGATGTTGTTTTCTTTGTTTTTCTGAAATTTGAGTTATAGTATACGTGTGTGTCATGAAGATGCACATTCCCCTTTTCCATTAAAGCTCTTGCTTTCCTCCTGTCATTTTCTTTGTATCTTCTTCCATCTGAGCAGAAATTGAGGACAAAAGCTTTTCTAGTTTCTCATCGTTCTCAATTTAATTAAGGTATCTGGCTTCGTATGATTAAACAGCTTATAAAGTGAGTTGATGTCAGTCCAGTTCATACTGGATTTATGTCAGTTTTGTCACTGACATGTTTGCTAGCTGTTTTTGGCAGGGAGTTTGGGAAATAAAACCAGGAAAAGTTACTCTTTTTTCCCTTTCCTATCTCCTGTCTCTTTTTTTTCCTCCTGAAAACGATTGATTTTTTCCTTCTACAGCGTGTAGATATACCTGATATATTAAGTATATCTGATGTGTAAGCATGATGTGGAGGAAAACAGTGTAATGCCAAATTAGCTGTCACCCAGTCAAGACCCAGCTCTCTGAGCAGTTTTCTCTGTATTACCTTTGATAAGAAGTTAAGGTAGCATTTAGCAGCAGATAAGAAAGCAGAAAGAAAGAGATATCTAAGACCAGAAATCCTGAGAAGTATTAGACTATCAGGAAGTCCCAAGTAGTTCATGGTACAGGAGTTCTACCTGCAGTTTCAGAATCACATATCTTATATGCTTACATATGTGTATTGTGTGAAATAAAGACAAAAATGTTCAGTTCATTGTGCCGTTTCCTCCTAAGAGCCTTTGGTCCCCAAACTATTCAATTTGTTTTCCTTTATTTATGAAATAAATTTCCATGTACTTCCTTAAAGTTGGTTTAATATGGCAGTTTGGAGAATCATAAAAAAAAATGCACTTCTTTCCTTGCAGCTCAAAGAATCCAGAAGAAGCAGAATTGGAAGATACACTCAATCAAGTGGTAAGATATCTGTCAATATCTGTTCTCTTCAGTTTAAGCTCTGACAAGTCAGTAATATTTGTCAGTTATAAGTCAGATGAGATCAAACCTTTTCCTTTGTATGCTTGATTTCAGTAGCTTTTCAGTAATAATGCTCATATCTGTGAGACTAGTTAGTTATATTTGATTTTAATACAAGTTACTTAGTGTATTTAAAGCAAGTGGGGGAATTTCTGCTAACTCCACTTTTTTATATATATATATGTGTATAGATAGTTTCTGCAATATCTTCTTATATAATAATACTTGTGGCTATGTAATTTATAAATAAATTAGACTGTTGATTTGGAGTACACAGTTAATGTGTTTTAAACTGTATCCATTTAAAAAAAAAGTCACACACAAAAAAACAAAAAAAGCCTCAAACTGCATCCAGATTTGGCCAGCTAATGAAGCAGATACTTGTTACAGTTTTTTCACTCAAATACTTAGATATTTTTTTTTCTTACAACTTATCTTTTATTTTTCCAGATGGTTGTCTTCAAATACATTGAAGATAAAGATGTGTTTCAAAAATTCTATGCTAAAATGCTTGCAAAAAGACTTGTACATCAGAACAGTGCTAGTGATGATGCTGAGGCAAGCATGATCTCTAAACTTAAAGTGAGTATTCTGTGATTGTCCCATGATTTACCATATTGCGGGTCTTCATGCTGCCATGGAATGCATTGTATGTACTTTCATTACATGCTTTTTCTCATGTGTCATTTATAACCAGAAAAGTACACAGTCTAGTTCTCTTCCACTTCCGTTTTTTTTTTTTATTTAAACTTCTGTCAACTTGGAGTGCACATCTGTCAGATTTGGATTAAATATATTGTTATCCAATAGATGACTTAGATATTGTTATCCAAATGAACAGTTTGATTTAATTAACCCTTGTTCGTACAAGGTCAAGCAAAATAAGATGTAATGATCTTTTAGTAGTCTGTTTCATTATGTGCTTTTCCCATTTTTAAAACAGTTTTCAGCTTTTGAGGAAGAGCATGTTTAGTTGGGATTTGAATAAGGGGAACACTGAGCTTTGTATGTTTTCTTTTAAGAAAATGGGCTCCTTTAGGAATTCTTTGTTTTCATTCTTTGTTGTCAAAATACATCTTGCTGACAAGTGTTGTGTTTTTTTTAAATACAGCAAGCTTGTGGTTTTGAATATACGTCCAAATTGCAGCGGATGTTCCAAGATATTGGTGTAAGCAAGGACTTGAATGAGCAATTTAAAAAGCACCTGACCAATTCAGAACCACTGGATTGTAAGTGATATGTTTACTTATGTTACTTTTGTGTACTTTTAGTTTTGTCTTATTTCTGCGCATAAAAGCTAATTATGTGAGGGTATTACTTAATTGGCGCATCATAATCCCCAAAGTTTAGTTATTATTTTGACCAAGATAGATTTTTATACTAGACTTTTAGGTCTGTATTTTATTGTCTGATAACACTTCATAGTTTTTGCAGCTCACAGTTAGGTACGTAATAAAATCAAGTTGAATCCTGTCTTTTTTTAATTGGAAAGATGGTTTTGCTTTTGAGCACAACATAGCTTAAGCTATCTTGGATAAAAGCATTAAGAAAAAGGATGCTGTGTTTTAGGCTGTTAGAAAGCTTTATTGCTTTTATTTGGAAGAAAGTCTGTTCATTGAAGTATGTTGAAACAAACCCTTTCAAAAACCAGTAACTATTTGTTAGATTACATTACAGTATTTTCAGGCTTAAATTTTGTTTAGTGTTCTTGTATTATACCTACTATCCAAAATTAGTAGTATCCAAAATTACTATTATACCTAGTATCCAAAATACTAATATAATTGTGTGATTTTTGTTCTTGCCAACATGTATTGTGATGCATTTTCAGTACACATAAATGTGTATGTTAGATAAGCAGTCTGTTGGGATAGAAACAGGCTAAAAATTTCTACAAAAGAGAAAATTGTATGACTATCACAGAAAACCTAAACTTACTCAACTTCCTCCATCATCTTGCGTGGATTCCTTTGTTCTATGATCTGAATAAAGAAAAAAAGATACATTGTTGAATGATTTTTCACTGTGTTAGTTTGAGCAAGATAGAACCATTCCCTGTTCTTGTGGTAGAACTCAAATTCCATCTTTGAGCAGCAAGTGAAAGCAAAGTTGATAATGCTGTTCATCCTGCTAATGTGCATTCTTCTCCCTTCCAGTGGATTTCAGCATACAGGTGCTGAGTTCTGGATCGTGGCCATTTCAGCAGTCTTGCACATTTGCTCTGCCCTCTGAGGTAAGGTTCTGAACTTCGTTCATCTAAGCAATTGAATTAATAAACATGAAAGGAATTTACCAGGACAAATGTGTCCATCTGTTTGGTTGGTTTTTTTTTTTTTGGCACGTCGGAGAGGATTAGGAGGTTCTTCTTTGTCTAGAAGCTTTGCATGTATATTTTGTATTTGTCTTTTGGCTGAAGGATGTTTGGAACAAGATAAATGAGTAAAAGTAGCGGGAGGAATTTGTGTGAAATATCTAGCTTCCTTCTTCTGTGGAATGGTGGTGATTAATGAAATTACAGAACATTATATTGTTAGCATAAATTTGTTAGCGTATCCTTCTTAAGATACTCCTATGTAAGAAACTTTTTTGGCAGTTGTTTCAGCTCTGTCCAATAAATTGTATGGATACTGTAACCATTGGTTTTCTACAGAAAATAGATAAGACATGAATGTTTGTTACGTGAATTTAACTGCTATTAGTGGAGTATCATGGTAGTTAAATGACCTTCTCATCTTGGCTCGCATTCCATAAAAGAAAGAATGAAATTTAGATTCTTGTTTAGATTTTTATTGTTAGTGATGCTTTTAAAAGGGAAACTTACCATCCAGTCTGAAGAATGTGAATGTTTTTAATTTCGGACAATATGGCAGTATAGAGTGATCAGATTTAATTCCTGCGTGCTGTTCTACAGCATGTTCTAGTAGTGGGTGAAGGAAAATAATATTCTTGGTTTTCTTGTTCTTTTTTATACAGTTAGAACGGAGCTATCAGAGATTTACTGCATTTTATGCCAGTCGTCATAGTGGAAGAAAATTAACGTGGTTGTATCAGCTTTCCAAAGGGGAGCTGGTTACCAACTGTTTCAAAAATAGATACACATTACAGGTAAGAATAGGATTGTGTCAGTAGAAACACTTGGTGATGTTTGCAATTTTAGAGCTGATTGCAGTGATTGCTTAGGAGACTTGCATTCACGCTCTGCTCTGCTGCTTTTATGCGTTTAGGATGAGCTGCTCAGTCTCTTTACTCCTCATTTGGAGATAGCTGGTTTTCTTCACAGTAAGGGATCATTATGTAGATAAATGTGTTTAAAACAGTGAAGTATGTAGTTAGTTAAGTAGCAGAGTTCATGTAGAATACCTGTACCCCCACACAAATGAATTTTAGTTGATGATATAGTGAGTTGAGCAGTCTTTTATTTGTATGTCAAAATATTCATTTCCTTAATTGTTGCATTAATGTGTGTGTATGTATACATGTGTTTAACTACTAAGCATTCATTTGCTTTACTTGCGTGAATAATGCTGGTGGCTTTTTAAAAAAAAAACAAAGTTCTTGGTGTTATGATAAATAGAACCTTTATTATATCTTTGATCCATTTCCTATAATGTTACTTAATATCTGTTTAAAATAAATTTGACTTAGAAATCTTATGTATTACTTCTGGCTTAAGTGGTTTTTGAGCTGCGTTGTGTGAGACAACTACAACCTCTTTGTGAAAGACCTCTTGTATGTCATGCTTTTCTGTGTGTATTCTCCCAAAAAGTAGGAGAGCTCACAAGAGTGAGAAGAAACAAGATAATCTTAGTCTCTGAACTTTTATGATCAACATATGTTAACTCAGTGGTGATAGGTTTGGTAAGCTACTGATAGCTGCTTGCTTATACATTTGGTTTTGTTATTCTGCTAGATTTAGTAGGGTTGTGAAGATTAATTCAGTAGTCTGTGTAGGTATTTAATGAAGATTAAATGAGTAAGAGTCAGGGAGTGATAGAGGAAAAGGTATTGTGAAGTGTCTGCAGCTAGTTAAATGCTTAGAATGTTAGTCTTAGATTATGCTGGAAGATAGAGTTCTATCTAGAGACCAGGGTTGTATAAGTAGTATCTGTATTGTGTGTGTAATGATCAGCACTAGTTGGCTATTTTCCTTTGTCCAGTTATTTCAGTGTGTACTTTTACACTGGTGAATTTCAAGCTGCTCAAGTTCAGTAAGTATGTGTGTATGTTCTCATATTCTGATTTTTGTATCTGGTAGGCATCCACATTCCAGATGGCAATTTTACTACAGTACAACACAGAAGATGCCTACACCGTGCAGCAGTTGACAGACAGTACTCAAATAAAAATGGTAGTGCCTTTGCACATTTAACTGCACTTATGAATGAGTCTTGTGGTCATCAGGGCTCTTCCTGCTATTGTAAGAAATCGTGTTTAGATACGCTTGGAGCCAGAATTGGTTCCTATCCTAAAGGTGCAGATGTGCTTCCCTGGTTTACTTTCCTGTAATTACTAACTGCTTAGTCTTTTGATAAATCTTAGTCTGCCTTGTCACTAGAATGAATTGTTTAGCTTCATGCTGACCCCTGGTATTTAATAAGATGGCACTATAGGAGGAACAGCATTTTTTCTAAATGATTGTGTTTTGCATTTCTGTTTTCTGCATTTCAAGGGTTATGTACGTGATCATATCAAAATCTGTATGTCATAAGTTCACTGTCTCCTGTAGAGAAGGTTCACTTCTTCTTCCCAAGTAGCTTTTGTGGCCCAAGGTTTATTTGGCATTTGTGTCTTTTCTTAGTAGTTCTGAATCAAGTCTGCTGGGACTTCTGGAAAGCTTGGCAGTCCCTAGTCAGGTGGATTTTTAATTTTTAATTTTAGAAATGCAAATCTAGTAAGTCACTGCTGTTAGTTTATAGTGAATACAGAAGTCTTCCACTGGGTTGCCATTTATTACAGATGCCTTTTTGCAGATTTCTGTAGATAGATGCAAACATATATCTATATATAGAATAAGCGTTTGGTGCAGATTGTAGTTGGAGCAGAATAAAACTCCGTACAGATGAAACCTAGCAACATAAAACCCAGAAGACTTGGACTGTGCTAAAATGGCAACTTTGCAGGCTTGCACAGAACAATGACTAGTGTAGCCATCTGGGTGACTGACTAGTGACAGTAACCAGAACCAACCTCCTACTGTACTGAAGACAAGAAAAATATTATTAAACAGAAAACAGAATATGCTTACTTCTTGAGGCTTAAGTTTGGCATGGTACTTACATTTACATGGCTTGGAGAAAAATGATTTCTTAAACTTAAGAGTGATTTGCAAGCAGATTTATAGTACAAGAACTGGGAGGATCTGTTGTTTGGAATTAGTCTTTATAAAGAATTTAATGGTAGTTGCCAATTGCAGGGTGCGATGTCCTAACACCCAAGAAGGCTCACTACATTTTATTTCTGTGAACTACTATTTTTTATTGCTTTCCAGGCTCATTTTATGGTGATCTGCACTCAGTAGTTCTCAGTGTAAATCTGTGTATTCTTATTAAAGGATTTTAATTTATGGAAAGGAAAGGAGATGACTGGCTGGCTGTGCTGATGTTTTCTGTAATTTTGTAGGATATCTTGGCACAAGTTCTACAGATACTGTTGAAATCAAAATTACTTGTAAGTACCGCTTTTTTTTATGATTTGCTTAACAGTCAATAAAATGTACTGATTAATGTATGTTTATTTATTTTGTTCCAGGTTTTGGAAGATGAAAATGCAAATGTTGATGAGGTGGAGCTAAAACCAGATACCTTAATAAAGCTGTATCTTGGTTATAAAAAGTAAGGGAAAACTTCAGCTACATACTGCTGGATAATATGGGTAGCATCTTGTTTGCTTTCAAAATTTTAATAGAACTTGATATTCCTGAAATGAGAGTCCTGAGTTCAAGTTCCCATTCAGATATGGATCCCCATATCAGCTTCAGAGGAGACAGATGGCTAATAAGGAAATAGAGAAGATTTTGGCTATCTGACTTTGATTTTGTCATAAGGGCTGTCATGACCTTCATGTTTTCACATCTCCATTTTGTTCCTTGAATCTTACGTATTTTTTGCATAATTCACAAGGTGCATGACTTAAATGCAGTCAGCAAAATACTTCATATTCTGTGATCATCAAAGGCCAAACACTTAAATATTCATCCAGTAGAGATAATTTGAGAACAGGCTCATTTTAGTACTTCAGAGTATGAAGTGCTGTGATAACTTAAACATAATTCTCAGTAGTTTTTTTTACCTACTTTAACCAGCGTTGTTTTTAATGTTCGTGTATTTTAAGCTGCTCTCACCACTCTGGTGACTTTTTACCATACTAACCAGAGCATAGACGTGCTTTCAGTGAGGAATTCAGTTCTTCAGGAATATGAAATCTCAAGTGAAAGAAACATTTTAAACCTTGTACATCCTTCATCTACTTTTACCCTTTTGACCAATAACTGAAGGTTTGAGCATACAGGCTGGTCAGTTGCAACAATGTAATAATGGAAGCCCTGGAGTGTTGCTGCATTGTGTGTATTGGAGGCTCCAGTTATGACTCACAAGATAATGCTAAATAAGTAATGGGTCTTCTCCCACTGCAGCTCTTCCAAGTATGGCTGACTGGCCACACTCCTGAGTGCCTTGGTGCTGTGGCTTATTCCCCACTTCTAATGTGGGATGGTATGTGGTACATACCGTAATGGCACAGCTCTGGGCACTGTAGAGTGTTTGAATGGCATAATTCAGTTTTATAGAATAAATGATTTTCTTCATGTCACAATTAATGATTTTCTGTACTGTCACAATCCAAATGTAAATGAAAATGGTGATTTTATTTCTTCTGACTTTCTTTTTCATGTTCACTGATTAGTAGCTTCTTACTAAACATAGAAATCATTCAAATCAGTATAACTGTGCAGTTCTGATTTGACCTAACAGATGAGTAGTGCATTGTATTCAGTAAGTCTTGGAATATACGAACAACAACCAAATAGATATTTGGGGTTTCTGGTTTTTTGTTTTTTTTTTTTTAATATTTTATTTAACTTGAATAATATTGTCTAAAACTTCTCGGAGTCCACTTTCCTTATAAAACTCCGATAGTGTGGTGTGTAAGTTGTTTTAGTGAGGGTTTTGTATTTTTTTTTTTTATTTTGAAAATAGGCTAATTTATTTGATTAACTTCTGTTTTTCTTTACAGCAAAAAGTTAAGGGTGAATATCAATGTGCCAATGAAAACTGAACAGAAGCAGGAGCAAGAAACTACACACAAAAATATAGAGGAAGATAGGAAACTACTGATTCAGGTGACTTATATTGCAGGATTCTGCTGCACAATGCACACAGAATTTCAACTTTATAATCCTCTAATGAAGCATACTGCGGAGAACTAAATGCAGTGTAGCATTCCAATGCAATAGGCTGAAGCTAAAAATATATTACAATTTTGAAGTTCCTTCCAGTCTGTAATAGAAAGTGTAGAAAGACATACTATGATACTGTTCTCCACATTGTTTTAACATGTTGGTGAGTGTTTGGGTTCCATGGATGCTTTTGCTCATGAGACTTCTTTTCTGACTGAAAATTGGAAATACCTGGATTGGATGAACTTGAAGGTATTTTTTGTCACTTCATTTAGAGGTACTTAAGAAGTAGAGGGGGCAGGGAAAGCAGATAGAATAGGGTAGTTCAGTTAGAAGGGGCATTCAAAGACCAAGTTCCAGCTGCCTTTCCTCTTCAGGGCTAACCAAAAGTTGAAGCACATCAATATGGATGTTGTCCAGTTGCCCCTTAAACACTTGACAGGCTTAGGTGGGGCATCCACCACCTGCCTGAGATTATAAACGTACTACTAAAAGAATGTCACAATAAAGTTAAATACATAAGTAAGATTTCATGTTATACAAATATTTTTTTGTAGGTGGTGGTGGTACCATTGTTCTTACTGATCTTAAGTAACATAGTTCTTAAAATTCCTATGTGAGAAACACTTGATGACTGTATTCTATGTAAAATATGAGTTCTAAAAATCATTGTGAATAGTTGGCGCACTGTAGGTGTATGGGAATAGCTAAGTCAAGGCCTGATTGAGCCCCTAGTGAAGGGATACAGCCAGCCCTGGGAGCACAGGTGAAAGCTATTTAGGTTCCACCCCACCCTAACCCTCATTTAAGGGCTGGCTGCCACAAGGGAATGATGTCTACCTGGAGATCCCTCCTTTTGGAGTATTTGGTGAGCCCTGATCCTTGGGATGGGTAAGCAAATCTTTATTTCTTTAACTAGATTGTGACCATCACCCTTTTTTGGGTAGGTCAGAGCTGGTTATCTGCCATTGCCTTTTCCTACAGTAGAATTTATCCCTGCCTCCTGCCGAAGTTGTTTTTACGATGCTACTGTCGTAGTAGATGTGATCCACTGGAGAAATAAAATGGTGTTATGCAGGACAAGCTCCTAAGCATCTCTTTCTGACTTTGCTGTGCAGGCTGCTATTGTAAGAATCATGAAAATGAGGAAGGTTCTAAAACACCAGCAACTACTTGGAGAAGTGTTAACACAGCTGTCTTCAAGGTTCAAGCCACGAGTTCCAGTAATTAAGGTATGTGAGAATTATTGCTTTAGCCCTGTGTTCCTGGTGGTGAGGAGGATTAAATATATCTTTCTGAATTAAAAAAGGAAACTGAAAAAAACATCTTCAAAGGCATAGCATGGCGGTTGGCTTGGCAGTTCATGTGGGGGTGCTGTTCGTGTGGTTTCCAGCAGTGGCTGTAATCTGCTTGTGAAGAGCTCCACCGTGGCATCTATCCAGAAGAAAGCCATGTCTGCTTTGTCTCATGTGGCCTCTCAAGCCAGAGGAAGCAATGTGGCCACCCAGACAGAGTTCCTAAGGGAACACGTGGCCACCCAGGTCTCGGGCACAGGGTGTGCCGAAGTCTTCAGCCAGTGGCTGTTGGTAGCAGTGAGTACACCTATCGAAAAAGCACCCAGGTTAAAGAAATGCTTAGCCTGTTGGTAGAGCTTTAGGAGGATGTGGGCAGGCTGAGGAGCATCAGGATGTCAGAAAAGGAGATGCAACAGAATCGTACTCTATCACTCCTGAAACAGACTCGTTAGCCACTCAACACAAGAAATAAGGGTTCCTCTACCCTCCCCACACCAGAAAAAAAGGAGGATATCTAAGAGATGGGGGAATGGAAGCAAGTTTCTGCTTAGGGCAACAGACGAACCCCCTTCCCTTTCTACCTCACTTTCCCGGATGCCCTTACACATCAGGGACAAGCAAATGACTGTGTGGATGAAGGTGCATCCAAGTTGGAGGGGTCACCTAGGGCAAATCAACCTACTCCCCATATCACGACAACTCCATTAAAAAATAAAAAAGGCTTTTTCTGCAAATGATTCTTTTCTGCATGAAAAGAAGGCCTAATGTGCTGCGCGGGCCCAAACCGTAGAGAAGTCTGCTGCTTTCCTTGGGCTTGAGTAAGAATCATCTCTAGAAAAGACACTCAGGTAGTACAGCTGTCTGATTACCCATTATTTGTTTTTTCACGTTGGCAATAATGAAGTAGCTAAGACACATCCAATGGCAATCAAAAGGGACTTGAGGGCCTTGGGACAGTTGGTTAAAGCATTGGGTGTGCAGGCAGTTCTTTTTCTCTGTCCTTCCAGTAGCAGGAATAAATATTGAAAGGAACAGGCAGAATGTCAATATGTGGCTCTTAAGCTGGTGCTACCAAAAAAATTTTCAGTTTTTTGATCATGAGAAGGTCTACGTGACACCGGGCTTGCTAGTGCCTGATGGGATGCACCTTTCTCAGAGGGGAGAAAGGGATTTTTGTTTAGGTGTTAGCAGGGCTGATAGACTTGAAGGGAGAAAGGGTTAAAACCAAGCCTACTGATGATAAACTATGGAATGTCATGCCACTGCCACTCAGAGGTACTGCATGCTAGTGAGATCCTTCATTCTGCTTCATGAGGTGCTGGGTACAATGAAGCACATCTGAAATGCATCTACACTAATGGCATGCAGAATGAGGAACAAGCAGGGAGGGCTGGAAGTCTTGGCTCTGCCCCAGAGTTATGACATCATTGGCATAAGTGAAATCTGGTCGGAAGAGTCTTTGACTGATATTCTCTGGGCAGTTAGAGGCTCTTCAGAAGAGATAGGCAGGGCGAGTGAGGTGATGAGGTGGTGCTTTTTGTAATGAAGGGGATGGACTATACAGAGCTGTCATTTGGGAATGATGTGGTTGAGAGCCTCTGGGTCAGGATTAAAGTACAAGCAAATAAAGGAGATGTCATTATGGGAGTTTGCTGTAGACCACCCAACCAGTATGACACCACCAATGAATTATTCTTTACAGAACTAAGAGAAACATCTTGATCGACTGTCCTCGTCCCTTATGGGGGACTTCAGTTTTTCAGGCATTAACTGAGAACACCACACAGCTGATACAAACAGGTCCAGGAGGTTCCTAAAACACTTTGATAACAATTACCTGGTACAGGAGCTGATGAATAAAGGTGCCCTCCTAGATTTGTTGCTTGTGAACAGATAAGATCTCATGGGTCAAGTGGTGCTTGGTGGCCATCTTTGTCATAGTGACCGTGAAGTGATTGAATTTTAAATCCTTGGTGATTGGAGGAGAACTGCCACCAAAACTTCAACCCTGGATATGGGGAAAGCAGATTTCAGACAGCTCAGGTACATAGTTAGTAAAGTCCCCTGGGAAACTGCTTTTGAAGGCATTAGGGTTCATTAGTGCTGGTCAGCTTCAGCTTGGCTGAACAGGGTTGTTCTTCTGGAGAACCTTAGGCAGGAAAAGAAAGTGTATGATCACTAAAAGCAAGGTCAGGTAACATGAGAACATTACAGAATATTATGCCTTTGTAGAGAGAAAATGTGGCCGAAGCTTGGTTACAAGTTGAGGCTGGCCAATACTAACTAAATATTTACCAGCAAAAGGGGAGAACCAGAGAACGTTGTTTTATTGAGAATGGTCACCTTACAAACCGTGCATAGTTGAATGCAGTCTTGGCCTCTGTCTTCGACACTAATGATGAGTTCAGGCACTCCAGGTGCCCCAGTTGGGCTGGATGTCTGTGACTGTGGGAATGATCAGAGTTTGGTGGAAGTTGAACTTGTGTGAGGTTTTCTGCTCCACATGGATGCATATAAGTCTATTGGACCTGATAGGATTCATCCCAGAGTACTCAGAGTGCTGGCTGATACCATCATGAGACCTGTCTCAATTATTTTCCAACGGTCTTAGGAATCTGGAGAGGTCTTAGTTGACTAGAAGCTGGCAAATGTTCCAGTTTTCAAGAACGGCAAGAAAGAAGATTCTGGTAATTGTAGGACTGTCAGTCTCACTTCAGTGACTGGTAAAATTATGGAGGAAATTATGCTGAGAATTAATGAAAAATACATGAAGAACAATGTCATCATTGGTCACAGCCAACATAAGTTCATGAGAGAAAGGTCCTGTTTAACTAACTTAATTTCCTTCTATGACAATGTCAGCCATCTGGTCGACAAAGAGAAGCTGGTTGATGTTATCTTTTTAGATTTCGGTAAAGTTTTTGATACTGTTTCTCAACAGTATCCTTCCGTACAAAATGTCCAGCATACAGCTAGACAAAAACAATGTGATGTGTGAGCAATTAGTTGACAGGTTGGGCCCAAAGGGGATTGCATCAGTGATGAACGATCACAAGTGGAGTTCCCCAGGGCTTCATTTTAGGGCCAGTTCTCTTTAATGTTTTCATAAATTACTTGGATGTAGGACAAGAAGGTGTTTTGAGCAAGTTTGCTGATGGTACTAAATTGGAAGAAGCTGTTTCCTCTGTTGAGGGTGGAGAGGCCTTGCAGAGAAAATTAGATAGCTGGGTAACCACCTACCACGTGAAGTTTAGTGAGAGCAAGTACTGGATTCTGCACCTAGGAAGGGGCAACCCTGGCTATTCATACAGATGTGGGGATGAGATGCTGGAGGGCAGCCCTGCTGAGAGGGATTTGAGGGTCTTGGTTGACAGCAAGTTGAACAGTGTGCCCAGGCAGCCAGGAAGGCCAACCGTATACAGGGGTGCATCAAGTGCAACATTGCTAGCCAGTCGAGAGAAGTGATTTGTCCTGCTCTGTACTGCACTGGTGCAGCCTCACCTTGATTACTGGGTGCAGCTTTGGGTGTCACAGTATAAAAAAAGACATAAAACTATTAGAAAGTGCCCAAATGAGGGCTACAAAGGTGGTGATGGGTCTAGACAGGAAGCTGTTTGAGGAGGGGCTGAAGGTTTGTTAAGCCTACATAGGAAGAGACTGAGGGGAGACCTCATCATGACCTACAGCTTCCTCACAAAGGGAAGCAGCAGGAGGGGCGCTGATCACTTCTCTGGTGACCAGCAATAGAACCTGAGGGAACAGCATGAAGCTTTGATGGGAAATTCAGGTTGGGTATCAGGTGAAGTTTCTTCACCAAAGGGGTGGTCGGGCACTGGAACAGCCTCACCAGGGAAGTGGTCACAGCACTGAGCTTTCTAGAGTTCAAGAAGTGTCTGGACAGTGCTCTCAGACGTATGGTCTGAATTTTTGGGGGTTGTCCTGAGTGGAGCCAGGAATTGGACATGATCATCCTTATGGGTCTCTTCCAACATGGGATGTTCTATGATTCTATGAAGATGAAATGGATAGAAGCAGATTTTCGAAGTTGTAACTAAGCAGTAAATATTTTAAGCAGAAAAATGGAGATTTCTTTTACGATTTCTCGAACGGTTGTACTTTTGCATCAGCACCAGCATGCAGTAGCCCCTACTCCATGCTTACCTACTTGCTCTCACAGCTGTGCAAGTTCCACCTCTTGCAGGCCTGGTTAATATATTAGTTTCCTAATCTCCTCAAGAATAAAAATGGTGGGGGGTGGGGATTATATTTAATTACGGTTTCATGATTGGTTGGTTTAGCATTGTCACAAATGTTTTTTTCCATCCCAGAGGGACAGGTGGAGCAAGTGGAGAGCCTTTACAAAACCAGGCACCAATGCTGAAAGAGATGTATACAGACAAGTTGTTCTAGGCAACTAGTTACTACAGTAGCAATCTTTAGTAAATGCTCAGCAAATAAAAAGTTAAACAGATGTAGTCTTACTACCAAGTTGCTTGAGCAGTGAGTACAATAGTCAGTTGATCTACAAGTCACCACCATGGAATGGCATCAAGTAAGCATTATTCAGTTTAGTGGATAAGCATTATTCAGTTTAGTGGAGAGTCCTCTTTTTGGTTGTGTTCAGAAACAGGAGAATGAATAGCCTTCATTTGTGCTTGTCGCCTACTGCCATCCTCTACTTGACATATGTTCCAATGGCCAGAATTGTAGCAACCAGAAGCCTTCTGCCAGTGTCTCTCCACTTACCTTTGTTTCTCCCCACAGAAATGCATTGATATCTTGATTGAGAAGGAGTACTTGGAACGTGTTGATGGTGAGAAGGACACCTACAGTTACTTGGCTTAATGTTTTTATTAGCGATTTTCTGACTGTGTGACACTCGGCAAATAGGTATGTGATGGAAAGAATGAAAGCAACGGAACTTCATAGCAGCCACCCTGCTGCCATTTGGACCTCCCTTTTTAATAACTGAGACCAGGACTCCCCATCAGCCAGTCTCAGATTTACATCAGAACTGCTCAGGATTGATACATTTCAAGTATGTAAATATGGACACCAATGCCATTTAACCTAATTTAAGAACAGAGAGGAATCAGACCCTTCTCATTTAAGGGTTGCATGCTACTGCATTTAAATCAATACATTGGCTATATGATAAACAGCTGCCATCACTGGCAGCACTTAGAAATGTTGGCAGCACTTTGAGAGCAAGTCTGAATGGACCCATGTGTAATCTGCTATGGAAAAACCATTTGTATAGTGTGTTTCATTTTTTAATGTGTGATAAATAAAAAAAAAAAAAAAAAGTTAAAAGATTTCTGTACAAGTTGCATTTGGTTTTATTAAGTTTCATGATTTCTAAATGTAAATAAAAGGTATAATAATGGTTATGAAAGCTACAGAAATTTGTTCTGCTTTTCCTTCTTTCCCTTGTTTTCCAGTGATTTAAAGTTGTTGTGGTTTGGTGATTTTTCTTTTGTGATCAGTATTCCACATCAGAACATCATGTGAACCAGTAGGAGTTAAAGAGTTAATGTTCTGGTTCCGTTTACTGCCCCTTATGGGCATGTGGAGTATCCTGATGGGAGGAGAGGTGCGGCTTCCCTGGGGAGGGCTTGGCGCGAAGAGGAAGTGGGGTGGAGCTCCGGACCGGACCGAGCGTCTGGCTTCCCCTGCTGCCCGGCTCAGCCTTCTCAGCTCGCCGCGGAGAACAGCACGTGGTTCCCTCGCGGTATTGTGGTTTGATCTCGCGTTTTGGATACTCTTTTCTCTCTCATTTTGTTTGATTTAGTTAAATTTAGTAAATTACCGTTCCTTCTCAGATCTAGTGCTGGTGCATTCCTTTTTGTTAAAACCATCCACTAGCTCCCTGCCCTTCCCCCTCTCCCGGAGCGCGTGGCCCGGGGCCAGCCGGATTGCGCGGCAAACCGTTCGTACCCCTTTCTTTTTTTTTCCTCGGCTTTTTTGTTTTTTTTTTTTTTCCGGGGCCTGTGCCCCCCTGTCACGGACTTGTATCCAGAGATAACCCGTGACAAAAGTATACTGTTCTCTGAAGAAATTAACTTTTATCTGTAATCAAACATAAAAAGAAATAACATTTAAGAGAAAATGTGTTTTGAAAAAGAAGAAAATTGTGCTCCTTTCATACAAGATAGCAGAACAGAAAATAGGTGAAATATGCAGACATCCTTGGTCATCTGAAATTTGACTTTTTTTAATACGTCATATCACTCTTCCCACAGTCTTCTGGAAAGGCTGGCAGCCCAGGGCTTGGGCAGGTATATGTGTTGCAGGATAAAAAAAAGTGGCTGCAGGGCTGGGCACAAAGAGTTTTGGTGAATGGAGTTAATTCCATCTGGGGCCTGGTCACGAGTGGGGTTCCTCAGGTATTAGGTCCTGTTTAATATCTTTATTGGTGATCTGGATGAGGGAATTTAGTACAACCTCTGTAAGACCAAGAAGTTGGGGTTAAGTGTTCCTCTGCTTTTGGATAGGAAAGCCCTACAGAGGGATCTGGATTGATGAGCTGAGGCCAAGGGGATGAAGTTCGACAAGACAGAGTGCTGGATCCTGCACTTAAGTCACAGCAACCCCAGGCAATGCCTACAGGCTAGGGACAGAGTGGCTGGAAGGCTGAAGGAAAATTATTTGAGGGCATTTGGTCAATGCTCGGTTGAATGTGTGCAAGTATTGTGCCCAGAGGGCTGAGAAGGTCAATAGCGTCCTGACTTTTACCAGAAATAGCGTAGCTAGCAGGACCAGGGAGGTGATCATCTTGCTGTACTCAGCACACATGATGTGTTCAGTTTTGAGCCCCTCACTACAAGAAGGGCAACAAAGCTGCTGAAACACAAGTCTTAAGGGGAGCAGCTGAGGGAAGTGGGATTGTTTAGTTTCTCCTGATGAGGGACTTCAGGATTGCTGCTCTCTACATCTTCCTGAAAGGTGCATGTGCTTAAATAGTGATACGACTAGAGGGAAGGGCCTTAAGGGTCAGGTAGAAGTTTATTAGGAAAAACTTCTACAGGATTGGTCAGGCACTGGAACAGGCTGCCCAGTGAGGCAGTTGAGTCCCTGGAGTTGTTTTGAGGAATGTGTAGGTGTGGTACTTAGGGACATGGTTTAGTGGGCAATATTGGCAGTTGAACTGGATGATACTGGAAATTTTTTCCAGCCTTTATGATTCTATGATTCTCTAACTACTGCCTTGAATAAGGTTAAGGCTGCCCATTTCACTGAACAGAAAACTGTTCCTAAAAAAACTAACTCTTACTAAATACTGCTCATGAGGAGAATAAAATATGAGTGTTGCTATACATATATATATATATATATAGATTGACCAAGTAAGTTTTATTCCATCTTATCACAATATTGTGTGCTCAACATATACATGTGAGATAAATACTAGTTCCCACATGTTACAAACAAAAAGCTGCCATCCTTCCAGTTCTGTCTTGTCTTTTTCATCCTTGATGGTGAAAGGACCTTTGCTTCTGCAGCCAAACCATTTTTTCACCTTTAGACATGGTGGCTTACCATTTTTTTCTGTGGCATACAGATAATACTATTTTTCTGAGAGGGAAGCTATTTATTTTTTATGGTTACAATTAGGCTTTGATCTACAGAAATAATTGATTTTTCACAAAGTTCCAGCTTGAACTGAGGAGTATTAGATGTGATCCTAATGTACTTTGAAAAGATATCTTATTGTGCTTGAGCTTCTGCAAGCTTGCTATTCTTGTACTGAAAGAACTTTAATTGTACCAAAGACTGCCTGCATGGTTAATAGAAACGCTTTGCTGTTCAGTTTTTGAAATGCCTTTTAAAGATTTTAAGATGTGTTTTGCAGAAGAAAGTAGGAGTAGCATGGTGATAGAGGCATGCAGAATGAGAGATCACCAGTGGAAGCCCAGAACTACAGTGCTGCAAGCTGCCTCTCAAAGCCATCACTGTTTAAAGCAGGATTGCTTTGTATAGGTTATTTACTGTATTGTGCGGAGCTCTTCTTAAATCACAGTTGCTGTCAACTTAGTTGTAGGGAACAGACATGTTTTATTTAAGCAGGGAGAAATTAATTTTTGACTTCTGCAAAAGGAGATAAGTAAGTAAGTTGTCTTGTTGGATCACCCCTGTTACAAATGACCAGAGAAAGAAAAGCCACCCCCTCACAACTTAACACTCTCCTCAACAAATGAAGTCCAGAGAGTGCCGTCAGTTGCTTAATGTCTGGATGAAGATCAGTGACAAGTGGTTCTCCCAGGGGTCAGTGCTGGTGCCAATACTCCATAATACTTCATCAGAGACATTGAGAGTGGGGTCAAGTACACCCTCAGCAAGTTCACTGATGACACCAAGAGGTGGGGTGTGGTCAACACACCAGAGGGACAGGATGCCATCCAGAGGGACAGAGACAAGCTTGAGCAGTGGGCCCAGGTGAAGCTCCTGATGTTCAACAAATCCAAATGCATAGTCTTGCACCTGGGTTGTTGAGGCAACCCCCCCCACTGCCACTACCAGCTGGAGGATGAAAGGGTTGAGCACAGCCCTGCTGAAAAAGACCTGGGGGTTGCAGTGGATGGGAAGCTGGACATGAGCCAACAGTGTGCCCTCACAGCCCAGAAGGCCAACCCTATCCTGGGCTGCATCAAAAGAAGCATGGCCAGCAGATTGAGGGAGGTGATCCTGCCCCTCTTCTCTGTGCTGGTGAGGCCTCACCTGGAGTACAGTATCCAGCTGTGGAGTCCTCAGTATAGGAAAGACATGGATCTGTTGCAGTGCATATAGAGAAGGGCCACAAAAATGATATCAGGGATGGAACACCTGTCCTACAAGGACAGGCTGAGAGAGCTGGGGCTCTTGAGCCTGGAGAACAGATGGGTGCAAGGTGATCTGATAGCAGCCTTTCTATATCTAAAGGGCAGCTACAGGAAAGAAGGGAACAGACTCTAGCAGTGCAGTAGCGGCACTCTAAACAAGTTTAGATGGAAATTTCGTAATACAAGAGAGTAATCTGTACCACTAAAAGCAAAATAGTTGTAGCTTACAGCTAAGCAATACAAAGGATACAACATAAATGGTCTCAGACTGGTTTGATGAAAGTGAGGGATGACTAATTATGTTAGTTATATTATTCTGTTTGCAGCTTGAGAGATACCCCATTCAGGGTGGTAGTTACTGGAGCACCATTGCCTGTTCCCTTACCAAATGGTACAAGCGGAATCTTGTCTGTAGAAATAACACAGAGTGAACTGAGTAGAGGAAAATCATGGCACCTATTTTGGAAGCTGTGTTAATATTAAGCTAGTACACAGGTAGAAGGAAAGCTTGTAAGACTACATTATTCATCTTAAACTTTGCATTAACACCTGTTAGCTTCATATATCATTACAACTACCTACTTCCTCCCAGCCTCCCTTCCACTTTTTTTTTTTTTGGAGTACACTCCCTCCATTTTTAAATCCATTTGCTATCAACTGACCCCACATTAGGGCTGATAAGGCAGAGCAGAAGTAGAGGAATAACAATTACAGTTGAACAGAACTAGGCAAGTATGTACTGCCTTTATTTAGAAATTAAGTCTTGTTTGCTTTCTCAACTGGCTAAAACAGAATTTCAACTCCATTCCCATAAAAATGAAGAAGTTCAAGTATCATTTATTCAAGATTGAAAAATGCACCACACCACATTATTGCAAAAGGTCATAGGTACAAAACACTGCAGCTGGTGAGAAGGCAATAAAAAGTTTTTTTTTTTTTTTTTTTTAATTGGTTACTATAAATTACTGTTACAGTACTTTGCAAACA
>JACDJE010000524.1:18953-280834 GCA_016647715.1 Pavo muticus | reverse complement strand
TTAATTGCCCACAGTACTAGAATTTCCTGAAGATAAGGCAGCTGTATGTTTATAAGAAGAGGTAGCTGGTGTCAAGGGATTTCCATTTCTCTTTCTATACCCACATACTTAAGGGCATCAGCTTGGCTATATCTGAAATAAAAATAAAAACAAAAATAAAAACCGGTATCACTGGAGCAGTAGCATGGAGCATTTCAGCTTCATTATACTGACATAGCACAGTCTGGAATGCTTTCAGGTTTCCCATAGTTTCCTCACCACTGAAGCCTTTACTTCCTGTGTAAATTTGCAAACGCAGAACACTACTGAACATTCAAGAAATGCTATTAGAGGAGCTTGAGCCAAAAGGGGGTAAGAAGTCCACAAAGTTTCACACTTTCCATCTTGTACCTCACAGTGCTAAAGTTCAGTTTAGCTAATGGAAATTAATTGCATTTCTCAAAGTTGACTTATGTAGTATTGTTTTCACTAGACAGGTAAGTTCTCCTCCAGCAAGATTATCTTAGCAAGCACTTCTTTATAATAAAGCAAGTTTTCCTTGCCCATTAGAGACAACCTGTACTGCTTATCTAGGGAAGTACCAGAGTACGAGAGAAAGTTTTATGCATAATGTTTCTGTGCAGTTGAGCAAGTCTGTTTCCCTTTCTAAGTTACTTTGCTTTTCTTGATATGAGCCACAGTTCCAAGTTCACAAGGCTCTTGGCCAAATACTTTGCTGAATTAAAAAAAAAATAGCCAGAGGACTGCCTCTCACTGCTCTCAGGTGCTGAGACCTGAAGTTATCAGGAAGCAGGTACTCATTTAGATCTGCTCAGAAATACAGGTAACTAATTGAACATGGCATAGGAAGAAGTTAGAGGAAACATCTACCAACCTGTAGTCAAAGAAGAGTTCTTCACCAGTCTGAATAGCTCTTTTAGCAAATATTCCTATTCTGTGATCGCCATTAACCATCATAACTGTTAAAAAGAAACAAACTCATGTTAAGATAAATACTGACAAAATGTATATTCTACATACCCCACAACATATTGTTAAATGAAAGCTAAATATAAAACATACCTTTTGCATAGCAGTTGGGATTTACTGAATGGTTTGCAAATCTAATCTTGTTTCCCTTGCGTGTTGCATCAACCACAAAATCTAGGAGTAAAAACCATAAGCGATTGGAAGGTCACCTACAAACAGTTTCTTTGTAATTGTTTAATGATTAATATGCTCAGATTTTAGCAGCTGGAAAAGATAACTGCTCAACTTTCTACACTGAAGAAGTGGCGTATCTTTATACAGCGACTTTATTGTTCTGCAACTCAGAATGTTCCTACTGCCCCACCCTCTGCAGTCCATTTATCTCCTACTGCAGTAGCTCCCATTTGAAGCTTCTCTGCCCTTACTCCACAAGTGCAAGCTCCATAAATAAATTAAGCCAACATTTATAGAAGGCAATGTTTTTCTTTCAAATAATTTCTTGTATTCCATAACTGACACAGTATAGTCTTATTTCCTGCAAGCAGCAGCAGCTGCCCATCTGTGCAACATTTTTCTC
This sequence comes from Pavo muticus, assembly GCA_016647715.1. Taxonomy (NCBI): domain Eukaryota; kingdom Metazoa; phylum Chordata; class Aves; order Galliformes; family Phasianidae; genus Pavo; species Pavo muticus. The sequence continues at coordinate 279,288 of JACDJE010000524.1, read as the reverse complement.
CCCACACAAAATTACCTTCACAACTTACTGCTATTTAAGTCACAGTGAAATTATTTCAAATTATACCTAGCAAGACTAACTATTCAGGCTAGTTTACTAATGCTTGTAAGTATTTCATGGAGTAAAATTACAGTTTCTGCTCAACTCATCATCTGTAGTTGCCTTGTTCTAATAGGCTCTTTCACTAATATCTCCTTGAATATCATTTACATAAATCCCCTCTGCTCTCAGTACTAGGGAATCAGCAAATTGCTAAGAAAAGATGTGGAACAGAAAGAGCTGCTTATAGTCTTACCTACTGCCAGCAAAAAAACAGAGCTGAAGAATATTGTGAACAAACATTTTATTTATGCTGCAAGGTTTGTAACTAGTAAACACATACCATTATTCAAGTTAAACAGAAAGCTGCACATGTACTTGTCATATACTTTTCCTCTTCTGTCTGCCTCATCCTGAGAAATAATCTGAAAGAAATAGTTTTTGTAAACCACCTCTCCCCTTTTTAACTTAGCTTAAGGCTAAGAAAACAACATTCTGAAAAAATAGGTTTTTTTTTTGTTTTGTTTTGTTTTGTTTTTTTTTAATTCTCTGGCCCTGAAAATAATCCCAAACATAAAATACTGTTTTCAGCAAGTATTCTAGGTTTATCAAACAATCACAGCTTGCTTTTAGCATGAATGAGTTCTTTCAGAGTAGGAAGAAAGACAGAATTGCTTTTCATCTTAAAAATTAAGAGTGTGTAAATCATTTAGTATTCAATTTCTTTTTATTACCATGGAATAACATTTAATGGAAGCGCCCACTGAATTTTAGTGAAAATTACATCGAAGATTAAAAATGGCACTCCAGTACTCATTCTCACAAGAGCCTCAATTTTTTGTGACATTTCAACCCTTTAACTCCTGGATTTGGAGCCTGAAACAGCAGTAGCTATATACATAGCCAATCACCTCTTTCTCTCTAGAGAATGACATCAAGTTGGATTGGAACTAAGAGCTTGTCTCTAACACACAACTTTACCAATTAAGTTCATACATAACCAGAGGTGTCCTTTACCTCACCACAGTATTCAGAGATGAATTCATTCTTCTGTACAGGATCTTTGATGAAAATTCCCCAGCCTGCCACATCTGAAGGTGCCAATAGTAAGTGCTGTGGGAGGTGAAGGGAAAAAAAAACAGACACGGTTGGCTTAGATTGACTTTCCCTCCCCACCTCAACACAAGGATTTTTCTAACTGATAAGCACAAACAGACATTAAGAACTTCAGACTAGAAAGGTTTGCTGATGGGAGCATAATGTTGATTAACTCTGTTTGCCTGACTAATTTGTGAGAAAGTGCTGCAGAGTAGAATTAATAATTCATTTGTTTTTAAAATACTGAACAGAGCTGAACAGGCTTTACAGAGATACTTGGTAGACTATACACAAGTTAAGTGCATTACAACCAACAACTGAACAAAGAAATAGCCAGTACTGATGGCTGAGTGAAGTTTTCTTATACTGAGCCAGGGGCTAGTTACACTTTAAAACTGCAGCCTATCTGCAAATCACAAGCAAAGCCTTAATGGGAGAAAGAAGAGAGATCCTTCCATAGTATTATTCAGAAAACACTAAAAATGCTAACTTGGTATTGGTAAATGCTAATATGTATACAGCGCTTAAAAGTAACACATAAGCAAGGTAACATAGATGACAGCTATCTCCCCTTTTGGTTTTATTTTTGATTGTTTTTCTTGTTTGGGTTTTTTTTGTATGTTTGGAGGGTTTCGTTGTTGTCACCACCACCACCACCTACCCCCTCCCTTTTTTTTTTTTTTTGCTTGCTTTATTTGATTTGTTTCTTCCTGTTTGAAACCATGAAGCTGAAGAAATTCTATTCTCTGGTATGAAAATATGAAAACACTTCAAAAAAGACCAAAGGCAATAGGCACATACTTTTTTGGATCCTCTCTGAATGCTGCAGTTCTTGCAAGAAACATTTTTGCTGTCCCAGTGGTCAGCTGCTCCACAAGTTAAACAGAGATCAGGATCGCACTCACGAACAGCTAGGTAACATGGACACTGCTTAGTGTTGCATTGTGCTTTACAACGACATCCAGGAAACCTGTTTTGGCCTACAAAGGAATAGATGAAAAAAGGGCAAGTATGAAAAAGTACCAAGTAAAAATAAAACAGTATAGATTACAGCGTATCAATATTAAAAAAATAAACAATAATAATAACTAAAAACAACAAGCATAACCATTGATTTCTTCATAGGATATTATGAATTACTATAAATTCACAGAATCATTAAGGTTGGAAGAGACCTTTAAGATCATCCAGTCCAACCATCCATCTACCCCAAATATTTTCCCACTAAGCCATGTCCCTTAGTGACATATCTCCAAATTTTTTGGACTCCTGGCAGGAATGGTGACTCAACCACCTGTCTGGACAGCCTGTTCCAGTGCCCAAGCACAATTTCAGAAGAGATTTTCCCTAATGGACCCTGCAGAGTTACTGCCAATGTCCGCTGCAAGGACTAACCTGCAGGACCAGCTGTGGTCAGGGATGGCTGGAAAAATACCATCAGGAAAGAGTTGCATCAGGAAATGCTGATCCACATAATTCAATTTGTTAAGCACTGACATTTTACAAGGATATGTTATTAGGCTCAACACAGCAGAGAGGGAGTAGAAGACCTCCAAGCAATCTGCCAGTTGTAGTTCTGAACTGAGAAATGCTGAGCTAGTTTTGGAGCAAAAAAAGAATTATGCTCAAAATACCTCTAGTGGCAGTCTAGCTAGGAGAGATGCACGGGTGGGATGTAAGCAGGAACTCAGACTCAAATCATTAAAAGGTGAAGGGTCTTAAACAGAACCATCTTACACAATAAATCATCATATGGATACATATTTATGACAGCCATTAATAAGCAGAATTCTGGGAGAATTGTTAGAGATCTTTCTTCAGTAAAAGCTATTCTACATCTGCTTGGAAAAGCATTGCTTCTATTACAGACCACAGAAAGCCAAGATCACTTCTTGTTTTTTATTCAGTGGCAAAAACAGAGAATGAGGACAGTTTGAATTCATGAAGGGAGAGAATAAGAGGCAAGCAAAAGAAAAAAAAAAAAAAGAGATGTTCTTCAAACTGTCTAGCAAAGAGAGGGAAATTAAAACAACTTCTACTAGTAGAGACAGAAGTCCCAAGCCTCCTAAACATCTCCAAATTTTACTTCAGTCTTTCTCGAGTCCAATCATTAAGACTGCTTTTGACTTTGTTCAGTGACTAAATAGGAGGGCCAAGTTAAACTGAACATGTGCTTCCTTTCCAACTGTTTGACACTCTTTACTGCTCTCACAAACACTGTCTGCAGAGGGGACAGAGTGCTAATAGAGATATTGAAACAGTGAGAAAAAATTATATATAAGTTTTCTACTTTTACTTACATTCTGAGCTGCACTGACAAAACTTCTCACAGAAGTTTTGAGCAATAACACAAGGGCATGAGCTGTCACAAGGCTGACGTGGATGATCACATGGCTGATAGTTGTAAACATGATTTGATGAACCATCTGAATAAAAATTGCAACATTTTTAATAGTGCAAACAAAGTGCAGTTCCCCTCATTGTTTAAAGCAGAAATTCCCTTGAAGTCCCCTTAACTGAGAAAGCCCAAAACCAAACAGACCCACTTCTACCATCAGTGGTAAGGGTAAGAAGGGAGGTGTGTGTTTAGAAAAGAAATGTAATATTAGTTAGGTGCTTGACACCACTAGTTATTTGCTTCTTTGTGCATCTTATTCTTCCCATTACTCAGCTGCTTAAGTGTATTCAGAGCTGAACACTGTCTTTTGTAGAAAACCAAAAAATGAAACTACAATAGTATAATCTCCTGTGTAAACACGTGCTAGAGTAACACAGCAAAATAAATTTGCTGAAATGCTCCAAGTCATTTTTACACTTGAAGAACAAACAGTCAACTTTAAAACAGACACGCGGGCAAAATAACACCCATTCATTACAATTCTAATCTTTCCAAAGCCAATTTTCTAATCCAGACAAAGCCAACATCTTACAGGCTAGAAGGGACTATTGGAGCAAAGTCTAGCTTTATCTATACAGCAGTGAAGAGAATTTGGTGCTATATAGATTGTTTCCTGTTAATACTACTGAGCATTTGTTGCATTTGCAAAAACGATCCATCAGCAACGAGAAAGGGGAAAGAATCAATTTTTTAATGTTGTTACAAGCCCCAAACTGTTCTGAACAAATTTTTAAGTCTTTTTTTTTTAAAGACAAATGCTGCTTTTTACCGCAGCTCCTAATACTGTTTTCCATACTTTATGAGCACATGCTAAAAGAAGTTGTTAATTCAGCCTCCTTCTGAGTTACACAGACTATTTCCAAACAGTTATATAAATCAATTAATACCTTTTACCTCTACTATATCTCTAATGAGAGCTCGCTTTTTTTCTAGCTCCCTATGGAAAGTATATAATGGCCTAATATTAAAAACGGGAAAAAAAACAACAAAACCCAAACCGAAAAACCAATAGTAGGATCTTAAAAGTTCAGGACATAAATTGAATGGAAAGATGCTAACCCTTTTTCAGCTGTATCTTTCTGCAATGAGCAGCCCACAACCTGCAAAAAACACAAAACAAACACAAGAAAGTTGACAGGAACTCCACTCCACCTGCAGTGGGCTGGGAAAGTCCTCTGCATCTTGTACCCATATTTGATTTAAAATGGGCAAGTTTCTGGTAACATAAATGTCTGCTAGACCCACAGAATTGGTTGCAGCAGAAGCACCCTGTTCCAGTTCCTTGGAGCTGACTGTATCAACACTCTGCAGACTAATCATTCCCCCCCACCCCCCTCAGCATTGCACTAGTCCCAAGGTTGTACAGACAAGCAGCATCTACCCAGCCCTAGGCTTAAATTCAGCTAGCTTTTAAGGAAAACCTGCAAATAGGAAAGCACTGGAGCAGGCAGCAGCAGCAGGAAGTATACTGAATTGCAAATGTGCAGGGGCACATCTAAATAGAGGAGTGAAATTCTGACAGCTGTTTTCTTCACAGGACTGGAGATTCAACACCTCACCAGTAGTCTCCTCAAGATCACAGCCAGGTATTACCCTTTATCTGCTAATCTCCAACAGTATCACAGTGCTAAGCCATTTCCCTTCTGCTTCAAACTTTATATGCCTCTCTTAAATCCTTAAAACTGTCCTTCAGCATTCTCTTTCTTTGATACGCTGCCTAAGCAGTGCTTTTGCAAGTTTGTTTTGCGGCAGAGGCTGGGAGAAGGTGGAACGTATGTTTGTTGAAATACAGCATGCTTTTGCTTACCACAACATAGCTCACTGTACTTGTAAGTTATGATTACTCCTTTATTTTGTAGGTTGCAAGTTTCAGGGGCAAGGAACATATAATCGAGAAAAAGTATCTGTCTGACCTTAGGTAACAAACACATGCTAGACAGAAAATTTCAGTAGCTTTAAAGTAGAAATTGATGTTTCTTAAGGTTTTGTTCAATTATATGCATTTTTGTTAGCACTTGAATTTCAGTAATATTAAAAAAATCTGTAAAATAAGTGATACTAAAAAAGTCTGTGTTCTGAAAAAGAATCTCCCGCTGTACCACCATAATTCAAAATAAAGTACTATGTAAAAATTTTGTAAATGCATTATCTCAATTTCTACTTTAATTTAGTGGTGTGCTGCACCCTTCCTGCCATACACAGTGGCAGACTTATCCAGGCTACTGAAGTCATGGACAGGGCACAGAACCAATGACTATCCACCAGAGATATAAAACACTACAAGGAGATGACATTCTTATCAAGAGTGGCTTGCTCTAGAAGAGGAAAGAAAAAAAAAAAACAAAAGAAAAAAGGTGCCAGCATGTATTTATGAACACTGACTCTTTCAATGAAGACACTCATACAAGTGCAATTTTGACTTAAATTACTCTAATGCACATCAAACTTTTTTTTTGCTGGCCGGCTTTTGACAAAAGTAGCAAATAAATAAACTTTTAAACAAACCCTTCCCAAAAAGCATGATAAACCCTTCAAAGTTTTCTGTGAATATACTCCTTAAAGCATTATTTCATTAGCAATATGAATATTTATTTCAAGTTAAGCACTATCCATAACAATCAGAAAGATTGACAAGATGGAAAGTTGATGCAAGAGGTGTAATGACACAGGGACTAACACAATAGAAAGGTGTTATAAAGGAAGGAAAAAGGACTGCTCACCTGTCTCCAAAGATCTAGGCTCACAAGGGAAAAAACTCCACAAAGGACGGATCTCCAGAAAGAGATCTTTCCCCAGTGGCAGTCCTTAAATGGGGTCTAAGAGAGGTGCAGCTAGGCTCCACTCCTTTGGGTTGCACAGGTGAATTGCCTTCACCTGTGCTCCCAGGGCTGACTTGGTCCTTTCCCCAAGTGATCAATCAGTGGTTCATGCCATGACTCAACAGTTACCATATAACTATCCTAATACCTTAGTGTAAAATACCACTTGCTGACTAGTTGCCAGCTGGGACTCTCTGGTTTTACGGGAAAATGGATTATATTGACATGGCCACCTAAATATGACAAAGATCACCATCAACCAGAAGTTCAGAATACTAACAACTCAAGATCAGTAGAGAAATCAGTATGGAAGTCACAGTGACAAAGGCATCAGATTTGCCGCTCTAACAGAGATCGGTGTCAGAGACCCTGGCAAGAAATGAACAAGGCTTGCATGCAGCGTGATCATGACTTGGAGGGAAATGGTAGATGGCAGCACGAAGCTGCCAACACTCACCAATTAGATAAGTTTGACAGGCAAAATCAAATACTACATCCATTTTCTTGTAACTTTTAAGGACTGACAGGAAGAGCTGTAAGTTCCCCTTACTAGTCCACAAAGTTGAAATTTAAGTACCGTATCAGAAATGGACTGATGTGTTGCATCCACCCTCTAATTTGCTATCTCTATCAGAAGAGAAGATCTGATCTCATGCACTAGGAAGTGAAGGTGAGAAGATGGTTGAGAAAGAACTTCCAAGTTGACGGTATAGGAAAAAAACTGTAAACTCAGTGGCAGATTTCCAAGCAAATAGGTGGATCTGTATACATTTGATAGCTAACATCTGCGTGACAGCCAGTTTAGAAAGCAAGCGTTTCCAGAAGCACTATGACAGCAGTTGTCAAAAATATTCATGTTCTCTGCTGCCTCTCTGTACCATTAACACTATGCATAATTGTATAAAGCTACTTAGGCACATGCAGCAATGTGGGGGAAGGTAGGGAGAGCAGGATGAAAGAGGAGAATAGTGGAGGAAAAGTACTTTCAAATAAAGTTTACTAAGTAAACTCACATCTGAATAGAGGATGAGAAAGAGGAGAGAGAGAAAAAAGAAATCAAGCAGCAGCATTATATGACATTACAATCATATTCTTATCAATCCATAGGAAAAAGTGCCAATTAGTTAAAGCAAGCATGTAAGTCAGCTCCCAGCCAAGGAAGAACAAATATAGAAAAGAGAATGAACAAAGTATCCTTCTTTCAGCATACACCCATGCATTCTGCATTTTTTGTTCACTTAGGTTTTTCTACTACCTGCTTCCTATGCAAAATACTTATTTGTCCAGCCAAGGAGAGTTGACATAAACTGTGTAGTTAATCTCTATTAGATAAGACAAGCCCTAACATTTAGCAACTCTCCAGAAAACCACTGTTTTTCCTGTTCTTGATCAGTCTTACTGCAGCTATCTAACTAAAAAGACACTGGATAGAGGGAGAAAGCATTATTTACTATCCACGATGGGTGCAGTGATGCCAGCTGTTGATGTTCAGTATGCCTATATTTGTAGAAGACGGCATGGAAGACATGCCATTCAGCTAACAGTAGCAGTTTCACTTGCAAGGTTAGACCTGTCATTTTAATGATACTATATGCACGCTGAAGTAAAGTCTTAAGAGAATCTGCTATCAAATCAGATAGAAAAGGTCATTAACTAAGCCATCTGCAACTGCTTTTCTCTTCAGTGAATGCTGCCTTTCCTCAAAGGCTATCCACGTTATGAGCACAGGTAAAACTCACAGATCAGACTCTTGCAATGGTGAAGAGCAAAGAAAAGGACACTGGTCCTTCTAGAACTGGATTTACTTCAGGACTGAATAAGCTCTAACAGTGTAAGAAACAGAGAAAGACTCTCAGGTGGTTTTCCCAGTCAACAAGTTGTGTGACATCTTTACGCAGTGCTCGGATTACACTAGTATGTATATGGGCTAAATGGTTTTCCTTTCTGAAAGGCTATTGGGCACAGAACAGATATTGCTTGATTGCCATATTCTATGAAATTAAAGGAAAAAAAGTTATTTTTCCTTTCAGTAAAGGAAGAGGAAAAAAATTGAAAGGCATTTCAAAACCAAATTACTGCCATACAAGACCTGTTTGTTGCAGCTAGTAGGAATAAAATATCAAGAAACCCCACATACTGGTATATGACCATTTATTTTAAACAAAAGACTCAAAACTCTTCCAAAACAATGTCATCCAAAACTCATCCAAAAACAATCAATTTCAGCTTCAAAGGGCACTTGAGCCTGTTGCACTTTAGAGACAGATATAGAGACATTATTTTTATAGCAATTTGCATGAACCTGAAAGTAAGCTAATTCCCAACTGCATATTCTAAACTTGCAGATTTATTAACTCCAGATTTAAAAAACCAAGCCCAGCAAATGCCCCAAATCTTGAAAAATGTGCCAAAAATATTAAATCAATAAGTTTTGCTCAGAACAGACAATTCCTTCCAGATGCTCACTAGATTTTTTTCTTAGCTTACATCAGCTGTTTCTGTGCTACAAAACAGAAACATTCTACTACACCATCAGTTTTTAAATCAACATTAGGAATTTCACTAAAACTGGAAATAACAAATATACCTAGAATTACTGGAAAAAACGGAAGAATGAACATGGGGAAGGTAAGGAAAGTTGAAGGGAAAAATAAGAAATATTGAAAAAAGCATACTTATTCCTTGCAGAAATAAATGTTCTTCCTAACTTTCAGTCAGTTATTTATTTATCTCCTATTTTCTTATCCCTAGGAATAAAAACGATCACTGAGTAATGTTTTTTAAACCTCAGGATTCTCCAGGAAAATTACATTTCACTGACGGTAGATAGTAAGTTTAAAGTTTCAACAGGAATTGTTTTAGAAGGTCTTTCTGGCTCAACACAGGGCATTATTTTGTACTTAATTGAAGCTTATTATTTAAAGTGAAGCTGCAATTAAGAATTTATTAACCTGTTTCTTCAATTGAAGCTCTAGTTGATAATGCAGCTGGGTGTAACAAGGGAATTCCTGCCATGTCCCTTAAAAAAAGCTATCTTAGAGTTAATTTTTTTTTTCTTACTGATCATTCGAATCTTTTGATTCAATACATTTCAACATAAAAAGCATAGGTTTAATTTGAAAACTAATACGTCATTATTTAATAACACTATAACACTTGTAAATGTAATATTTATCACTTCAAAGTTCCATTGAAATTTCTTGAATATTATAACCAGCCATACAGAAGAGTATTTCTAAGCTACACTTTGATTATTTGCAGCAATAAACCTTCAAGAATCTGTCTGTTTAAGAGGTTAAAAAAGAAGGAGGAGGAGAAGGAAGTGTAACATTTCCCATCCCCTATATGGTCATGCTTTTGTCTGAACAAAAACAAAAAAAAGATTTTATTGCTGCAAATTTCATTTTTGAAAAGAAAAGGAAGGATATGGATGACTATTGCTTCAAAATAGCGTCTGTTCAGATCCCCTTCTATCTCCAATTTTCTGTTAAGCAAAGGGCATTTAGTAACAGATTTACCTGTGTTTTCTTTTCTTCTTTCTGGGAGGAGTATCAACATCTTCCGCAGGGACCGGAGCAATAATACTAGATTCTTTTACTCTAAACTCATACACCTAACAAGAGATACCATAATACATCCGTGATAAATCTCTCACTAGTAGGAAGTTGCTCTTTTTCTATAGTATTACTATTTCTCCAGTCAACATCTTACAGATTATACCCATCTTTTCAGTATATTTAAGGTTGATTATTTTTGTCATTGTAGAAGAGATACTCTAGCTATAGTCTCTTGTAAGTTTTAAATCTGTTTTTAAATTAAATTGTAGCATGAATTCTGGATCATTATATTCTTGGGAAAACCAAGGAAATTACTTATCTCTTTCAGTAATTAATACTAGTAGTTCTGTATCTCAGGTTTTAAAAGTAAAACACTATCATCCTTAGTAATTGCTTCTCTCCTTACCTGTCTGCATGTTTTGGTCCCAATTAGTCTGGCAATTGCACAGAAGTTATCATAGTAGGTGCCAATAAGAACTCTAAACATTGAGGCTTCTGCACCACTCCATTCCACATTCTCTGGAGGCTCAATATTTGGCTTCATCTTTATTGGTGTTTGACACCTAGAATTTGCTTCTGTAATAAATAATTGTTGAAAGTATGAATCAATGTAAGGCTATACTCCAGGAAGTTTCTATAGCCTTTAAAAACATCATATTAACCTACTCAACTGTAGTTAAAAATAGCCCAGAGTTCTGTTGGTTTTATTTATTTAAGCACTACAACAAAACAGTAACTTTCACACAGCTCTTGGAGAAGTCCAGAACTAGGTAACATTGGCTATTAAAGTTACAGATCTCATTTCCAAACTAAGTTGAGACAACCCAGACATTTTGTTACAGAGATCTATTAAACTCATTGTTACTCTGCTTTTTCACTGACTTCCAAATATTTCAAATACATGGTTTCTAAAATTTCTACCTAGCTGCAGTGCAGCTTTGACCAGCCATACCAGAGGAACTGGATGTTTCATCTTTCTTTTCTTCTTCCTCTTTATCATTGTTTTCTCCTCCAGTTTCCGTTCCAGCTTCTCTGTCACTATCTGTGTCTTTTGATTCCAGCACATTAATTGTCGGTGTGCTAGGTCTGCTGGTGTTGTTTGGAAGTCTTCCCCTTCGGCGACCACCTGGGCGCTTCGGTGGTGTCTTTATACGCTCAGCAGTCAGGGCAGCTGCAAACTCCTTTGCACCTTCCTAAAAAACAAAACACTGATTTTCTTTAGAAGCTTAGAAGCGTTTTCACCTGTGGCCTGAGATGGGGGATACCTGCATATTATTCTGTAAATGTAATCATGCACACAAATTCCAGTTAATTTACCCATAACATTGATGCAATTAAGGTCTCTCCGCATTCAAGTTTACTATCATGAATATGAATGCTTCTGATGTTATCATGAGTAAATCTACATTTACCAAATATTTATTTCAGTTCCACATTCACTGCCAAGTAAAAAATATTTCATTCAGTAGTAAGTTTTCATCTTCTTAGGTGACAGAAGTAGCGAGAACGTTCCACAGAGTCCCTCCAAAACACAAGAACTCTTTTTGCACATGGCAGCTAAACAATAAGCATTCTGCATTTTTCAAAAGACTATCAATATGGTAATTTGTTTTCTAGTGGAAAGGAGTATGATAATAGATAGGAAGATTTTAGATTAGAAGATTAGACATGTAGTTTCATTTAGGGGAAGTATGAGGGGTTTTTTTTGTTTGTTTTTTAAACTGTTTTCCCTTATTAGTTTAAATCAAGTGCTCCTTAAAAACAAAGATTCTGGCAATAACCCTTCTTCAGCAAACTAAATCTGTCCAATGTTTAGTTGATAGGCAACTTATGAGAGAGTTAAGTCCGTAAAAACCAGTTCTTTGACTAGATTGGACACAATGGCAGCAACATATTATTAGTAGGTAATGATCTTACCTCCTTACAAGTATGTCAGGCTATGTCTAACAGAGTTGAAAGTTATTCCTACTCAAACATTCATTTAGTGATTAACACTTTTTTTTTTTTCACAAAAACTGAAGATGACACATTTGACTGCAAGCAGCCTACAGGTACAAGCATGTTCATATACATAGCACATCCTAACACTAAGTGCAGCTTGGTGTACTTACAAGTAATTCTCCTTTAGTAAATTCTTACAGTTCATTTGAAATTATCTTACCAGATGCTGATAACAGTGCGGTCCACAGGGCTTATTATCTAATGCTGTTTCTGTATTCTTTCTTTTGTAAGTATTTGGAGTTGCATGGAATGCTGTTGAATCAAGAAAATAACATTTGCAAATCTTAAAGGTAAAAAAATGCATTAGATATCTAACCTCAAACAGTATTAAAAACACAAGATTTACCAAGACTTTACCAAGAACAGCATAAGAATGAGAAAAATGGAAAAGCCTCAAGATACATGCCACCTACTGACATTTGACTTACAAAGAAGTAGATGAGTAAATCTGCATATGCCCATCTACATCAGTGAACATTATATTTGTTTCAAGTGCCAAGGAGGATTTGCTATTATTTCCTTTTCAACAAACAGAACAAACTTAATTACCATTACCAAGTTAAACAGAACTATTCAGAGCTTCTACTATGAATGATCATCTCTCAAGCTGTAAGAATCCCATGTTCAATTTTTACCTTGTTTACATAAAAATTAAAAACTCCACATGCTTTAACAAAGCAAATAACCCATTTTTCATTTTAGTTACTGAGAAAGACTTACGATCATTTTTACTCTATTAGTTATCAGCATCAAAACTAAGTTCTCTCCAAGTTGCAGACTTATCTGCTCATGTATACTGATGGAATCTGTAAAGCACTCAAGTTGCAGAACAGTGACTTAGAGTGATGCAGGTCTGGGTATATTACAAATGCAATGTTAGTACTTATACAGAGTGACTAAGCTCCCCAGACATACTTTTGCCAGAGCTTGTCTCTACCAAATCTTCTGTCATATGATACTTGCCTCTCAACAGAACATTTTCACTGGAAGCATTAGAACTCTCTAGAATCCCCCACTGAACTAAAACTTGGGAAATCTGCAGCTATAGAGTCACATTGGGGACTTGAGTGTGCCAGTTCCTAATTATATTAAGAGATTTAAAAAAAATAATATCCTTAGTTTTCCACAATTCTCTCTACATTTTTAAGTCCTCCAATAAATACTTTTCCCCCCATAAATGTAGTAACAGTAGCACATACAACTACAAGAAAAAAATAAGTGGTCAGTGTACTGAAGCTTAATAAAAAACCTAATAAAACAAAAGACTCAGCACTAGCTGTCTGTTCTCTAGCACTCCAAGAAGGCCTAAGGGACTCCTGTCAGAAAATATTTTAATCCCAGGCACTTATGTTGCAGTTTTTACACACAGTTACAGTTAAGCAACTGTAAGTTATAGTTATGTTTTTCATCACTCAATGAATACAAAGTACTATTTTTTGAACTGAAAGAACAAATCTCTTCCCTCTTAACACATACAAATCCATTAGAGGGGCTTTTCTGTATTAACAGAACTCACATCTTTCTCCTTCACTACAACACCACCATAGTTTTTCCTACTTATTTCTAGATTCTACATGAGGTTTCTTGCTATAATAACCCACCACCGTGCCTTCAAGACTGAACTTATACAGTAGTTATTCCCTTTTCAAGCAATATCTGCCAGGCAATTGATTTACAACATAGCTCTTCTAGCACTTGATTTGGGACCAACAGAGAAGGCAAGTCAGTACTAGTGTGTACGTCTTAAGGGAGCTTCTCTGACATCTTAAAACCATCACTACATGTGCTTCCCTCCCATAAGGGAAGATGTTGTAGAAATCTCATGACAAATTCCATAATTTTATGCCTCTATTAATGAGAAGAGCACATAGGGATCTTGGGGGAGCAATGTATTCTTCCAAGGCTGGGCTTAAAAAGGTGTAAAAGGATATAAAATATTTAACTAAATATTGCATCTTTTTCTCTGCAGATAAATTTTATAAATCAGGAAACACAAAGAGACTTCAATTTACCACATGCTGACAGATATGTAAAAACTGATTACAAACAAGTATAGGAACGTAATTTATGCATGTTGCTGCTGTTTGCATTTCTTCCACTCTTCTTACACATCTACTTAAAAACCTTTATGTATTGTGTCACATATGTTTCACATATCCTTGAAGCGTTGATATTTTCTGCGTGTAGAATAAGTTAAATGAGAAAGAAAGCTTACAATTAAAGGCCAAGTTATCCCACCCTCCTCCAGCTTTCAAGAAACAAAATGACAGGAGCTTCCTGATTCAAAAATGGAGGGGAGAAAAAAAAACACAACACATTTTTCAACACTGCATCTTAAAACTTGAATAGCATATCACTTTATTAATTCAAAATCAACTTGTTTTATTCTCTCTTCATACCAAAAGAGAAAGGCTTTTGCAAAAATGCAAGAGCACAGTGAAACATCTGTAGGCAATGATATATGTCAGACTGTTGCAATGTGCAGAAATAAATACATTTACTTTACAAGTGTCTATGAAATTCTAAAATGACTGCTTACCTATTAAAAATTTATCTCCTGTTAAATAAAAAAATTCACTTCATTTGTAATGCAGCGAGACAAATCTTTTGACTTTTCTAAATCAGAAAAGTCAAACGTTGTACTTTACAATTAAGAGTCATGCCTTGTATTCCATTATTTCAAAAACATACAACATAATATAATACTGACCACTACAACCAGAATCTATCACAACTGTTGTGAGGTATCTGGAAGGCTTGCTACAAAAGAAAGGACTACTACAAAAACAAAACTGTTTTTATAGCTGTATTCTGAACATTGCAAATATTAGATGTTCTTTCCAAAATGGAGGATGACATTGTATAATTTCCAAAATAACTGAAGTCCGTATATTTCTTTAACAATTTCCTCAAATTTATTCTAAAACTGCTCCACTGAACATGTTTTCCATCTGTGTGATTTATTACTTGTCTCATCCCCAACGGGCTCAATTCTCATTTTCATGAGAATACATGGATAATAGCTTAACCTGAAATGTACATTTGCTTCACAGTCACGCTATTTGGGAAATTCCCCCTACCTGATATTTTTCCCTCTTCTGATTTCTTTGTTAGTCCAGACACTTAGGCATAATTCCTTGCTGTCACCAAATGAAGTTGGTTCACAAGTTTTTTCAGTAATGTCATTACCTCCACATAAGGGGAGTGCCAGCTCATCAAGGGACTCGACATGTTAAATAATTAATGATAATTTTTGTAAATTTAACTGAAACTTTCTAGAATAAAGATCTGAAACTATATAAAATAAGGATAAAGTTAACAAAACCAGAACCTAAGAGTGGGAGTTAGAAGATCAAAACTAGAACAAATACAATGCTTGTATTCATTTATATTAAATTCTCAATGCCTTCTCCAGAGAATTTTCAACCTACTTTTCAAAGCAGATTACTGCAACCCACCAGATCTCCAAGACAAGTAATCCAAAATATCATCTACAGAAGCCAGGAAATTATCCTGCAGTGCTTGCCAATTGCAAGTAGAGAACATACGGATAATTCATTAGGGTGCTGGTAGAAATGCTATCAACTTTGTTTAAAAGTTAGTCAATTTGTTGCAGATACACTGTAATCTATTATTGTAGACAATAGATAACCAGTGTTATCTTCTAATAACCAGTGTATTCCTTTTTTTGAAGAGTTCCTTATTCCCCAGCAGTGAATCCAGTGCATTTGGACTACAAGTCTTAAAAATTCACAGAAAGTGAAGTCATACAGCTGAATTTTCTCAGTTCTTAACCGATCAACTCCCACCTCTAGTCACACACACGCACACAAATCTTCTTTCTTTGGTGTTACTACAGAGAAAAAAAAAGAAAAAAAAAGTAGAGGGAATCTAATTTACAGAAAGCAGAAGGAATCTACTAATCATTGTGGAGGCGAGATTTGGTTATGCCTTTAGGGAACAATGACCGAAACATCAGTTTACTACACTCAGTTCCTGCTCTGAAAGTTATATAGTGAATGCATAAATAAAGCTTCAAGAGATCTCTTCGCAATGATCAATTATTTATTTTTAAATTGGCAACAATGACTGTGCCACATAAATTCTAATGAAGAGCATAATCATTGCAGATAACTTCATACTGTCTTGACACAATGCTCCACAGTGAATGGAGGAATTCACTGTGGAATGCCACCATATTGAAAACGCCATTCTTCCTTTTTTCAGCTAAAGCCTGAGAGTATCTGAAGAGATTAAAATTTAGTCCTTTTTAAGCTCAAGGCAGAGCTTAAAACAGTGCATTGGGCATACAACACTTTGGAAAGAATACTGACTTGTTTAAAGGATTTAAAAATCACCAGCAAGAAGAATGTAGGCAGTCTTTTATCATAAACACTGTTTGCCATCTGAAGGTTATAAATAACAGAAAAGGGAAACACAATGCTTTCCATTTAAATGATGCTGCTAGTTTAAGAACTGATATCCTACAGTTGACTATAGACATTACTCCAGATTTACTGTTGGCTGGTTCTAGCATTTAAGAATACATCAAAATGAAAATGCTATTAACACATCCTTTATGGTACTAAAAGAAGTCTCACAGAGTTGGTGCCTATAAAACCATGAACTGGTAACACCACACTCCCTGTAGTAACAGGTACCAAAATGTGATCCATGAATCACAGAGGGCCTCCGGATGTCTCTTCCAGCTATCTGGTCTAAACCAGACCAAGCAAGGCCACCTACAGCAGTCTGCCCATAACCATATCAAGATGGCTTTTTGAAGCTCTCTAAAGAGACAAACTAAAATCTCTCTGTGGCAGTGCTCAGTCACTCAGCACAGAATTGCTTTCCAAAGTTCAGGAGAAACCTGAAGTTTGTTTCTCCTTACACCATCACTGGGCAAAAAGGGAAAGAGCCTGGCTTCATCTTTTCTGCATTCTACGCTCCAGTTCCTACTTTGAGCCTTCTCTGTTCCAGAAGAAATACTCCCAGCTCTCTTAGCATTTCCTTATAAGAGAGATACTCCAGTCCCTTCATCATCTTAATGGCTCTTAACTAATATCTCTCAAGTATTTCCATTCATCTCTTGTACCACAAGCCCAGAACTGCATTTCAAGGCCGGGGGAGAGGAGAAGGACCACTTTCCTCAACGTACCAGCAATATTTTGCCTAAAGCAACCCAGGACACCATGGGCTTTCCTTGTAGCAAAGGTACATTGATGACTCATGCTTAACTTAGTGTCCACCATATCTCCCAGGGCCTTTTCTATCAAGGTGCTTTCTAGCTGTGTGATTATTAGCATGTCCTAGTGCCTAGGGTTACTTCTCCCTACGTACACTTCTTGCTGAACTGCATGAGGTCCCTGTTGGCAAGCCTCTCCAGCTCAAGATTATCCTCTGGCCAGCTGCATGATTCAGCCACTTCCTTCACTGTCAACCATGAAGGTGCAGTCTTCTCCATCATCCAGATCATTAAGAAAGATGCCCCACAGGACAGGGCCCAGCATTCACTCCAATGTACTCTGCTCATTACTGGTCTCCAACTAGACTTCGCACCACTGACTTCTAGATCCACTTACTCAGCATTTTCAAGACACCTCACAATCTGCTCATCCAGCCAACACTTCAACAGCTTCTCTATGGGAATCTTATGGGGGACATTATTAAAGGCCTTGCTGAAGTCCACATGGACAACACCTACCACTCTTCCTTAATCTACCAGGCCAGTCATTTTACTAAAGAAACTCATCAGGTTGGTTAAGCACGACTTCCCCCCTTGATGAATCCATACTGAGAACTCCTGACTTTGTGTGCCTTAGAAATACCTACCAGGATTAGTTGTTCTGTCTTCCCAGACATCAAGGTAAGGCTGACCTGGGTTAGTTTTCTGCATCCTCCTTCCTGCATTTCTTGAGGATAGAAGTGACATTTGCTTTTCTGTACTCTCCAGGCACTTCTACAAGTTGCCACAATTGATCAAATATTAAGTGGCATCGCCAACTCTCTCAGCACTTGTAGGTGCATCCCTGCAGGGCCAATGGACTTACAGATGTATATTTGTTCAGTTCTTCTCCTAAAAAAGCTTCAAAAATAACTAGAAAAGGAAATCTATATAAAGATATATCTACATAAACAGTATAAAACTATTCCAAATTATAAAAAATAGTGAGAAAAATGACCAAAAACCAACACTGTAGAAATATCTAAAGCCTTCTGAAGTACTACTGCTACAAGTTTATTCTCACTATGTCTGAACATTCCTTTCTTATTGACTTAAAAACCAAAATGTTTTTGAAATAGGAAAACTAGACTGACATTTAAACTTCCTGGTAGACTACTGACACTACCAAAAGCTCCGGACTAATGGATAGGCCAAGAGGTAGCACACAGCTTCACTTCCCTGTCCTACAGACCAAGCTCCACACAGAGTATTTCTTAAAATGAGTCACCCAGGCAACTAAGACACTTTTAAACAATACCTACAGCTTAACAGAACACACTATGTTGAAGATGGCTGGACAAAGAGGTTCTCTACACGTAGTTTCAAGCAAGACCTGCCAATGGAATATAGGGAGAAAGTGAAACTAACTGACCCAACTCCAAAAGCCACAAACACTGATGAAACTAGAAATTTCCCCCTCCCTCCCCATCTGAAAATAACTCCAGTTCCTCTTTAAACCAAAAGGCAAATAAGGGATACCAAAAAGAAGCAGCACTGTGCAAAGCCTTCAGCAGGAAGTACAAATACATGCAGAATGCATGTGTGCTAGACAAGGAGCTGCTGACAAAGCACAAAGATTTCCAGATAAACATGCACATATACTCAGTCTAATACACATAGGAACAGTTAAGTCAAATGAGAAAATTTTGAATAGAGGACATTACAGTATTCAACTACAAGTCCAAACCACTTCATCTTTAACTGTTATGTTTCCCTTTACGATTGTGACTCCATTCTCAGAGAAAGAACGGTCTCACATAGCAGTACAGAATCTTATTCTTCACTGTTTGCAAAAGAAAACTTGTGCAATTGCTGAAGTTCTCATTAAATTCCCCAGAAGAAAGGGGCAACGTGGAAGGAATTCAGTGGAAAGGATATCACAGTTGCTAAAATTCAAATGTCTGAAACTATTCTTCAAATCATCAGGTAGGTGCAATATGGCTAGAAAGTAACCTGAGAGAACTGAAGATAAAACTTCATAGATATTCATTCTCCCTCATGAAAGATGAAGCAAGTCTGCTAAACAATCAGGTATTTTTATAGAGAAATATATTCAGTTCTCAGTTTCTCTGCAGAACTATACTATGTGTAACTATAGTGGGGAAAAAAAGGCAGTTTTCTTGAAGACCATATGAAGAGAAATAACATCTATAAGAATTGCTAAGTGCAAAAAGGATAACAAACCACCTTAACAGGTACATTCAATGTTCTAAGAGAGAGTTTTCACCATAAAGTAATGTCAACTTGGACAGATCTCTTTTGTAAACTGCAGTGATATTACTGTTATTATTTTTCCTCTTTCTTTCTGTACCGCATGTCATGGTTCTTTTAAGTTTTCTGACTTGCAAAAAGCAAGATATACAAGCACAATACAATTGTACTTACGATGTAAGAAGCAATCGTATTTAAAACAGCGCCTACAGAAGAGTGTATGAAAAGAATGTAGGCTTTGCTCCCTCTGAACAGACTTAGCATTTGGTCCATCTATGTTTGGTGTGCATTCGGGAGGAAGAGCTCCTGGAAGCTGCTGTTCAGTGAGTTCTTTGTATCTTAAGAGAAAGAAATACAAGTTTTTATTCAATATAATAAAAACCATAGTAACTTTCAACTGCAGTATCACTATGTGTTTCCAGAAACAAATCTTTAAAAATTGTAGGAAAGGTAACTGTTCATCAGAAAATAGTGTGACAAGTTATTAATTCTATACTCATTAATATAAAATCATTAGGAAGGCATACATTTACTTTCTTGAACATCACCATCTCATATATATTACTCACTCACAAATGACATTATTAATCACATGCAAGCACTCACTTCCTATTAGTTTGAAAGACTAATAAACCTGTCTTCACTGTTTCACTCAACTAGAGAGAACACCTGCAAGTGGTATTCAAAGGGAGTTAGAAGTTATACAACTGCTACAGAAGCTAGAAGCTTCTTAAGAGGATGGGAGAAGACTCCTTATCAACATGTATTTAATGAAGTCATGGAATCTTTGTTTCATAATGCAAACCAGTAATATATGAAATACCCTTACTTCTCTTTCAATTCTTCTGCTGTACCCTTATCTGGAAACATTGAGGAAATGGCTTCAAATATCTTGTCAGATGGAAACCTCCGAGGTGGATGACTTTCTTTCTCTGTCAAAGCAGGAAAACATTTGGAAAACAAAACAAAAGAAATTATTTTTCTGCTCCTTTGCTACCTCAAGGAGGCGTTCAGAAAAAGAGGGACTTCACCAAAATCCTAATAAAAGAAACAAAGTTTTATTTCTAAATTACCAAGAATTTAAAGTAAATTCCTTAAAGTGATCTTCCCTGCTGACAGAACTGCACTAATAAAATTTGGAGAAATCATTATTTTACCAGCAGATGGAGATGGCAATTCAGAACTCTGCCTGCTTAAGAATAGTATCATTCAATTTTCTGAGGAGTACTAAAGTATTTATTAGACTTTCATCTATATTTAGATCCCAAACTGATTTGTGAGCATTTGACTGTCTCAAGTCACAGAGAAAGAAAACTGGCAAAAGCACTTTTGTAGTATGCTCTGTACAATTCTTGAACTAAATGGCAAAGGAAATGATGAAGAAAATAATGTTACTTCAGATCTGAAAGCTATTAAGTAGAATGATTTGAACAAATTTATCAAGTGATTAAAGAAAAGAGCTTTTTGGTCTTATTTTTAAAGTCTGCAGACAGACATACCCATCCTGTTACCTTCCCGATCTTTTTGCTTGTCATCTCTTTCATCAGGATTGTCATCTCCATCATCATCTTCATCATCACTATATTGACCAAGTGCATTGACCAGCTCAACAAATATTTCATCATTGATAAATCCACATTCTGAAATTCAGCAAAATTGGGAGTGAACAAAAAAAAATCATATCGTGCACATGAAGTATTTTTAATCCTCTCTATACTTGGATTATGGTAAAACCTGTAATTTATGAAAAACAATGCTGTGTTTTCTCTTCTTTGTCTCATTATATGAACGAAGAAGAGTTAAAAGCACTCGGCATTTATTTTTTAAACTGACAACTAGGAAGAAGAGAAGAAAAAATTGTAAAGTTTTCTTAAAGAAAAGAGTAGGCTTACTAACTAGACTGCTTAAGAAGTTTTATACCAGAATTCTAATTCCAGTAGGTTAGGTTAAGCTAGTCTGGCAATGCATGCAAACAGACTATGAAGCAATCCTTAGCTAGAGAACCCTCAAGATATTTTTGATTGGTAGTTCCACAGCATCTACTTCCCCCTTTAAAGATTCCACTGGCAAGGTGTTAAAAAAAAAAAAAAAAAAAAAAAAACAACCTCAGATATAAACAAAAAAAAAATTATGAGAAAAGTGAAGGATACAACACTGTGTATTACTAGCTCAGAAAATCACAGGGCAGTACAGATGGACAAAAACGTAATTTTGAAGAGAGGGAAAAACCATACTTAGTGATGTTACTTTTCAAAAAATAACTGAGCCATGTGGGAACTGTACTGTTCATCACTATACTTTAGAACTTGAACAGAAGGCATACATATGTAGGAAACTAATGGATTTATTCCTACATAAACAATGGAAACAGGCAGCTACACCACCTGGATGTTTTAAAAAGTACTCTCAATATACACACAGGCTATTATGAATTTTCTTATCAGAAGTACAATTACAGAAATATTTTATAATTCTGGCTCCTAGATGAGAGTGTCTCTGGGTTACAGATTTCCATGGCATTTAAGTTTTTTGTGTGTGGCTATAATGAAAAAAACGATCAGGAAAATGAAAAGCATTCTTTCAACTTTTGAGATACAGTTAAAAAGTACCCCTAATAACAGTAAGTTCTAATTTCATAATGGCAATTAAGACAGTGAAAAGATTAATTTTAAAGATAGACTCATTTAATAATGGGTGAAATTAGTAACAGAATACATTTACACTAGTAAATTTCAACATTTTGAACTAATCAGTTCTCTGACAAGACAGCCAACCATCAGTAAATTCATAAAAATATCCAAAGGCAAAAACTCATTATGTTCTTCAAGAAAAGTATAAAGACACCAGCCATCCAAATGCCTGGTGTAAACCAACAAGACTGGTACAATATCAAATATTTTCTACTGAATTGCAAGCTTAACTTTCGTAAGCGATGAAAAACGTTTAGGCTTGTGTAAGTAGTTCTGAGTGGATATAGAGTAGACAGATCTACTGATTCAAGGAAAAACAACACCCATGAATACATATGTATACAGCGTACCACTAGGACAGTTTTGTTCAATCTCATTTATAGATTTGATGCTTTTAAAACAGCAAGTAATTTGTGATAACCAATGAAAGCAGGTATTTACACCGTGAACGCAAGAGAAGAAAACCAAAATGGTTTTTCTACTGAATTGCATTTGTAAATGTTGTCATAATCAGTTTCGCATGCTTCTCCTGCCACTTTCCACAAGGTAGGGCACACATCAGAACATTATACTGTTGCATTTCAAAGCTCTGAACACTGAAGACCAGAAAATTCTCCATGTTAAACCTAGGATGAAGAAACATTTTATGGCCTTGGGAAAGAAAAAATTATGCATTCAATTTCTCCATGCTATTACTTAAATACTCTATAGCCTTACAAAAACCAATAGATTTAAACAGACTCTGTTATACCCGATACTTACATAGAGAAGGAATTCTAGAAATACTGTTGCAACAGGCAAGCATCAGGCCTTAATAAACAAAACTGACAGCAATTATTTATGTAGGAAGAAGTGATTAGTATACTTAAGTGTTTGGGCTCACCTCTATCTCCGTGCACTTTCCCATCATAGTTCTTTATCAGCTCTTCAATAAAGGTACCATCCTGGTCAAGCACTTCATCTCCCATATATGGAATGTTATGTAAAACAGTTTCATCCTCTACCTAGTAACAACATATGATCAAACAATTTTAAGTTGCATGTCCAATTGGCAGTGTCAGCATTAATGTTTTCACAATTTGCACGTCTAGATATCACAGTTAAATTGGCTTAACCATTTGAGCATATTCACACAGTTAACTAAATAAACCAAACCCCTCCATCTTTAATCAACATTATTTTGTACCAGTTGTGACTAGCTTGAAGTACTGACAATAACTCCTAGCGTTTAGGTTAGCACTGTGCTACAACAAAGCTTCTACTGTATAAGCACAATAAGCTACCTAGCTTTGGAAAGCTTACACTGGTAAATTAATTCTCCCTTCCTTGCTTCCCATCCATGGTAATATGTGATAGAAATAACCCTTTCATTTCTTTGTTAGAGATAAGGAAATATGAGACGCTCTAAATTCAAGTTGTCTAAACAGATAGCACAGAAATATGCCTTACAATTTAATGCAAACGCCACTGTCAGTTTTGTTTTGTCTGTAAAGAAGAATTTACAGACCTTGATACTCAGCTGCATCTTCCAGTATTTCAAAAGAACCTTCTTTTGTTAGGAAAATAACCACAAGCTTTCCTGCTGATCATGATTCTTCAGCAGTGCAAAATACCCAGATAATGACAAATTGAAAGTATAAAAAACTTGTATCTCCAATTGAGAATTGAGTATGTAGAGGCTGTAATTTGTGTGTGACAGCATTTGGTGCTACATCAGCATCTGTCCATTTGGACAGCTTTTTTAAAAAAAAAAGAAAAAAGTGGATATAGCTTGTAGCATTTGGGTTTGGCATTTGTGATTCCTTTGACATCTGCCATAGCTATCACAACAGATGAATGTGGTACCCAAGACAAGACTGTGAAAGCAGATAGATGCAAGGCGTGCTAAACCTGAGGACAGAAAATTGCCATGCTGTGCCATGACAAAGCCAAGACAGGACACCCTGAGAAGATCTCTAGCCCAAAGTCCATTGTAAAGCCAGCAGAGCTGCCATGCTCCTGTGCGCTGTACTCAGGGCCAAGCCTAGGAGAGCAGGTAGGGCTGCAATCTGGGATGAAGGGCTCGTTTAAGAAATCTTTGTCACGTACTAGCAGGGAATGACAGAGATAACTGGGATGGCAATAGATTATTTCTTCTTTTTCTTTTTTCCTCCATGTGGCCAGAATAGGACTGTGAATGCAGAGGAGGTGCTGTGGGGTAAGAAGCACAGTTCTGTGGAGTTCCAAGGCCAGAGAAATGAAATGATGCAGGCAGCATGACGTGAAGTTGCAGAGTTGTGTGTGGGAAGGTTACATTTCACTTGCCTGCAGCCAGCTTGGTGTATCTAATAGAATTTAATGTTCTATGCTGTGTATTTTTTTTNTAAAATAGCAACTTCAGAAAAAAAAAAAAAAAAAAAAAAATGAAGATCAAGGAAGTATACTCTACAACGAACAAAACAAGTGTTTATCAAAACTAGCTAGATCCACCTTTGAAAAATGAATCAGATTTTCAGGGTGTAATAGGCAGAACAGGTTTAGAAGGAAAAAAGATGCAGGAATCATTTCTGGTTTAGTACCCTTATTAACAGATCATGGTGGTTTTTTTTTTTTTCCCTCCACATAATAGTAGAGTGGCTGTTTTAAGGTATTTAGTATTTTACTCAGACTATTCAGCCTACAATATGAGCTATTTCAGGTATTTCAGAAGAGATTTAGTACTTGTTGATGTTACGCTGGTCTTAGACTATTTACTCAAGCCATCAGAGTGGCAGTTGAATTCCTCTGGCTTTAGATTCACTGCAGAAATCATGTTTGATATATGTTAAAAAAGTATTATAATGCCATCAAGACACCCTATTGAAAGAGATGCTCCACATGTCTTGTTAACTCCTGCCCTGCTTCCCTGTTATTGACTGCTTATCTTTATCCTATCCTCAAATCTTTGATTATGCTTACTGTTTACAAAGAATAGAGGAAAAAAAAAAAGATACTCTCAATATTCAGCTCAGGACACATCCTTTTCAGCAGTGAGACTCCATTCTTTTTGGAGACTTACACAGCCTCCAAAGGCCTGACATGTCACAGAAATACAAGTAACTTCTGGGTTATTCTTCAGTCTAGTCAACAGATAATAGATCTCAAATATTTGAGGAACAATACAGAAAATCTCCAAAACAATTTACAAACAAAAGCAGATTGGAAAATAAAAATAGTAGGGAAAGTACAAAGAAGATTTGGAGTTAGGTAAAACTGTGTTTAGAATAGCTCTCACAGCTACCTGAAATGAAAAAAATGGAAGTGGAGACAAGAGATTTTTCTCCTTTCCAGAAAGGAAAGATGAACAGAGCTTCACATTTCTAAAGAAATACACAAAGTAATGTAACAAACAGCATACAGAGACAGTACCCAGTAGAATGACAAAAGCTAGATTTTTTTTTTTTTAAATCTTGTTTCCTGGTTTGTTTGGTTTTTGTTTAAGATTTAAGATCTGTAGGCAATGAAGTGTATACAAATTCTCAAAATACCATATTATGATGGCGCTTTATAACTACTTTCAGGTTAATGTTTTATTTTCTATCTAGCAGTCTTCTAGCAAATTTTTCATCTTAGAGAAAAATACAAAAGCAAAAAATCATTACTTTCAGCTTATTGTCCACCTGAGACTTCCAATTCCAAAGATATGTTAAAATGGCTCAATGCATTTAGGACTGTGTCTCAATTCTGTTTCCCTTGTTTAGGTACGGAACTCAGCTTGATATTTATTAGCCTACCACAGAACATATTAAGGTTTCTGGTTGACACTCACTGGACTAACCATGGGAGAAAGCCTGCGTCACCACAATCTTAATCAAAATCATGAAGTTTCTCAAAATCTTTCAGTCAGGTAACAAAACCAGCCAGTGTCCTATACAACTATGAAGAAATTTCACATATTAAGAAAAAAAAGTTTAAATTATTATTTAAACCACTCCACTATAAATTATGGCAATCTTAGATCAAGCATTAGAGTTCTTCCAACTCACAAGACAGACTGCATTTTAATACAGTAATTAGTGTGCTCCATCAATTCATGGGGAGTATTAATATAAAATAGTGAGCCAGGCTACAAAAAAAATTAAGAAGAATGGTGAGACATGATCTTTTACTATCAAAAATGTACACATACGTGTTTTCAAGAAGTTCTGATCCTACAGTGCCATATATAGATGTACAGCTGAACGTAATTGCACATTCAAGCATGTTTAAAAGAACAGTCAAGCACACAAATGCACCGTCCTGATATACACAACACCAGCTTCCCTCTAAAAAACTATGAAAGCGCAAGTCTGACAGATTTCCTTCAATAGAAAGATGTTGTGGTTTTGTTTGATTTTTTTTTTTTTAACCTGTTCACAGTAAAATCTTCATTTTCATCCTACTGAAGAGGAACTATCTCTTCAGATTATTACACATGAAGCACCCTCAAAGTGTCTTAATTTGAAGAAGTGCAATCTGACGTAAGATAAATTGAACCTCCACTTAAAACTGGAAGTTGGAGAGGAGCTACTAACATGGCAATTTGAACACCCAAGCTGGCTGTCATCAGAATTGGCTCCTTACAGAACATACATGTTTAAATAACCTTACTTAGTATAAAGTAGATTTATTCAAATAGCTGCACTTCCACGTGCTTCAACTCAATAAGAAGCAAAGTATCTACTCATTTGTACCACTGGAGATCAGCTCCACCAAGGAGCAAGATTAGACTTCCAATATTAGAGAGACAAAAAGATTAAAGGATGTTGAAGTACAATCCAAATAAGTTTCAGACTTGCATGTTGCTCAAAGCTATGCAGCCTGCTATTTATTTATTGCTTTCCAGATAAAAGCCATCTAATGGACATAAATTATTCCTTTACTTATAAGAAAAAAAAATTAGCTGAGAAGTCATGTAAAGCTAGAAAAGAAAGAACAGCCAACTTTCCAGGTAATCAAACAAAAACACGCTAACAACCTTGTAAGTGGAATTGCCACAACACATGTTAACCAACCTCCCTGGTCCCGCGCAAAGAGCTCACAGAAGTCATGATGTGTACAGGCTGTATCCTACGCTGTTTCCATTCTTGGTTTAAGATTTCAGTTCTTTCCAGTATCTTCTGACGATTAGAATTAAACATACTCTAAAAATTAACCACAATTGTGAACATTACAAATAAGCTGAAGACTCACCTGCTAAAATCTTAAGGAATCACAACATTTACCAAATACGCAAACATTTTAAAATAAGTCCTCAACATTGAACTCTTCCAATTTTGTTTAAATGTCAGTCAGATTCAACAGATTTCATTATCACTTTCTTGGACTGAAAAGTTCTCATGTTTAGAGATCTACAGGTTTAGCACAGAATTAAATTCTAAATGGAATTAGAAAAGAGTATGTGGCTAAACAAACTGCCATACTTTCTCTCCTCAGTCTCTTCTGATACTTAGCATGCTTGATTCAATCACATACAAAGGTAACACACCTGCTTATAAGATTAGAGTTAAGACAAGTTTTCAGTATGTTAACAAAAAAATTCATGAAATTGTTATTGCAGGTACTAAACGCAGGACAACAGTACTTAAGAAAATTGATTCTGATAACAGTTGTTAGACAAGAGAATCAAAACATTCCATACCTTTACTTCATCTGCACGTCGGAATCTCTTGAGCTGCCTCAGTCTCATATATTCTGATTTTACACGTTTTCGCCAACAAATTGGTCCTTTCTCAGATTTTTTTCCTGTTTGACCCATGATTAACCTGTAAGAAACAGTGTCATATTAGTACTATCAAACCCAGCCTCTCTGCTTACAAAGGAAGTAAGAGTGATGTATAGGGCTGGACAGAGATATTTCTTCAATATCTATTGTATCCATTTTTTTTCCCCAATCAGACACTTTGAATACCATCCCAGTCCAAACAACAACCCCCTCATACTTAAGTGATAGACACTGAAAAAAGTAGTTTTCGTTACAAATCAACAGGCCATTCAACATTCGGTTTAAGCACTACTAACTGCTACTTACTGTTTTCTTAAGGAAAATTAAACTGCCACATAAGCCCTATCCATCAAAAATAGATCTATATGGAAACCACATACAATTATATTAACAACAACAAAAAAAACCAAACAGAATTCCCATCATTCTCTCACATACCTGAAACAGACTCAGAAAATCCCAAAACTATGGTCTAAAACCCAAGAGAAAAAAACAAATCTAGCATAATCAGCTTTTCAGTAATAAACATAATTGTTAAATGATATAATAAAATAGAAAAGAAAATAATACTTTGTACTTGACGAGAAGATAAACACACTGCACACTCTGGCCACTCCTCTGAAAACAATGAGACTTACAAGAACATTCTTCTTGTAGTTCTTTCAAGCTGCTGTCTGGGGCACAACATGGATAACTAACTTGGTTTGAAGGTAGCAAATAAATGACAGAAAATTTAAAAAAATACAATATTGCTTATGCTAAGTTGCTTACGAAAAAGTTCTTCTAGATAAAGTAATAACGTTTATCTGCAAAGATAAGTGGGATACACACAGTGCATTAAGTCAAATAAGTGTAAAAAAACCCCTTGAAATGTCCTTTTAAATGCTAAGTCCATAGTAGGACAAAAAGCATTTGAGTGAAAAGGAAGCCTACGCATGTATATGTTATACAAAAATTACATGCAATGTAATGCAATGAGCTACAAATTCAAGCTTGTATAATATTAATCTTGAAAAATAGCAAGAAAACTTTTTTCCAATATTGGCTTTTAACAGAAGTCTTTCAAAAGAAGTGTCAACAGTTTATGGGCTGGTTCGGACCAGTTCCGTGACTAGCCCTTACCAGCCCATAAAACCATGACAGCAAGTGAACCACATCTGTATACTTATGGGCAGCTGAACATCTCCAAGGTAGAAATACAGTGTTTCAACACATAAGAGGAAATAATTGACTGTTAGTTTTTTTTGTTTGTTTTTGTTGGGTTTTTTTGTCCTCAATCTCAGGAGAATATAAAAAAATGGGGAGGGCAGGCTGTAAGAAAAAAGCATTTTCAAACAGGACGGAGTTAATTCCCATAGTGCAGCTGATCTGACACCTTTATATTAGGACTATAGGAATTGTCGGTGGCATTTTATTAACACCAACTAAAAGGTTTGCCAAAAAAAAAAAAAAAAAAAAAACATGCATTTAAGAAACCAAGCTTCAGAAGCTGTGATAAGTTGCATAGAGAAGGATAGCCTATGCAGGATCATGAGTAGGAAATGAAAAAAATTAGATGGATGAATTCTTGCAGAAGGAAACCTATCTTAAGACAGCATAATGTTAAACAGTTTCCATTTAACAAACTAAAAAATGATATTAGATTGTTTTCGTGTAATGGTCCAATTCAGACAGCCCCCAGGCCATCTCCTCCTTCTGTCTGATTATCCTTTCTGGATTCTGCTAGCTATTTCTATTGTTTTCAAATCTTTCTTTCTTATTTCTTCATCTTCTTTACACAAAGGGTCTACAGAAATCATTTAACAGTCTAAGTCCTGAAAATTTTATCTGGAAGAAAAACTATGCAGTCAACTCAGTTATTATTTATGGGCAGTTTATATCATTTCCAAAACAAATATGAGAAAGAAAGCATAACTCCAAAACAGTTATACCATCTCTAGAGAAAGCTCACCTCCTGAAGTAATCTTGCTTGATCTTATTTGGTCTTATTCTAAGGAGGGAAACCTTGCCAGAACTCCATGTGCCCTCCGCAAAACAGGGAAGGCTGAGAAATGCAGCAAATAACCTCCAAAAAATTCTAGCTTCTACCTGGCCAGTCAAGGACAGACAAATTATCTATCTCATTCCAGTCTGGACAATCATCTCCACGACATGAAAAGCAAGGGATGCATGTGTCCCACCTAAATGCAAAGTCTTAAGTTCCTGGGTCCAACACTGATCATAACCCAGCCAGTCCTCCCAAGAGGGCAATGCTGCAGAGCTCAAGTGACCGCATACTGCCTGCTCCATACAGCAAAGTGTTCCCACACCTTTCTCTTCAGCTCCACTGCCATTTCATCTATTCCATTTCTTGTAGTATTACAAACTCCTTGATGCCATAGCTATAATGTTTTTACAGTATAACTAAGTGTGATTAGCCATTAGATATTCCTACTAATGAGAAGGACGTTATTTGAAGCAGAACACCATCAAAACAAAGAAATGCATTGCTGTTTTTTTTTCCATTCATGCTTGTATAGCTGGAAATGAAAGGCAACAAGAAACTAGTGTCCTAGAATACGCATGCTTGTGTTTTAAATAAACTTATGAAACTTAAGCGTTTCATAATTAAGTTACGTACAAGATCCATAGGCTTTACAGAAAGTTTTAAAGAAATTGCATTAGCTTAAGTCAGACAGCTACTAAGCATCAGCAGCTACAGTGTTTACAATATATCTGGAATTCATAACAGGAGACAAAGTATAGAAAAAATACTATTTCATATTGTTACTGTTTTGCCTACAGAAAATAAAAATAATTTTATTTAAAATAACATCCCATTTTTCTTTAGTCACTTTGATAATATCCATCAGTGCAAGACAAGAACATACACAATTCTATAAATTAGGCAGTCTATTCAAGCAGTCGTTCTATTCAAGCAGTCATACTGCTGTCAAGAACTATACTTAAGCTCCTCTGGCTACTCTGTGAAATTTCAGAAAAATAAAAATATTCAAATTTGAAAGAATGGGGAATAAATTCAAGGGTCCGCTCTTTTAAAAGGCTGTTATTAATTCTACAATTGGGCTTAGTATTACACAATATTTCAAAATATAACAAATTACATCATCTTTTGACTGCTCAGAAATTGAGATACTTAAAACATACTGTGCATAGCACAACTTCTCAGGTCTTTGCAGTGACTTAATCTAAACTGAAAAAATTGTTCATTTACTTTAAACCTACATATAAAGTGATAAAATACTGCACTTCAGATTACTCTTAACCAACAGCATCAATGCTGAAAGTGTGAGGGGAAAAAGAATATAAAACCCAACAGAGAAAGGGTATGTGTAACGTGATGCAAACCAATGAACAATCAAGTAATAATGTTTCTGGGGCCTGAAGTAATGAAAGAATAAAATAATTCTGTCTGGGGAACATAGGACTTTGAGAACCTCACATAAAGTCAGTTGTGCATGTGTCCACATTTGCTTTTAAGTACCTCAAGTTCTAGAGGAACTTATAGAACTGCACAACCCTACTCAGAAAACTGCATCACATTTCTAGACCTCTTCGACCTCACTGATAACATGAATACTGTGACATACTTTCATTAAGTTCTCTTGACTGGATGCACTAGTAAGCTCAAAGCATACATCTGAGCTGGCTTCATTAACAAATCTATGGCATCTGAAGTGATGGTTCATTTAGATTCAACACTACACAGTGAAGATACTCATCCAAGTGATTTCCTCAGCAGCAAAAGCAGTTTACAATCAGCCCACCTTTCCCAACAGTGTCTGCTGAGTTGTAGCCACTCTTTGTGAAGGCATGCATGGTAAGCTGGATGAAATTGACCAAAAATAAAGTGAAAACCTCTCTTTTACAACTGTTTTTTTCTTCCCTAAAATAATCTGTTCGATGATGGGGCCCTGGGCAGAAACTAGACCATTTTTAAGGTCTCTTCCAACTCAAGCCATTCTATGATTCTATCCACAATGGTAATATAAGCAATTTGTGCATGACTATAAATTAGGGAGGAATTGTTAGGAACTCTGATGAACATTGGGAAAAAGAATAGTGCACGCAATTATACCAGAAAGAAGCGCTGCTTTCACATGCTGGTTTGCTCTGGAATAGCAGACTAGCTCTTTAACTGTAAGCTGTTAGCAGATCCAGGCAGCATTTATGTCCCTCAGTCTAAGCACACTTCATATGCTTTTCCTCAAATTAAAACAAAATAAAACAAAACTGTTCAGGGAGCATAGTTTAGGACAATTTTCACATTCAGCTTAAAAAACAGAATTTTAGCAACAGAAGAGAAAAAAGATTGAGATGACCTCTCCATAAACCTTAAAAAAAAAAAAAAAAAGCCCACCCTGTTAAAAAATTAAACAACAAAAACCCAAATGTGAAGTACCAAAATCAGTGTATTCTGAGTACAACTAAATGTCTATCTTCCCAGAACATTCAACTTCCAAAAATCATCTGATAAAAAAAACTTCAAATCATCTTCCAATTGCAGAACTTGATACAGCAGTAAGTAATAACACTTAAGTACTGCCAAATGATTGTTTAACTGCAGCTATGCATTTATCAGCTATGTTAACCAAATTTCATTACTTGAAACTCTTGGAAATGTACTTCTTAGTATTTTATTTCACACACTCTAAATAAAGAACAAGCAAATACTTTTTAATGAATCTATTCTAAAAGTAAGCAGTTTCCAGTAGACTCTTATTACAATTCTCAAGCACATGAAAATAATTCATCAGTAAAACACATGCATAATGCCAGACTTCCAAAAAAAATTGTATCTAATTTAATTATAAATTACCGCTATAATCTGCAGGGCAAGTACTTGTCTCCATTTATTCCAATATTTAATTAATAGTGTGCAGATTGATGAAAAAACTATGGTCAAGAAACAGTTTTACTCTTGGGCAAAGCAAGAAAATTTGTTCATTGCTGCCATTTCAGAGTTGCTAACTGTTTCCATGTTTAGTTATGCAAGAGAAGAGGGTGAGGGGACAAAACACTCCTAGCACATGAACAGCCTTTGCACCTGTGCTATGAACAGAACTTCTGCAGTTGCTTATTGCTCTACTTTCTAGGTTTTCTGAAGAAAAAAATATCTCTTTCAAATTTATCTAAGTAAACTTGCACACTCTCATTTCTATGTAAAGAAAAATACTCTCAAGGCTACTGCCACCTTGTGTACTTCAGACACTAATCCACACCAACAAAAATCTCTTAGGCAAGTACAACAACAGAAAAATTAGTACAGTTTATTAGCAGTATCTAAATACAGCACGTTCACTCCTCATAGAATTAGTCACAGTGATAGCTGAGAATACACTGCAGCGTTTTTTTTCTATATTATAGAAACACAGCATTTTAAGTGTAGCTCAACTTTTAAAACTTTTAACCAAGAAATACATGCCTATGCTTTAAAACATACTTCATGCTATTTTCTGTGCTGAAGTTCTGCATAACTGAGAATACTTCATTTAAGACATGTCTAACGTTACCTGTTATTATAAAGTTAAACCATCATTAGACATTGTTTGGCACCAGTTTCACCTAGAAAAACATATATCCTCTGTATCAGAGGCCCTACATTACTCATCTCCACCTCCGCTCAACCTCCTCCTGTGAGAGCTTAAGTACTTACGATTCTATTAATCAAACTAGGTCAGGAAAGAAGTCTGTCTGAGCAGCCCATAAACACATTTCATTTTTAAATAGAAATTTCCAACAAAATCAATTCTGCAAACAGGCTTGTTCAGCAGCCACAGAAATACTTGAATCAACACAAAGGGAAGAGAGCAAGACTGAAGCAGAAACGAGAGGCAAGGAACTGAATCTGGAGAGGGCAGGAGTTCAGGCCAGCTCTGCTTTCAACAGGGATGTCCATCAAGACACATCATCTCTCTGTCACATAGACGTACCAGTACATTAAAATTATTCTTACCAGCTAGAAACAGAAGACATTTACAAAGCCACCCATGCCAGCTGTGTCATTCTTTGGCCAAACAGAATGATAAGGCTTAACCTCTTTGATACCATGAAAAAAAAGTGCAATAAAGAAGTAGATTAATCCATGAATCTAGGCTATGCACCTAACTCTCAACAGCTCACTTGCTCTTCCTCATTCTTTGGAACATCAGCAGCTGTGAGTGATGTGGGTTAGTAACATTCATGATCAACTCTAGCAGGATTCTACATTCTGCAAGAATGTACTTGATTGCTCAAGAGATGGAAACTGTTAGACAAGCTATCACCAACAGAAAAAAAAACTATTAAGTTTAATAAACTTAATGTAAGGACAAGAACAATCAACAGTTTCAGATATAGCAGCGCCATAACCTTAAACTGAGAAGGAAATGCCTGCCTGTATGTAAGTATGCAACTCTCAGAATATTTACTCTCACTCTCCCTTTACGCCAGAACACCCCAGCTTACAAGCAGAATTAACAGCCTGTGTTTCAATTGCAGTGTGGGTACCAAAGCATCTTAGCATCAACCCCAACACAGGACAGACCAGTGACAGTCATAGACAGATCTTCCAGGTAGTACAGCATCGTCAAAAGCAGGAAGTCTGCTCCTACAAATAGGCATAAATTTATTATGACCACTCTCACCGCAATTAAGTTACTTGCAATTAGTACTTGCAACACTATAGTTTAAGCAGTGAAATCCCTTTAAAATTAGCAGTCTATCATCACAGTGTTGTTTTTTGATGTAACAATAGCTTGAAAGTTGTCAAATTTGAAGCCAGTGCCCTCCTTCCTCCCTGACACATGCATGATCAAATTATGAGTGTATTAACAGTTGCCTAACATGATTTAACTTCGAAAAGCATTTCAACTTAACCTATGCTAAGCACACTTACTTACCTACTTGCTTTTAGAAGCTGATGACAAATACATCCTAATGTACCTCTTGGCTAGGACTGGGAAGAGGAATAAGACCTTAAAACAGCATACATCTTTACATCATCTGTGTAAATACTTTTGCATCTCAGATAGAGTTCACATGGCAAATATGGTAAATTTGAGTGCAGTGATCAGTTAAGATAAATCAGACTTGTTCTCCCCTCAAAATACAGTTTTCTAATTGGACCAGAGTCGAAGTTACTCATGCTGGCCTGATTAGCACTCAAACTGGAAGGGAAGAACCAGGGCAACCGGGGTAAGGGAACAAAGTAAAGCTGCGCTTGTCAATATCAGCAATCTGCTAGAGCATCTTATCTTCCTGCATTAGATTAGAACACTTTTCTCTTCCATACCACATATAGCATACACATTCACACCATGTAATCTTGTTTTTCCTCTCAAGTCTTTGCACAATCAAATGAGTTAATCTGGTGATCTACTTCTATGTAATTAGTTTTCAAGATGCACATTTTGTCCTGTATAAGGCAGAGGATATAGCTGCCACTGACCCATTCTCAGATCACCCAAGAAAGGTTGTGGTCATAATTAGGTAATAAAGAAGGAAGAGCTTACCCCTTACCAAGGATAAGGGCTCACTGGAAAACTCCCACAGCTCCAAGTAGAGATGCTTTTCCTTTGACTGCGAGCACTTTAAGTGAGGTTAAGGAGTGGACCATGGGTTTTATAGTTCAGTCCTGCCTCACACACAGAAATATACATATATGTGTGTGTATATATATATATATATACACACACACACACACATTTTTTTTTTTCCAAGTCAACAGTAAATTTTTTTAAGAGTTGATAGAACCGTCACCTTGAAGTCTTAGACTTTTACTAGTAATAGGAAGTGAAAAATTATTTAAGAAAGCCACACATAGGAATGCAACCTCCTAAATAGAATCTTTCAAATGTATAATGCTCTTGCCTTTTCTGGACCTTACCAAAATTGGAAGAGTCATTTTGAGAATTTCAACAAATGCATAAAAGATTCAATTCCATGAGCAGTGTGCTTTCTTACACAAATCAGAGCTAAAACCAGATGATTACAGAAGTTAAGTAGTGGTCCACCCTTTCTACTGAGACATGCTCATCTATGCTAAATGGGAGTACAAGAGGCAACAAGCAAGTCTCAGCAAGGATTTCACTTCAATACAGAGATAAAATTATTCACTTCAAGTACAGTCCAGCAGAGAAACATACTAAACAGAGAGATTCTGGAATCTCCATTCTTGAAAACATTTAAAAAGTGGCATGAAAAGGACACTGAATAGCCTGATGCAATTTCAGTGTTGGCCTTATCTGAGAGGGAGACAGGATCAGTTAATCTCCAAATTTCCCTGTCAACCTAAAATATTATGTAACACAATTCTGTACTGGGCCTACCATCTCAAAACAAAGCACTGTAAAAGCAGTGTGGTCCTATAGAGCTTGATTGCCTTTTAAATTCTGATCTAACATTTCAGAAGATGAAAACAATCACCACTACTCTCTAAAATTCTTGATATTTCAATCAACTACAAGTATAATTTGGAAAACACTAGTACTATAAAGGGAACAATAATTTCTAAATTAAAATGCTTAGAAGCTTAATCAAACTGAACTCTACTTCAGTGCACAATCACTGGTTGTTCTAATTAGCATAAACACCCCCTTATGTTATAGTCTCCTTTAACAACTCCACAACTAGCTATTTCACACACTTCTTCCCACTACAATCCTGTTGCACTTGTATATTTGAATGAGGTCTTCTCCACTTAACAGTACAATCTTCAGTTTCTCCTCTTGAAAACATTAAGAGAAACTAGAAAAGCACTTCACTAATTAAGAATGTAGTCTAACTATAATACTATATATTCTCCATAAACTTACCAACATTAAAATAAAGAACTTAAGATGCAGTGCTCCTCTCAAAGCTAAGCTAAAGACCACTTTTCCTTAAATTAGAACATAGCAAAGTAGTAACTTTGCAAGTTCAAGAAACAATTGTACACTGTCTGAATTAATGTATCCAGACAACAGGCTCTCACTTATTACTATCTCAGTAGCCCCTTGGGTTGACAGATCCCAACTGATGCTTTAGAATATTCAGGATACTTCACATTTTTTCCTATGTTCTTTAAGCAAGTATTTCAAGTCCAAATCACATTTTTCTTCACTACTTCAAAAACTTTCCAGCCCCTTATAATTACCTATAAGGAATTACTCATCCAGGAGCTTATTCTCACCTTGTCAGCAACTGATGTTTCTGCTCTCACTTCCAGAATCCTTCTAGTCCCATTGTATTCAGTCTTAAGCTAGAGTCACTAGCTTCTTTCTGCTGCATCTATCAATCCTTATATCTTCAGAAACATTCTGCAGTTTTGAGAAAACAGCTACAACAGTTTTTCAAAAATCAGTTTTACATTTAATTTCAAGTTTTAAAGTTAATTACTCTTCCTTGTTAAACCAGTCCCTCACTTTTTCAAATTTCTTTGTTAGAAACAATCCTCTACATCTCATCCTTCTTTCAAAATACACTTAAAAAAATAAATAAAATCACCACATTGTGGCAGAGTCACTCTTTTGGCAGCTGTCACGTTATCTTGATCCAGATAGTCATCATATCGAAAAAAATTGCACACAACCTTTTTTCTTAGAATTATATGAACAGCTGTCATTGAGCTAAGAGTTTCATAATATACTTAAACCAATCCAATGACATTCTCCTGTAAGAAGTGACAGCC
The DNA here is from genome assembly GCA_016647715.1 of Pavo muticus. Classification (NCBI taxonomy): domain Eukaryota; kingdom Metazoa; phylum Chordata; class Aves; order Galliformes; family Phasianidae; genus Pavo; species Pavo muticus. The sequence continues at coordinate 241,880 of JACDJE010000524.1, read as the reverse complement.
CACTGTTCACTCATTTCTTCATGCTGTTAAATTTTGTGTCCTAGTCCATACATTTCATAACCATATGCTGAACTAAAATAATGTTAAGGACCTTTTTTTATTTACAGTATCTTCAAACTAAAATTAGTTGGAATGTTTACTAATTCACAATAGCATAGGTAAGACCTTGTAAATGAGCTTATCGGTGTGATCATTTTCTTTGAATGGCTGATTTTAGACCTCCTATGGCTGACAGCATCATTCTGTATATACTCCTTACAGTCATTCCTGACACAAATAGCAAAGCATAAATCAAATGCGAGATTGCTTAGATATAACTAAGTAAATTATGCTTTCTGCAATGGATTCAAAGATCAGCATTATGAAACATTATGGAATGAATTCACATTTTATGGAAAAACAAACAAAAAAAGTCATGAAAAACATGCACACTTATCAAACATAGCAGTATATCCTTAACCATATAACGCCACTGCAGTTAGCTGTAATTCAGAAGACTCACTGACATACTTGCTCTCTGTTCCAGATCTGTAACTTAATTACATACACTGCTTTACACTGCACCCTTAGATCTTGCTGGGATCCAGTGTCCAGATTTGGGAGCAATCCCTGTTTTCCATCCACATGCTTGCTTGGAGCACATCCATCTTTAATTAATCTTCCTTTCTAACCTGTTTTTAACACTTAGATGGATCTCTTCAAACACTGTTTCTCACTGACTAAACATTATCCCAGACAAAAGCAGCATGTAGAAGTAGAGGCATGGACTTCTAGGTGTCACCATGACATTCTGCCAGCACTGCTACCTACAATAAGAAACACTTACCTGCCACTTGTTACTGTATCTGTGCTATCATTTCTCTCCTGATGGCACCAGCATTTTTGCAGCAGAGAGAGAGAGAGAGAGAGAGAGAGATCTCCCTGCAGAAAAAAAGTGAGACATCCACACCCACTGTCACCATCTAACCACGCTGTGAAACTATGGCCTTCTAGATTCAATTTTCAGCTCCCCAGAGTGCTAAACACCTAAGACTGAAGATAATCCTCTGGTTGTACTCAAATCATACTGAAACTCATACCACTTATAACTTGAAATGCTCAACTCACAGAGTAAATCAAGACAGGAAGGAAACAAGACAATCCTAGCAATCACATTTTCTTCAATCATTTTCTTCACCTATTTTTTTTTTCAAGTGTGTTAATTTGGCTCCCACAGTATTTTATTTTTTGTTTTCTCCTCTAATAGTTCATTCACAAAGCTTAAAGCCATATTGCTTGAATATTCTTTTCAGGAGTTTCTACCATCATTGTAAGCTGACCAGGAAGGGATACAGATCTCGCTTCTCTCTCTCTCGCTCTCTCTCACTCTGAGAGTGAGAGGAACTTCTATAAATGTTTAATAGAACTTATCCAAAACGGATCTGTGGTTCTCAATATGCAAAATATGCAATCAATACAATTCAAAGACATTAAAAGAGGCAAACAAAGCAAAAGGCAAGAAATCACCTGGTTTTGACAAAATACCCTATCATTTTTAAAGATTTCTTACTAGCTCTAAGTTGAATGAACATGAAGTACTTGAATAAAACCCAAGAACAGAACTGTACCTGAAACCAAGATTTTTTCACATTTTCTACCAATCATAAAGAAGGGCATTAGTTTGACTAGCAATACACTGCATTTGTACCTACATTTATATAATCTCATTTTACAGGAGTCCTCCATTTACAAGTTACTAACCAAGAAGCAATGACATGGGTACTTCTCAGAGTCTTATTCAAAAAAAATTTTTAAAAAAGTAACATCACCTACATTAAAAAAAAGGAATGAAATATTAGTTTCACATCTATCACCAACATCTACCTCTGATGTCACAAAACATAAAATAAGAATTACTTTAGAAGCAGTCTTCGTATAAGATTTGTCACTAGATTGCTGAATCTACTTGCCTATGCAAACTATGGCTTTTAAAGCTTCCCTTCAAAAATTAGTTTCTTTCTCTGTATTCTGACAGTTTCAGCAGCAGAGAAACGAGCAAACAAAAAACAGACAAAGTGTAATTATCAAATATCTGTAAGAAGTAACCACTTCAGTGATAAAGTTCCTAAATTCCCATCATTATTATTTTATTCTAGAACATTTGATACTTTCAGAGGAATACTGTTTTGGAAATAAAATGACAAGCTTATGTACTTGTCCATTTGGGGACATAAAGAGAAGGGTGAGCAGAAAACAGGAAAATATAACCAAGTAATTTACATTAAAGATGAAACCAAAATCAGCTCTAACTGAAAACTTATTTCAATTTGGGCAACATCAGCAACACACCATGTAGCAGGTAATCCAACTATTTATTCGTTTATTTGGATATTTGCATGAATAATGCTTTTAAATAGTCTCATTCGTGCCTACAAATCCCTGGACCAAAAAACATTTTAAACATTTTTAAACTCCAAACAGCAGAACAGCAAAAAGCTTTGGGCCTGATTTTGATGATGTTCTTTGCAAGTCACCAATAAAACTATGCCACATCTCTTGCACAAGACCAAGTTTGGCTATTAGTCAGAATACAATAAAGTTTCAGACAAAATTTTAGTTCTACAAGTGCACACCACCACATTTCTCCACTCACACTCATCCATAGACTCTGTTGTTTAACACCTCCATCTCTTAAAATGTAAAGCTTTTTGATATCCTGGATAAATCTGGCAGAAGAAATAGTACTTGCACCACTTAAGGCATGTCTACACAGGCAAAATAATTTAGGGTATGAACGAAGTGCAGTGACTATTCTACCCTAACTTGTTTTGTTGACACACTTTTTTTTTTTTTTTTTAACTTTAAAGACTCTAAAATATCTAAGTTTTTCAGTTCTATCCACATACACAAACAACACTCCATACTGAAAAATCCCTGCCACACAAAGGTTAAGTGGTTCAACAGCTACAACATACTTTTTCTGCATAAGCAAAGAGCTGAAAATTTCAAAATGATTATTACATTTCCATGTATGCAGTAAGTTCATACAGAATTTACTGTAGGGAAGTATGTAAATGTTGCAGCTGAATTTGTTTTTAGTACGCTTAGTAAATTGTCTAAAAAAGTCCCTAAACAAGCTTCAAGAAATAAAAGCAACCAAGAGAGTCATTTAATCACCTCTCATTTTGAAATCCTCAAAATAACTGGGTATAGCATACAGAAGCCCCGTAAAGTATATATATGATGATTAATCCATGAAAAGTTTACACTGAGCTTAAATTTACCACCCACTGCCTCACTGTGCTAATATCCACTGCTTGGTTTCCATAAATGTTCAGCAAGCATCTATGAATGTCAGTGGGTGCAATTCTTCTGCATGGAGGAATTCAATCACACACCTGTGCTTCATACGCATTTCCATGTCAGATGCCTTTTTGTCAGACTGCCCCTCTGCTGCCATCTGTCACCCGGCAACAAAATGTAATGGAATACTGGCAGGAAGGTTCAACTTCTACTGCCATACCACCAACATCTGCCTTGAACACTGTGAGCCAACACAGTAAAACAGGAGGTATTACTGTCAGACCTTCCCTTGTATATATAAATACCTATGCATGTATACATTTATATATAATTAAATTTTTTACTATTAAGATCTGAGTTTCCTTCCTTTCAACTACTTTATCTCTTTAAATTATGTTTGATGGCTTTGAGATTTAAACTGAACACATAGGCTGTGAAAAGCTGAATGCATGGTAGGAGAAACCAACCATACAAAAGGCTGAATGAGAGAAAAAGACGGATGCAACATAAAATGACAAAGGAAACAGAGCTGGCTCTAGATTAACAAAGTGTAAATCAATCAGACCCTCGTGTGAAGATTTTTTTTTCCCCGTTAATTTACAACACATCATAGAAAGCCCAAGACATGGACTGCTATGTTTGCATACAACATCATTTAAGCAGGTACCATACGTATAAAAATAAAACAATTCTAAAATATTCCTTGCAATAGCACTCTAACGAAGTCTTTACTTGCATACAGAATTCTGACAGTATATTTTGTCAGCTTTATCTCATTTGTTAATGTAATTTTATATATCCAAATCAGAAGTTTTAGAAATACTATGCCACATTTTCAAGCAATTACCAATATTGCACTGATCCACTCATATCATTACATTGTTACTTTTATCCACATTTAGGACATGCATAATATATAACGATTTCCAGATGGTCATCTCACCTTATAACTACTATTGATTTTACCATTAAATGGAGCAGAGTAAGCATTGTAAATCTTTCCATGATTCACCCATTGAGCTGAGAGGTACAATCACTGAAACACTCTATCTGCACATTTCAGACAGATACCCTAAATAAGGGCCTGACACACAGCAATCTAATTGTTTTTTGTTTTTTTTTCATATTTTTATGGACACAGAAAGAATATCTAAAACACATCTTTATCTCTCTCATTGTTTTTTTCAAAGTGGTAATAAATTCAAAAGCCTGTAGTTAAATAATTAGCTATATATTTAAGCATTCCTTTCTTTTTCACTTTTTTAATAATTAAGTTTAAAATGTAAGATTATCATTTGCATATAGTACTGAATTTTCACTCCTTTTTTTTTTTTTTTTTTTTTTTTTTTTTTTTTTTTAGAATTGCCTCTACCTAAGTTTACTTAATTAATTCAAGCTATCTACTCCAGTTTTGGAAGTAGCTTTTTTACTTTCATTGTGGACCCAGAACACGTCCACAGTTAACAGAAATCTAGATGTACAGATAAAATAAGCCTGTAACAATCAAATTGCCTGCTATTGTCAGTTACAGAAAATTGCATTTCTACTGTTGTGTTTTTAGAACACATCACTGCTTTTTGTTTGGGCCTCAACAGAATCTACTTCCTCCTCCAACAAATTTCACTCTTTAGTTCTATCTCACAAATGGTAATACATCCCCAAAGTCTTTAACTGATATCTGCTAGAACATGTCAAATACCCAGTTCTTTTTTGTTTTCCTTTTAACCTTTAACTCAACAAAAGTCATGGCATACACTTAAAAAACAAACCAAAGTAATCGGCTAAGTTGAACAAACATCTTTGTTGTTCCCCAAAAAGGTCTCTCCTTGTTTTGCATCTATTTTATATGAGGCTTTTCTGTCTCATCTTCCTTTCCCCAGACATACAGGCTTAACTGAAATTATCACCTAAACTATGACATCACTGAGTAAGTCATCCTTTTAAAGACTGATTTAGCCATACCAGTATGTTTGCACAAGTCACATACATAGATGCTAAATGTACAGATACATACATAAATACATTTGGAGACACAGACAGCATAGCTGCTGTGTTCAGATGCCATTTTAGTGAGATTGGCAGCACTCTCCACCTTAACGCTATGATCCAACTGCGAGGGTGGTTGCAATATTATTATTAAAAATTAAAAATAATCCTCTCATTACTATCTGACAGCTTTTCTTGAGAAAAACTATGACTGCCCTTAAGTAAGCAAACACCACACAAAATTATTAAGAATTATATTCATAGTACATAGTCCATTTTCTCAATTTTTTTTTTTTTTTAAACTCTGGTCAGCTGAATTTTCCTTGGACGCATAATTCAGCAAAGATCTACTTGTTTCAGTAAACTTTTGAATTTTTCTTGTTTAGCAAAAACTGACAGGCCTTGATCCTGAGATTCTCAGCATCCTTGCTGAGGAAAATGTTATTCCCCCTAAAATTTCACATGCTTCAAGTCAGCTACAATGAATCATAGCTAACTGGAGAGCAGAACATGCAGATTATAGCCATCATTAAAGTTTTCCACAATACTTTTGCTCAAGCATAACACGGAGCATTTGTTAAATTTGCCTTCTGTCAGTATTACAGACATTTTGAAAAGTAACTTTCCCTGTTTCATCAAATGAAGATAACACCATCTTTTAAAATTGTTCTTCAACTTCAACAACATAGCTGTGAAATTAATAAAATGTATATGTGATGTATACATCTAAAGAAGCAGAATATTCTTGTGAATGAATGGTGACAAGGAGAGGTTTTTGCTTGTTTTTTAAACTAATTTCCAGAGATTCTTTGAAATGCACCAGCTTCTCTGTAAGTACTGTTGGAATGCACTAGATGCTACTGTAGCTTATTCTGACATATGTTGCTTCACAGGAAGTAGCAGTTAGTTTGCACTCTCCATATATACAATCAGTACACTCACTAATGTACTACAAGAATTCCCTGCTTGCTAAGCCAAAGTACATTTACATTTCACCTATGAATGTCATAATATCACAGAACAAACATAAACCCATTAGAAGGCATATTTTCAAAAAAGTCATCTACCATATTTCAACTGGTTGGAAATTCCAGGTAGAAAGGAAGAAGACACCACATGGAAAGCAAAAAAGTTTGAATTTCAAGTCTCCAGCCTAAGCTCATAGACTATTGCTTCATCTGATTTTAAACTGAGCAAAGACATTTAACGTTCTTTTGACAAAAAGGATTTCAGTGTCCGTCACTTTCAGAGTAACATTATATATTTAAAAATGTCCAAAAAAATATTTTTCCATTTTTTTCTCCTGAATTACAACCTTGAATTCTTACAAAGTTCCAGAAGATAGTAGCTGTTGACATCTCATAAACATTTTGCTGTCACAGATTTCTCTCAACAGAGGGGGAAAAAAAAAAAAAAAGTACTTTCCCTCACTTTTTTTTTAATGAATACTTTGTAACAAGAAACGACATTTTGAAGTAATAAATGTAAAGTACATAAGTGATAAAGCACTAGCTCTCAAAACTAAAAAAAAACCATATGACACATTGCATAAAACTTTTGAATAATACCTCCTAAAATACTGGAAGCATGTTTTCTGAAAGACACCATAAGTCTTATTTATATTATAATGATCTAATCTAAAGCAAGAGTAGCTATCATACACTGTGGACAAGTAATACTCACCCTTCTGAAGATGCATTATTGTTATCACAAATAAACATTCCCCAGACTCTCAATTTGATACAGACACTGGGGACAAACAAAGAATGACCTTTTAATTTTTACAAATCACAAAGAACCTGAATGTGCCAACCCCTAAAAAAAAAAAAAAAGAAAGAAAGAAAGAAAGAAAGAGAGAAAGAAAAAAGGAAAAAAGGGGGTGGGGGGAGGAGGAAAAGAGAAAAAGAGAGAAAGGACTTATATATGAGGAAATCTCAATTTAGAAGTTAATCCTGTACTAAAAATACCGGTAAAGTCTTCCGTTGAAATACAGAACAGTTGGATCTGCAATTGCTAGACTCGCACAAAGACAAACCTATCCTGCAACAAATAAACAGTCTTGTTCAAATTGTTAAATGCTTCTACTTAGAGACAAAGAATCCGAACTTCCAGCTCGATAGTTTAAAAAAACAAAAAACAAAAACACGTCCCTAGTTCCAATGAAATACAGTGTTTCATAACTTCAAAAAAGTATCTTGAGCCAGGTACAGGTTCATTATACCATTCTTGCTGCATTATGCTGAGACTGCTTTTCTTTTTGCCCATTCCTAGTAATTTTGGGATGATCATACTTGTTAACACCAGATACACGCGCGTTGCGCTACAATACATTGATTTCATCACCTTTGTCTGGTCACATACATGCCTGTTGCTCCAGCACACCTCTGCCCCTCCCCAAACACGCCAGTTTCAGAGATCGTCCTACACACCCGCGCTTGGCGACATTAGGACTCCAACTCAGCAGTTACAGCTCTCTCAGAACTCTGGAGGGCCAGGAACTAAGCAGTGCCCTTCCCGACGAGGAAGTTGGCTGGACAGATTGACCTCCTCGCCCTCCTCTCCCACTCTCGGTGCCCGTGAAACTAGCCCGGGGGCTGAAGCACTCCATCTCAGGTTGGTTGGCGGGACGGCAACGCGCGAGGGCGGGAGTGTGAACGCTCTGCTTCCGGGACACCGCGGGCACACGGGGCTGCCGCGGACCTACTCGCACCCCTGGGCGGGGGCTACCGCCGCGTAAGGAGAACTTCTGCACCGTGCTTCCCTCTCGGGGGGCTGAGGTGAACAGGACGGACTTCTCTTCGCGTTTCGGACTCACCGAAACCTCACTTAGCGTACGTTTAACACACGGATCCCCCCCACCGTCCCCTCAGTGAAACCGCGCCAGAGGAAGCCGCCGCCACAGGAGGCCGGCAGGAACGGGGAGGAGGAGAAGAAACAGCCGGCTCCTACCCGCTCTTTTCTCCCACACAACGTCAGTCGCCCCCCCGCCCAAGGCTCCGCTCCGTCGAGCGCGGCGCGGCCAGGATGGATAGAGCCAACTCAGACAAAAGGCACTGCCGGCTCCGCGCCGCTCCCTCAGCTGTCAACGGCTGCAGAACGGGCGCGAAGCTCCCTGCCGCCTGCCGCCTGCCACCCCCCGCCCTATCCCGTTCCTTCAGGCGCGGCGCGGCGCGCTGCTCGGGACCGAGGCGGTCGCGCCCTCCCTGTCTGCCCCCCCCCCCATGACAAAGGGAGTCGGTTATAAATAACCGCTCCCGGCCCGCAGCCCGTACGGTGGTTGATGGTCATGGTGCCGCCGCCGCCCGCTCACCCGTCCCCTCGCTCCAATCTCGTGCCACCACCACCAGCGCCGCTTCGCTCCCCGGCTCTTCTTCCCCTTTGCCTCCGGCTGCCGGATTCACCCTCCCGGACCGAGCGCCAAATACAGTGGCCCAATCGGCAACACGTTCATTGGCGAGGGCCGAGTGCCGCCCCGATTGGACAGACGCGGACGGAGCGCCCTACGCCAATCAGGGACGACGATGGGCGGGGTGAGGGGCAGGGCCAGTGCCCCACGTGCTGGCGGGAAGGAGGGGTGGGGGAGCTCTTTGTTCTCGCGCTGCTCGCCTGAGCAGGCGGTTTTGTGCTTTCTTTGCCCGTCCGTTTAGCTGAGTGGGTAGCGGGGCCGGAGTTTGAGGTGCTCCGGCCACCGCCTCACGGGGACTGGGGAGAGGGAAGGAGGCGAGGGGCCCGACGGGAGCGGGGCGGGCCTCGCGTCTCAATGCTGCTGAGTTTGAATCAGTTCGAAAGTGGGAGCTGTAACGGTTTTAACAGTCGCGCTACTCCTTCCGCGCGCGGCAGAGAGGGGAGGGGACGGGACGGGACGGGACGGGACGGGACGGGACGGGACGGAACGGAGAACTGTGGGAGAAGCGCGTCTGCGACCAGGCGGGAAGAGCCAGGCGGGGATGGGGGGTGGTGCTGGCAGGAGCTGCTTACCTCAGCAGGGCCTGTTCCCTCCCTGTCGTTTCCGCGGCAGGCTCTCTCCTTACCGGCCTCGCGCCGTGCCGAGTGTTGCCTGGCTGAGTCACTAACCAGAGTACGTGATGCATCCTCCTGCCGTGTCATCTGACCTTTGTGCACCCAAACCTAGCATGCATCTGCCTTTTTGTTTCATGCTGTTCCTCAGGAATTTTGGTGCCTTGCTGTTCTGCACCCAGCATGGATTCTTCACTGTCAAAATCCCATTGTGTCCCATCTTGGCAATGGTGGTAAATCACAGCAACAGCAAGGTGTCCATTCTGCATAAGGCTAGTGATACACTGACTCCAGCTTAAAGTTGCTACCATTTTCCTTCATTTCTATTCTGTGACCTGTGCTCATTCACATTGACAAGGATGTACTTTAAACCTCAAGGATTCATTCCCCTTTAGCCTTCTGTTGTCTCACTGTTTGGCCACTGCAGCCCTTCTTTGTTGATGAAAAACAAAATCACCAAGGTAAGTTTCCCACCACGATCTTTCATCTGCACTTGTAAACGTCTCTCCTTCCTGAGCCTCCTGTGTTAACTACTTCTGAGGTAGAACGGATTGTGAGCCTTGTGCCCTCACTGTCTTTTCCCGATGTTTCTCATTAATGAGTATTGCCTTCCCTTGCGAATCACTTGTGACACCTTCAACTACCCTGTCTCATCTTTGTGTAAAACCCATGGTCCGCCATGGTGAGATTCTGAGTGATAAAAATCCTATGAAAGAAGATCTCTAACACAGCTTCATGCCCAAATCTCTCAGCTGCATTATAGGCCAAATGAGGCTCAGAGTTCTTTTAATGTGGAACAGAAATGATTTCTTCTTATGTTTACATGTCACAGAATGATATATTGTCATACTCATTCTCTGATTCTACTAGAGTAGATGACCTTTTCCAAGATTATGTTAAAACTGTCAACTTTGCAAAATATCAGTCATTTCTTGAAATTTAAATCTATTCTTCTCCAAGATGGCTGCCACCACCAAAATGGCTACCCAGTCTCTTCACAGCTTGGAACTTGTAGATTTTTTTTTGTTAGGATTGCGCTTCATGAGATCTGGTCTTAGTCAAAAAGTGTATAACTTCAATGCTAAATAAGCATAGTAACTTAAGTCAGTCACAAGGTGGGGAAAAAAAATGTGTTCAGAGCCAACGCTGAACTAGATTGCAGTACAGGCTTCATTTTTTCTGTCTTGCACAGAAAATTATTCACCTGCCGTATGTGAAGCTAATGCTTACTAGAAAATAAAACACATTTTGAATGGAACTAATATTTCTGTTTTGCACTGTGTGAAAACAATCTTTCCACACTGAATTTCAGTTCTAGACTCTTAAAATGATGAATCCTCAGTGAAGATCTCCATTAAGTGCCAATTTTCTGATCATTCAGGCTATTTAAAATAACCTGGAGAATTCTGGCAGCTGGTTTCTTTTTTTCTGCACATGGATGTTTAATGTTGTAATAAGCTACTTATAGACTTCCTATTTTCACAGAGTACACCACCCAAACGTTTTTCTGTTTCTACTGCATTTTCATGATTAAAGAATGTCTGAACACTGATCTGCTTTATGAAGAGGCATTTGGACCAGATCTGCGAGCAAAAAATATTACAAAGGTTTCTGAAATAATTATGAAATCTGGTATTCTGATGAGTTATTCTGAAAGGAGTCAGTTCTGGTGGCAACATATAATAATTCTGAAAAAAAGTAACTAATGTTGAAGACATACATATTTTATTTAACAATCAAAATAGATTTAGACTCTGGAAGAAAGTATCTTATGTGGCTTGGATCCTTCTGGAATTGTTGAAATCTTTTGCCTCTCTTTTACAAAAAACTTTCTTGGAGAGATTTTTCTGTGCTCCCAATACATGAATGAAAAATGACTGTTCAGGTTTTTCCTGTATGACTAAAAAGGTAGAATGAGGATTTGTTAGTGCTGGTTTGCTAATATTGATCTGGCACATTAGTTGTTTAAAAATGTTATAGGATATTCCTAATTATGATTGCTTACATTGAGATGTACTTATGTGTCACTTAAAAAAAAAAAAAAAAGGCGGCATATTAATATAGAGAAGAAAAAAAGAGGTACACTGCTACGAGGCAAACTCAATAGCTGACTGATTTATTTTAAAGATTTTGATGTCTCAGATAAGGTGGTATTTCCAATACAAAAATTATTCTTTACGCATTGTTATCTTAATTATTATCCTGATAATCTGCTGACTCCTGCAGTCATATTTGGACGGTGTTTCTTCCATCTGTCAGGGGACCCAGGAAAGCATTTGGGGAACTGCCTTAGCTTGAAATATGCACAAGTATTGGCCAGTATTTCCATTGCCTGCCCTGCTTGTTTAAGACAGACAAAGCCGGGTTACCCCACTGTTAGCCACCCAGAGCAGGCATCTTGGTGGCTGGGTTTGTCATTCTCATAAAATACCTTTTGATTTGCTGATCATAATGATGTTTCCCTTTATACTTGGAGATCTAGCTGTAACAAAGCTGTGCTTAACTTTGGGTGGGTCCGTTCTGCAGTGCAGTCTGGTGGACTTCATGTTTAGTCACATAGCTTCAAATTTTTTGTTCTAGCTGGTTTTGAACTCATTTGCTCTTTGGTGGGGAGAGAAAGAGGATGCACACCCTGCCTTTTTTACACCTACCACTGCACTGCCCTACAAGCAAAGCCTTTTGCACTGAAAATAATATCCAGTTGGATGTTCAGAAGTAAGATCTTTCTTTCTTTCTTTTAATTTATTTAGTTTTGTAATGCTGTTCCAAGTCTGCACTGGAAGATGTGCCTCACATTCAATATTCATGTCAACGGTTTATGGGCTGGTTTGGCCCGGTTCCGTGACTAGTGGGGTGGAGGGATTTCGCAAAATCCGCGCCTCCGGAAAAGGGAAACAGGAGACCCCAAAAATAATTAAAACAGCAGCAATGATCTGAGGAGAAACAAACTAATTTACTAAATATAGTATCGGAATGCAAGATAACACACTATTATACAATATAATTAGAATTGAAGCTAATAAATCAAATATAATGAGAGAGAAAAATTGTCCGAAAGCTGGATAGGCCTCACCATAACACTGAGGTGAGATGCACAGTCCTGTTGAGCAGCAGGGAGGAGAGCCTGACGAAGAAGAGCAAGTCAGATGGCCTACCAAGGCTTTATATCTGTTCCCCCAGAGCAGAAATGATAACAGAACAGCAGTCTTCTGGGGAACGTAGTTCTTCTTCTCTTCAGGGACAGGTACCCGGAACTTTAACTCCCAGTGCACTACATGATGTTATGATGTGGAATACCAATAACCAAAAATCATAAAACCATGACAATTCAATATTCATTCAATTCCTAACTCTAATCTGTACTTTTGCAGGTATCTTGGCTTATTTTGTGGATCAAATCCTGAACTTTAGTCCATATGAACTTGACAAGGTTTTACAAAATGTGTACAAACATGGAAATGTATGTATAGAATTAAAAGGGGAGCCTAAAATGATGAATTTGTAAAGGCATAAAATTGTTGTGCACTGCAATAATTACATAGTATAAGTCAGCAGGTACCCAACTGGAGCTGACCACTTGTTACATTATTACCAAAAAAAAAAAAAAAAAAAAAGAGGAAGCAGCTCTTTCATTGTGTTAATTTTTAGCAATACTTAATGACAGTGTAGCCATTTCGAGATCAAATACATTTTACAGTGTTTTTCTGTAGATTCCTGATGGCACTTAGGAACTAATTTCCCAGAAAGAAATGCAACCATATGTCCCATTTCACAAACTATTTCATAGAAGCACAGAATTGTAGGGGTTGGAAGAGACTTCTAGAGATCACTGAGTTCAACCCCTTGCACATTCCCTATAGCAGGTTGCACAGGTAAGTGTCTGGGTGTATCCTGAATATCTCCAGAGAAGGAAACTCCACAGCCTCTCTGGGTGGCCTGTTCCAGTGCTCCATCACTTTAACAGTAAATAAGTTCTTCATTGCATTAGCATGGAACTTCCTGTGTTCCAGTTTCTGCCCATTGCCCCTTGTTCTATTATTGCACTCTATTGAAAAGAGTCTGCCCCATCAACTCAATTCCTACACTTAAGATGTTTATAAGTAGCAATCAGATCCCCTCTCAGCCTTCTCCAGACAGAAGAGTCCCAGGTCTCTCAACTTTTCCTCATAAAAGAGATGCTCCAGGCCCTTAATCATTTTGTTGCCCTCCATTGGACTCTTTCTAGGAGATCTCTGTCTATTTTGGACTGGGAGAGCCCAGAAGTGAACACAAGGAGCCCAGAACTGGACACAGTTTCTTACTTCTGCTTTTCTATTGACTATATGTTTATCCATAGAATTGAATTTAATGTACATCCGAAGTAACTTTGAACACAAAGGCCATTAGGCCAGATGAATAAATCTAGTAGTCTAGTCACAGCAAGACACGCTCTCTTCATGCCTAGCCAGTGCTTTTCAGGCTTGCTAAGTCTCACACATTGTGTCTCCTGTGTCACAGTACATTACCATACAGGTGTGTAATATATTTCATACAAAGTGTAAGTGCTTTCAACATGCTGGACCACTGCAGATCTGAGGTGGTCCATCATGATGAGCTCAAGCAGATTTTTCATTTCCCTTTGAGGGAAGGTGATGCAAGTCAAATAAAGGTGTAGGTGCATCACACAATTGACTCAAGCTATGGCACTGTGTCAAATACAGTGTAGTATCTTTTTGCTTAAGAAGAAATGTTGCCAAAAGGAAAAGTCCAATGTTGTTTTTATGCAATAACAGAAGCAGCATAAGTGATTTTTTATTAACTCTTTCTTAACATGTGGAGATAAAACTTTCTGCATGTAAATATTCATTTCAAACTGAAAAAGGTTAATGGATTCAATTTGAAATTAATTTGATTTTTAAAATTACCTGTAGGTAATGATTTCACTTTAAAGAATCTACTTTTGTTTATCTTATTGTCACAGAAGCTATTTTAGCTGTGTGGGAAAAATACACTCCTTTGTCTGCTTGTTTTTCACCTTTCTCTTTATTTTTTCCATGACCTGTATTTACTGATATATTCAAACTTTTGATTTTAATCAAAATGGTCAAACTTATTAGAACTGCCATGAAAGCATATGCTTGAGAGCTTACATTCCAGAGCCTATTTGTAGCTGTATTTGGCAGTGTGGTTGTATGACATTGTTGCATGCCGATCATAGGCAAAGATTTTCCTGAAGAGAAAAAGCTGTAAATATAAAGCTTCAAGTAGGCATTCAATGGGAGTTAATAGATGGCCTCCCGTTGACCCACATCCAGGATTAAAAGCCTGAGTTTTAAGTGTTCCTCTTCTATAAGGGCTCTGAAAGGTTACTCTGAAAGTAACACCTCCTACTTTATTAAGTTGGCCCAAGATGTCAGAGGCGGATGGTGGTGGTATGGCAGTAGAAGCTGAATCTTCCCACAAAAATTCCATTACATTTTGTTGCTGTGCAACAGATGGCAGCAGAGGAGCAGTCTGATAAAATGGCGTCTGACATGGAAATGTGTACGAGGCAGAGGTGTGTGACTGAGTTCCTCCATACAGGAAAAAATGTTCCCACTAACATTCATGGATACTTGCTGAACATTTATGGAGACCAAACAGTGGGTGCTAGCACGGTGAAGCAGTGAGTGGTGTGTTTCAGCAGTGATGACAGCAACATGAAAGAGAAGTCATTTTTGCAGATTTTTAAAAGCGTAGCATACTGGCTCTTGTTCTTCACTAGCAAAAATACGTAGTTAGTGATGGTGACTGTGTTGAAAAATAGTGTTTTGTAGCTGAGAATTTACTCTATTAAATAGTGTTATTGTGCTCTTTGTCATAGTTTCCGTGGAAATAAATAGGAGGCATTACTTTCAGAGTAACCTACATAGTTGAGATTTTTTTGCGTGTGTACTGCTATATTATGCTTTATTTGCTCCTTCTTATTCTCTCTTTCTCGTATACCCACCTTCAGTTCTCTTTTTGTAAAAGTGCAGTCCTATGACAGAACTGCCTAATCATGATGTATAAAATAGTAGGTGTTGACCCTAGCTGATTTTTTTATTAAGGTAATTAATTATATGTATGTGTATATACACATGAACTCATATACTCCATGTTAATTATCTCATAAAAGTTGAAACTATTGTTTAGTAACATAAACTTGGCTAAAACTGAAAAAAATATATCATTTACTGGACAAAACTGGGAAAATCTACACTTAGTAGGTGGATTTGAGGATCTGTTAAAATCCCTCCAGAATTAGTAAGTTTTATTGTCAAAAGGTCAGTTTAAGATGTATGATAAAGAGTTTACACTGGAAATTAAAAACTGAAACTCACAAACATTTTAAATAAGTCATTAAAATAAGAGGTTCCTCACCATATTTTGTGGATATGTACACAGCAGAAGTATGCATGCTATTTGAATATGCTTATAGGTTGTGCTAGTGTTTATATGCTGTGTTTCTTGTGATTCAGGAGGATTTTTAGATGATAGCATATTCCAAATTTCATCTCTTAGGTCTTGGTTGCAGAAAAATTCTGTGAAGCTGGGGACCATAAGCTGCTCCTCTTCTTTGTCTGTCATGTGTGTAAAGAGAGTGTGGTGAGTCAAGATGCCCATCCCTTCCCTTCCAACAGAAAGTAAGTATTACAATGCCCCTGGCTTTTTGTTTTTCAGTCTTAGCCTTGGGTGAGGGCTTTATTCAAAAATAAATGCAAATTCAAAAATTATTATGCAGACCCATTCACTGCTGTGACTTTGTATCAACGAATTTAAAGCCTTAAGGATTTGTAGTTAGTTAGCAGTTTTTTTGCCAAATTTGTGGTTCTTTATCATACACATATTTTTGAAGATCAAAAATGGTAAAAACAGAAATAAATTTCCTGCTGTTCTGAGAAGGCTGTTGCTGGTAGAATGGTGCTGTTTCTAAAATCAGAAGGTGATACAGAAGATTTTTTGTTTTTTTTTATGACAGAAAGAATCACCATTGCAGAGATTCATATGTATATACAAATACAAACATACCTGTACATCGAAGTCTATCATCACTAATGCATCATTTGGTCATGAGATGAATTGGTGAGTTATATTTGGCCAGGTGAATATGCTAGTCAGATACCTAATGGAAAAAAATCACTGGTTTGAATTTGTATCAAACTTGTATCATAGAATGAAAAAGGCCACTGGTGTAACAATTTAGAAATACTATATTACACTTTCTTCTCTGTAGACTTATTCCTGAATATGAAAGATAGAATGAAGAGAAATTAAGGGAACTTAAAGTGACTAGTTACGGGTACTGGACTGTAGCCAATAAAATTTTAAATAAATGAGTGTCTGCACAGACTGATGTTGAGAAATACTTTATGGAAGACTGATGGCTGATGAATATAGAAGTGTTAAAAGTTAAATTTATGTGCAGCTGGCCACATTTTGTTCTCAATAATACTTAGTTAAATACGTATTACCAAAGGCAGAAACTCATTTTTGCTTTCAAAGCAAGCAAAGTAAAAAGAGAAAACGAGGTCAGAGAAGACTTGTGCAGCACTGAATATTTACATAAGATTTTAAAATACTTCCAAGATGCATTGAGGGATTGTTTCATGAGGTTTAGTACCAATCAGATTGAGAGTGTAATTTAGATATTTTCAATCTATGTGAGTCTTAAGTGAATTTTAATTGGCACTACTCCTGTGTATCACTGCAAAATGAGATGACATTCTAAAGCTTTAAGTATGAAACACTGAGTCAACCAAGTGAATGAAACAGTGACGAATTAATTAAGTGAATGAACATGCCATTGTTTGCTTTTGTGATCATTTTTATGCATGAGTGAAGGGAAGGGGTATTACACGTGTAAGAATGAATGGGGTCAAGGTTGCTGAACAAGTCTGAATGTATCTGTGTGGTCTTTCCATTTTCTGATTAGACTAATGAGTCAAGTGTTTGGAATCTTAATATATGTAAAATAAAGCTAAACTTGTCATGTAGTTTGGAGACAAATTAAAAAAAAATAAAATTGAACAGTAACATGTCAAAGCCTGGTTTCATTTGCTTACATGTAGCTCTGCATTGGGTGATCAGCCGTTCCAAAGTAGGTTGCTTTGAACCCACTGCTGTTGATATTCATGAGAGGTACATTATTACCTCTTCCAGGATTCTTGTTACCAGTGACGTTATCCAAACTTTAGGTAGTTGATTGTAAGTCTAATTGTGAAATATAAACTGAAGAATTATTAGCCCAGATCCCTCAACTTTTCCTCATAGGAGTGGTGCTTCAGCCCTTTGATCATCCTTGCAGCCCTTCTCTGGACCTCCTCCAACAGCTCCATACCCTTGTTGTGTTGGGGACCCTAGGCTTAGCCGCAGTACTCCAGATGGGGCCCCACAAGGGCAGAGCAGAAGGAGACAATCACCCCCCTTGTCTTGCTGTCCTCTCCTCTTTTGATGCAACCCAGGATATAGTTTGCTTTCTGGGCTGCAAGCACGTACTATTGGCTCATGTCAAGCTTTTCACTGACCAGCACCCCCAAGCCCTTTTCTGCAGGGCTGCTCTCAATGAGTTGTTCTTCCAGTCTGTATACATATCTGGGATTGCCCCCAACCCAACTGCAACACCTTGCACTTGGCCTTGCTGAACCTCATTAGATTCTTGTGGGCCCACTTGTTAAGCTTGTCCAGATCCCTTTGGATGGCATCCCTTCCTTCTATTGTGCCATCTGCACAATTGCTGAGGGTGTGTGGGGCTATGTCTGAGCATTTTTCAAACTTGGGTCTAATTCATCATCTACTGATGAAGTTTGATGACTTTGAAACTTAGGTTATTCTACTAACAGGATCCCTTCTGCTATTCTGTGAGTAGTGCATGTGTAGGCTCTGTTTGTTTGGGTTTTTTTGTTTGTTTGTTTGTTTGTTTGTTTGTTTGTTTTTACTTCAGGTAAATGTGAATTCTATATGTTTTTCCTCAGGAAAGACAAGATTAGAAAAAGGTCAGATGTTTGAAATGAAACATAATAAATTTTGTGATAGTTGGTTAATTGGTGTATTCTATACTCTACATGCATTACTCAAAAAAGCCATGACTCCTTTACACACCCATCCCTTGTCATGTTTTGAAACAGAGTTGACTAAAATTTGAGAGACTATCTAATGTATAAATGGAAAACAAGATGATTTTGTACAGATTCTTACATTGCTAATCCTAAGGTCCAAATACATAAACATTTTTACTGCCATTGGCTATAAGCAATGAATACTGAATGAACAAATAACAGCTACTCGAGGTCTGCACTTGTTTTTGCAAGCTGCTTTTTTTCTTTACTCACTACGCACTGCAGACTTGCACAAAAAGTTTGCAACTGTTTATTTGAAACATTAATTTTCAAGGCATATTTACTTGCAAGCTCAGTTGCAAATCAAGCTTTAAAATGTCAGATTGTTGCTACTAAATCATAGAATCGCTCAGGTTGGAAAAGACCTTAAAGATCATCAAGTCCAACCGCAACCTAACCATACTACCCTAACTCTAAAAACCCACCCCTAAATCACGTCCCTGAGCACCACATCCAAATGGTTTTTAAACACATCCAGGGATGGTGACTCAACCACTTCCCTGAGGAGCATATTCCAGTTCTTAACCGCACTTTCTGTGAAGTTTTTCCTGATATCCAACCTAAACCTCCCCTGGCGCAACTTGAGGCCATTTCCCCTCGTCACCAGTGAGAAAAGACCAACCCCACTCTCATTGTAATCACCTTTCAGGTATTTGAAGAGAGCAATAAGGTCTCCCCTCAGCTTCCTCTTCCCCAGACTAAACAGCCCCAGTTCCTTTAGTCACTCCTCGCAGGACATATTGTCCAAGCCCTTCACAAGCCTTGTTGCCCTTCTTTGGACCTGCTCCAGCACCTCAATGTCCTTTCTGTATTGGGGTGCCCAAAACTGAACACAGTACTCAAGGTGGGGCCTCACCAGCACCAAGTACGGGGGCAGGATTACTTCCCTATAAATAAAACTATTTGCTTGCTGGCTTCCAACTAAAAAACATAACTGTAAGTAGGTTTTTGGGGCAGTAGCACAGTGTTTATCCTTCTAACATAACTGAGGATTTTCTGTCCATGTGGTTTCTACTGGTCTTTTCAGGCAAATTTAATATCCAGCACTAAGCTCAGAAGTAACAGTAAGGGTTCAGATGTTTATTCCTTTAAAAAATTAATCAAGAAGAGTCAACTTCCATGAAAAATTTTATTAATGTACACCAAATGAAACAAGTCCAACTTTTCATGTATTCAGCAGAGTATACAACAGTAGTCATCAATTAAAACTACTTTAAAAAGGCGTCCAACCACTTAATCCAGGTCCCAAACTTTTGTTTATGTATTACTGTGCATGAACAGTAGTTCAGACGATAAATTGCCAAGTCAGACTTAAAGAAGGCATTGAGGACCTCAGCCTTTTCCTTATTCTCAGTGTTCACGTTCCCTGCTGCATCCAGTAAAAGCTGGAGATTCTCCTTAGCCCTCCTCTTATTATTAATATATTTTTAAAAAGTTTTTTTTTCTTTTACCCCAGACAAGTTGAGTTCAAGCTGGGCTTTTGCTTTTCTAATTTTCTCCTTGCACAACCTAAGAAGATCTTTGTACTCTCCCTGAGTTGTCCACCCCTTCTTCCACAGGAGGAAGATTCTCTTTTTCTCCTGGAGTCTCAGGAAAAGCTCCCTGTACATCCACATCAGTCTTCTTCCCCGCCAATTCATCTTGTGGCACAGGGAGATAGCCTGTTTCTGCACCTTTCAGACTTCCTTCTTGAGGAGTGACCAGCCTTCCTGAAACCATTTACCTGACAGGACTGAATCCCAAGTGACTGTCCCTACCAGTGTCCTGAACACTTCAAAGTCCTCCTGCCGGAAGTCCAAGGCAGCAGTTTTGCTTCACCTGACTTCACCAAGAATCAAGAAAGCTATCATTTTGCAGTCACTCTGTCCAAGACAGTTCCCGACCTCCACATCTCCCACCAGTCCTTCTCTGTGAACAGCAGATCTGGGGGACACCTTCCCAGCTGCATCAGGAAGTTAACTTCCATACACTCTAGAAATCTCCCAGACTGCTTCTTCTGCACTGTACTGTATTTCCAGCATATATCAGGGAAGTTGAAGTCCCCTATGAGAACACGGGCTGGCGATTGTGCAACTTCTGCCAGTTGTTCATAGAACACCTCATCTGTCTCTTCATCCTGGTTAGGCTGCCTATAACAGATCCCCCAACAGTATGTCTGCGTTGTTGGCCTTCCCCCTGATCCTTACCCATAGAGATTCAACCTTATCATTCCCAGCCCTAAGCTCAACAACATCAAAGCTTTCTCTAACGTGAAGAGCCATGCCACCACCTCTCCTTCCTTGTCTATCCCTTCGGAAGAGCTTATAGCCATCCAGTGCAGCACTGCCCTCATGGGAGTGATCCCACCATGTTTCCATAATGGCAACTAAGTCATAGTTTGCCTACTGCTCAATGGCTTCCAGCTCCTCCTGTTTGTTATCCATGCCGTGTGAATTGGTGTAGATGCACTTCAGCTGGGCCCCTTGCCTCACTCCCAATCCCATCATCATTCCCCCAGGCTTATCTCTAAGGAGCCTGGATTTATCCTTCCCCCTTCGTATCTAGTTTAAATCTCTCTCAACAAGTCCTGACAGCACCTGGGCTAGGGTCTGTTTCCCCCTTTGAAAGCAGTGAGACCCATCAGCAGACATCAGACCAGGCACAGAGTAAACTGCCCCATGGTCAAAATAAACCCATAATTCTTGCAATTGCACCAGCCTCTCAGCCATATGTTTATGAGATAGGTTTTCCTGCTCTTCTCAACATCCTTCCATGCCACCGAAGGAATAGAGGAAAATACGGCTCGTACACCCACTCTGTTCACAAACCACTCTAGTGCCCTGAAGTCCTTTTTGATAATCCTCAGGCTTCTCTCAGTGACTTACTTCATTGCTGCTGGCCTGAACTATCAATAAAGGATAATAATCAGACGGGTGAATCAGACTAGCAAGTTTCCTAGAAATATCCCTGACTCAGGCCCCAGGAAGGCAGCGCACTTCTCTACAGGTAGGGTCTGGCCAACATATAGGGCCCCCCGTTCCTCTCAGAAGAGAGTCGCCTATGACAATAACCCTTCTGTCCTTCTTGGTGGAGGCAGTCTTGAGGTGTGATCATCCCACCCTCGACAACTTCATGGACCTCCCACCACATCCTCACTTACTTCTCCCTCAGGTTCCAGAGCCTCAAACCTATTATGAAGGGGCACTTGGGGAACTGAGGTAGGTCAGGATGGGGGTTGCCCATGACTCTAAGCTGGGACCTGTTTCCACTCCTCCTCTTCCTTAAATCACCTTCCTCTGCTCAATGATGGCAGGGGGTCCACCACTTTTTGGGGGGGGTATGACCCTGGTGTCTTTCTTGCAAGTTTGTCAGAGAGTTACTCCACCAATCTATCCCCTGCTCACACTCTCTGATATTCCTTAATCTCTTCACCTCCTCCTTGAGCTGTGCCACCATGCTGAGCAGATGGTTCACCTGCTGACACCTCACACAGATGGAATCCCTGCTGCCCTTCGCTGGCAGCAACAGGTTCAGGCATTCAACTGCAGCCAGAGACCTGAACTGCCACATTTTCAGGCAGTCATTCCATCTGAGTTGCCACTTTCTTTCTTAACAGAGCTTTCTGCCTAGCAGAGGCCATGGCAAGATTTCTTGTCTCGGAGGCAATCAACAGGTGAGCCAGTCTCTCAAGTGCACAGCAGTACTTTACCTCCTCGTGCGCCCTACGTGAACTGCCCTCAAAACTGCTGCGCTGCGCCGTGCCACGCCCTTTTTGCTCTTCCGGTTTGCCGGTTCTGGTCGGCAGGCTCCCTAATGGCAGATTTTGCATACCCAAAGAGTGATCTGCTGTTGCTCCTGGCTGCGCCCGCGCTTTGTCAGAACGCTGCTGCCACACAGAGGACAATGGCACCCATCAGCTGCTCCCTGATATGGCTCCCCCACGACCAGCTGAGGCAATTCCCTGCTTTAGCGCAGAATGCATCCTCTCCGGATCTGAATATCTCACCAAAAATGCAGTGCTTCCAGTGGACAGTCCAATATCCTTAACAATCCTGTGCTTAGAAATACTCATGAGGTTCTTTTGTGCATCACTGTAAGGCCAAAGACAAATACAAGATGAATTGTTTGCAGTTTTATTTACTTTTCATCTATTAACCTAGTTAAAGAAACAGACTGCAATCCTTCACACTGAGGATGCATTTCAGCTGAGCACCATGATAGTAGATGTCACCGCCACAGCCAAACTGTGACCTTCTGAAGGTCTACAGAGATTAAATGCAGACAAGCATTTGCTTGCTGTGTGGTGTTACTGATATGGCACACTGCCCTTCCTGATCTGAAGAGTTGATCCAGGTGTGGGCAATTTTTCTATCTATCTCCACATATTTGGCTAACAAAAACAAATTTAACATGTTTTAATATCACTTTTCTTGTGATATTGTATTTCAGTTTTGCATTAAAATCTTCCAATACAGAATGGTTTATAATTTAAAAAAATTTCAAATTGAGTATCAGTGACAATTTAATATGGTAAGTGTCCACTCTAATAATGACATACTTAGATGTTTATAGTCTCCTTTTCACTTGGTGTATTATAAATATTTATTGATCTCATCCTCATATTGAAAATGTGAGAGTTACCTGTATGGAATCCCACCTTAGTTTTATAAACGTACGTATGAATAAATATAACTTCAGTCAGAGCAAAAGTCACATCATTTGATCTTTGACATTGGTCTTACGTATTCATCGATTAATTTTGCTTATAATGTCAGATAGCTCTTTTGGTTACATGAGCCCACAAAAATAAAAAAAATAAATTTACTCTCTTTAAAGCTAATTACATCCAAAACCAAATACACTTGGAAAGATGGAAGGGTATGCACAATATCAGCGTTTTTCTAAATCATATTCTGTTTGCCAAATAATGTCCTTCTCTTGAGGACTGCCATCCTATCTGATGATTGGAATACACTACAGGCAACTTGATCAAGAGGAGCCTGTTGATGAGGCCTCATTGCTTCAGCTACAAGAAGCATTGGGCTCACAGGCTCTCACCTTGATGGGGGATTTCAACCACCCGGATATCTGCAGGAGAAGAAACATGGCTAGCTACAAGCAATCCAGGGGACTCCTGGAGTGCACTGAGAAGTTCCTGGTCCAAGTATTCCAACCAGAGGAAAAGAGTTACTGGACCTTGTCCAAATGAACTCATTAAAGATGTTAAGAAAGGAGGCCGTCTAGACTATAGTGACCATGGCCTGTTTGAGTTAATGATCTCAAGGAATATGGTCCTGACAAAGACCAGAGACAGGGCTTCAGAAATTCAGAACAGTGAACCTCTATTTGGTTAAAAAATTATTCACTTAGATCCCCTGAGAAGCTGTCTTAGGTACAAAGAAAAAGAATAGAACTGGCAGCTCTTCAAGGATTTCTTTCTGACAGCACAAAAGCTCTCTGTCTAGCAGCCTAAGAAATCAAGCAGAGAAGGCAGGAAACCTGCATGACTGAAAAAGGAACTGCTGGTTAAACTGAAGGAAAAGGGGGAAATGTACAGGCAGTGAAAGTAGGGATATATGGCCTGGGAAGAATACACGGATGCCATCCATACATGCAGAAATGGGACCAGGAAAGCCAAGGCACAGATGGAACTGAATTTGGTGAGGGATAATAACAGGAGGTGAAAAATAACAAGAGATTCTTGGATGTTGGAGAGGCTACAGAGGAGGACCACAAAGATTATCAGAGGGCTGGAGCACCTCTGCTATGAGGACAGTCTGAGAGCTGGGGTCTCTTCAGCCTGGAGAAAAGTGTCATGGTTTTATGATTTTTGGTTATCGGTATTCCACATCATAACATCATGTAGTGCACTGGGAGTTAAAGTGTTCTGGGTACCTGTCCCAGAAGAGAAGAACTACGTTCCCCAGAAGCCTGTTCGCTGCGCTGTTATTGTTTCTGCTCAGGGGAACAGATATAAGGCCTTGGTAGGTCATCTGACCAGGTTCTTCTTCGTCAGACTCCCTCCCTGCTCAACTGGACTGCGCATCTCGCCTCAGCGTTATGGTGAGACCTACCCAGCTTTCAGACAATCTCTCTCTCTCTCTCATTATATTTCATTTATTAGCTTCAATTCTAATTATATTGTATTATAGTGTGTTATCTTGCATTCCGATACTATATTTAGTAAATTGGTTTGTTTCTCCTCAGAGCGTGCCACTGTTTTTAATTATTTCGGGGTCCCTGTTCTCCCTTTTCCGGAGGCGTGGATTTTGCGAAATCCCTCTGCCCCGCTAGTCATGGAACCGGGCCGAACCAGCCTGTAAACCATTGACAAGATGAGTCTGGAGGGACCTCATAGTGGCCTTCCAGTACCTGAAGGGGGCCTACAGGAAAGCTGGGGACAAACTTTTATAAGGGCATGTAGTGACAGGTCAAGGGGAAATGGCTTTAAACAGGAAGAAGGTAGATTGAGACTACATATTATAATGAAATTCTTTACTGTGAGGGTTGTGAGACACTGGAACAGGTTGCCCAGAGACGTTGTAGACTACTACTGTAGTCTGTTAATTTTAATAAAACCTTACTGTTTTTCAATAGAACAACTCTAATCATTTGCTGAACTGTTTTCACATGATTTTTTTTTTAAATATACTGTAAAATATTTGCCTTCCTTTGTATTCTATAGGAACATTTATATCATAACAATATGACATTTCACCCAGGAACTTCAGAGATTTACTGCCTAAATAATTTTTAATAGTACAGACACCTCTTTTATAAGTACTCATTTGAGATTTTTGAATGGCTCACAGTAGTGTCTTCCAAGTTGTGAGGAAAAGTATTTTAATAACATTTACCTATTGGCAAAATGGCCTCTTATTACAATAATTGCAAGTGCATTTGGACTGTTAGATCAGTTTCCTAATGAGTAATCACATTTGTGCAAATCCATATACACACTAGTTTATATAGGGAAAAGCAGAGAGGAACAGCATCTGTCATTAAAAATAGATATCAGTTACAAACTCTAGTCTAATCTAAAGTTTGAAATCTGTGGTTTTGACATATTACATGACCCTCTTATAAAGTACTTAGTTCTGCAATTTAATATGAGTAAAATATAGTTTTAGAATTATTGATATTTATCAATGGATTCTTGTTTTATTCAATTCTCCTTTCTAATCATTGGTGTTCAGTTGCTTCTCCTTGATTTCGCTTTGTGGTTTTTTGTTGTTGGTTTTTTTTTTTTTTGCTGTTGTGTTTTACTCAAGCTTTTCATCCATGCATAGACAAGTCTACGCGTTATCCTTTCTGTCTTGTCTGAGCATCCTTACAATTGGGTTTTAAAAAACTGAAGCTCAAGTCTAACAAGTACATAAGATGCTCCAAGACTATGAGTACATCATTACATAATGGTCTGACACCAGTACTATTATCTTGTTATCACACATTCTATACATATCCAAAATATGTAACAAAATGTGTAATAGATTAGAAAACCTTGAAGACATTTGAAATATAGCTGGTCCACTGTTCTGATGTTTTACAAGTTGTAAGTGCTGTAACAAAAATTACAGTAAAATTTGCAGAGTGTCTGATAGAAAACAATTACAAACTGCCAGACTTCATTGAAAGATGAAATACGTATCTATTTCAATTAACTTTTTAAGTTAAGCAGTCAAGTTCGCTTTTGAAAGAGCCAGCCAACAGCTTTTCACAAGCCCAAATTTTGGCTTCCAGATCCTGAGATTTGCTGTAGGTCTCTGCTAGTCCCCCACTGATCAGGAGACAAGAGTGAAGATGCTTACTTGCAGGGGATCAGAGAACAGTGTTAAAACTTGAATCTTAATTTCACAGATAGGCTACTTTTAGCAAGTTATGATTGTATATGCTTGTATGCATTAAGGAAGATGTCTACAATCACATTATGATGTCTTGAAAATCAGAGTTCTTTATTCAGCAAACCCTGAGATGCGTAGGTTTAAGAATCCTGTTGAATGGGTGCCACGTTTGCTACAGCTTTCAAGCTTACTATGGATTGCAGCTGACTCAACAGATAATATCTTTAAAAGGTGTTCCCAGTACATACACCTTAAGCTGTAGGTAGGATTGTTCTGTAAGAAAACAATTTTAAATTTTTTCAAGTATTTCCATCGAAAGTACCAGGATTTTTCAATACAATGTAGAAAATAATAAAGCAAAATGTTCTAATGTTCTTTTCCATCACAGCTGTGTTTCTATAGACATTTATCATAAGCCCTCATGACTGTGTTGTCAGTCTCAGCCTACTGAATGCCTCCAAGTTTGGGCTAATTTAGTACCACGTAGCTAGACCTCAGGAAAGAATTTTAAAGGAAGGGGAAACATAGAAAAAGCTTACAGCTGGGAAATTATCATAATAAGTGAAGTCCAGAAGAAGATATTCTACTGTGTGTCTATGGCTTCTGGATTTTGCCACTCACGTCAGGATGTACAGCTTGGCTTGGGCAAACTATCTGCTGCAGATTTCTATGCTGGAAAGTTCTGCGTCCCCAAGTAAGTCACTGAAAGTTTAGCTGTCCTTCTTTACCCATGTACATCTACTAAGACATAAAATCATTCACAACATATTACAAAAAAGGCTAAAAAAAGACATATCTTGAGTAAGTAGAACCCAAGATGTTGTAGACACAGCTGAGTATAATTTAAACCTTCTATAAATTAAAAGATGTGCTTACATAACCATGTAAGTAAGCAAGACTGATGATGTGTTCATTTAGCTGATAACAAATCTGTCAATTAAATGTAAAATTATTAAAACAATGGTACAAGCACACATACATGATGTACTTTTTCTTTAATATTCTCTTCATAAATACACTACCAGTCTAGTTTCTGATCTAGTACGATGCTCTTATGGTTTTATGATCTGTGATCAGTATTCCACATCATAACATCATGTAGTGCACTAGAAGTTGAAGAGTTAACGTTGCAGTTCCACAGATTGTCCATAGTTCTGGTTACCCGGTCTCAGAAGAGAAGAATGGACTACAGCTATGACTTCATTGTTCCATTTCCTTTCAAAGGGAAAGATAACAACTGACTGGGAACCATGAGACTGTCATTTTTCCACCCCCTCCCACTATGCTCTTTGTGCTCCCTGGCCATCTCACCTACAGCATTAGAGCACAGACTTCGGTTTCAGACATCCTCTCTCTCCTTTGATTTGATTTATTACCTTCCATTCCAATTATATTGTATTTTATCATTACCTCTCATTCTGCTGTCATATTTACTAAATTAGTTTGTTTTTTTTTTTTTTTTCTGACCTCATTCCTGCTGTTCTTTCCCCTCATCTGGGCTTATCTCCCTACCTTTTTCCCTTCCTTCCTTCCTCTTTTTCCTGGGTGTAGGATCATGGGCCCCTTCATGCCCTGTCACAGAATTAGGCTGAACCATGACAGATGCAAATAAATTTCACATAAAATCTGTCTTAAACTGATAATATAAAATTCTATTTAATTAAATTAATTTACTACTAATGTAATATATCTGAACTTTTTTTTTTTCTGCTAAATGTGAAATTACCACAATCTCAGAGAGCCTGTGGACAGCCAAGAAATAACTTCAAATATAAAGTGCAAATACTCTAGTATAAATAGATATTTAAGAAGTAATTAAGTAGCTTGGGATTTCCAGGGTTTTATTTTGTCAGCAAGTTTTTTTACTACGTTCCTTAAATACACAAGGGCTTAAGTTTGCTGTCTACAGCAGCACTTTGAATGTTTCCTGAGAACTGCTGCAGTGCAAAGGACAGGGACTGAAAGTGAGAGCGTTGGGAGGCAGAATTTTCTCTGAGTTTAGCATTCTATATACT
This sequence comes from Pavo muticus, assembly GCA_016647715.1. NCBI lineage: Eukaryota > Metazoa > Chordata > Aves > Galliformes > Phasianidae > Pavo > Pavo muticus. The sequence continues at coordinate 213,644 of JACDJE010000524.1, read as the reverse complement.
GGAAATTGGTGTGAGAAAAAAGGAAATAAAACTATTTGAGTGTAAATGTGAAAAATAGAGAAAATGGAGGGAAACACAGAGAAAGGGGGAAGGAAAGCACACAGAGATGTTCGGTGGTAAGTAGGTATAAGGAGAAAGGTATAGGCCCAGCTACAAATACAGCATAAATTGCAGGATGTAGTGCTTGCAATAAAAGTATTAGACCCCATGAGCTAGAAGACAACCTTTATGACTTTTGCCCTAAGTGTAGCACAAGCATCTCAGTAGCACTTCAGTTATTTGGGATTACTTGTAGAGTTTAATGCTAATTTCATTTTCCCTTTGGTTTTGGTCTCACTTTCTTTCGCTACTTATATAAATGTGTATACCAAATAGCCCCAGCAAGATGCTGATTATGAGTTTTAATAGGACCATTAGATCATTTGTCAACTATAAATAAAATATCTAAAGTATCTACACTTCTTCCCTCTTACTAATATGAGTCTTTTGGTAGAAATCAGAAACATGCATATCCTTTTCATGTCTCACTGGTCCGTTGCCTGACTGGCAACAGTCAAGAAGATAGCTATGGATCAGGAGGGTTGCTCTTTGCTCCAGATGGCACATAATGGCTTCGAGAGCATTTCACACTTTTTATGCTTCTCTTATTTATTTGTTTTCAGAGAATAAAAATGATGCAGGTTTTATAAAGCACTTCTTAAATCTTGTATGGCAAAACATCAGATAACTAATTATTAACTGAAAATAATTTTTACTTTTCAACATGCTTTTTTAAACAATCTATTCTCTACAAAACCCAAGGTAGCAACAAATAATAATAATAAAAATACACGGCTCACTGTGCTGAGTTTCTTGCTTCTTTCTACTGGTATCTGCTTCTATGATTTTTCTAAAATGTTGAAATAAAAACAAATATTATATCAGATTAAAAATGTTTTTATTGGCTTCATTGAAGTTGCGTGTTACTGTTTCATGTGGGAAAAAATCAAATAACATGTTCCTTCCAGATGATGTAGAGTTTTCTTAATGTATCCAATGCACTATTGGAAGTTACGCAACTGTGCTAGGTTAAATAACAGTACTATTTCCTATTTTTAGTTTTGGTAGCTCAGGCAAAAGCGACATAAAAATATTAATTTGTTGTTTAATTGCAAAAAATACTCTCTCAAAAAAGCTACAGTTAAAATATTTGTATTTACAATTAGAGTATTATTTCTAGACTACTACATAATAGTAAAATATTTAGAAAATACAAAGGATTTCAAGTCCTTGCCTTCAATGTTTTTAAAAATGTTATTTTACTGTGTGGTGTATATATCTTCTCCGACTTCTAGTGCTTGCACTGCCGACAAAACTAGACCCTTAACTACTAACCCTTGACCACTGTTAGTCTTGTAGAACTAGAGAGTCAGCTGGGTTTTATTCAGCCTTGTGAATCCCCAATGGAATTATAACCAGGTTCTAATTCCTGTATCTTTCTGCCAGTGGCAGCATGTGAAGCAGAGTGCTCAGATCATTGTTGATGAGCAGTGCCATGTTTTGACAGGGACAGGGTTAGTGTGAGGTTCCCTTTGGAATCTCCAATTGTCATCTCCTCAGCATGCAGGCAGAATGCTGTTGAATATGTGATGTTGGATATCACATGGCACAGACAACTTTTCTCACTGAGCAAATTCTAAAAGTGACCACAAGGTCAGGGAACTCCTGGCCATCTTCTTATTTGACTAAGGAAAAAAAAAAAACAACATCACAAAAAGCAAACCAATAGTCATTGTCTTGACAGATGTTAAGAAAAATCTACTTGCTATGAATTATGGAGAACTGAGCTGGGAGACGGCATGTTTATCCAGAGGCCTTTAATGATTAAATGCAGCCATACAGAGCCAACATCATATTCAAAACTACAAATTTTTCTGTAGTTCTTTGGTTAGCTTGCAATTAATATTTACTTATACAATGAAATGCTAATTTTAAGTGTCCACCGAGAGTATTCATTTAACATCTTGATTTATGTTCAGACTTAACTGTCCCTACTAATTAATATCCTATTCAAATCATAATAATTAGCATGTAGCATAATTTTAAGTTAAAATGGTAAATAAAAAGCAGCTAGAATTTCTATATGTTGCACATCTTTAGTTTGTTCTGCAAACATAAATATAATTCAGTGAGTTTCCTATTTTTAATTATATTTTCCTACTTCCTACAGAGCAGGAATAGAAACACCTACAAGCAGTTTTCTTGTTTGGTGTTTTTCGTTTATGTTTTGTTTATGACATTTTCCTCTTATAACACTTCTTTCTGAATTATATTCATTGTCCCTTTGGAAATTTGTTGGCATTTTCTTATAAAAAAAACTTTCTTCCTCTTCGAGGGAGTGTTTCTTGTAATTATCTTTTTCAATATCTCTCATTTCATCTACAGAGGAAATTGAGCAGTATCTCATTTCTTACACACACATAATGACCCAACGAACTGACTGTAGCATGGCCTATCACTGCCAGAACTTTCACTGATCAGAATTTCCACCTCACCATGTTCAAGGAAAACTTAAAATTGTTTTTCAAAAATTGAGAGTATTAAGATTATGAATTTGATTCAGATACCTCTTTTAATGTAATTGAGAATGCATGTGATATACCTAATAAAAATAGACCATTAAAAGATACTAAAGTAGAGTGACGGGCACAGCATGTAACTAAAATCCATAAAATAGAAGAATTATTTTCTCTTAACCCAGGTGTATCTAAACATTCAACCAACAGAAACAGATCCTATTCTACATGATTCCTTGGCTGGGAAAAATTGGCTCGCATTAAAGACATACCCATGATAACTGTGGTTAGGTTTCATAGTCTTTATCTTGTCTCTATGTTTTTTTGGTTCACACTGTGCATGAATGTCTTCCTTTTGAAGGCCAAAGAGCTGCTATATTAATCACTGTAGGGAGGGCAGGGACATCTTCCACTAGACTAGGTTGCTCAGCACCCTACCTAGCTTGGCCTTGAATGCTTCTAGGGAGGGGGCATCCACAACCTTGCTGGGCAACCTATTCCAGTGTCTCACTACCCTCACGGTAAAGAATTTCTTTCTAATATCTAGTCTAAACCTACTCTCTTCCCGTTCAAAGCTATTTCCCCTTGTTCTGTTGCTATATGCCCTTACAAAGTCCATCCCCAGCTCTCCTGTGGGCCCTCTTCAAGTACTAGAAGGCTGCTATTAGGTCCCCCTGGAGCCTTCTCTTGGCCAAAAAGTCCTAACTCATATTCTGTTCCTGTAGAGGAGGCGTTGCAGCCCTCTGATAATCTTTGTGGCCATCCTCTGGACCCACCCCAACAAGTTCAATGTTCTTCTTGTATTGAGGGTCCCAGAACTAGACACAGTACTCCAGGTCGGGTCTCATAACAGTAGAGTGGCTGAGTCGCCTCCCTCAGCCTGCTGATTATGCTTCTCTTGATGCAGCCCAAGTGATGGTTGGCCTTCTGAGCTGCAAGTGCACGTTGCCAGTTTGTGTTGCATTCATGCTTTCATCAACCAGCACCCTTATATCCTTCTCAGGGCTGTGTTCAAGCCATTATCCTGTATTACCCAACCTGTATCTGCACCTGGGATTGCCCCAACTCAAGTGCAGGACTGCATATGACAGTATGAGATTCATTTTTTTAATAATTTCTTTTTGTTCTTTGTACCTTGCTGATGAGCTCTCTAATTCATTACAGACTTAAAAGCATTCACTGAATACAAAATCGAATTACAAGTCTAACTAAATTTCTTTCTAGCATGTGCTTCTTGTGCTTTCTTCCCGGGAGTCTTAATACATCCACGATACTTCAAGATTATCAGAACTATGTGTATCAGGAAAATAGTTATCCTGCTGTACAAACACAGCCCTAAAACAAGATTTTGCTCTGTGTCTATAAATGCAGTAATTAATGACAGGATATTTCAGACACTGAGAAATGATCTGATGGGGACACCATACTATTGGGCATAGGGCCTTTGTTGTTTCATCTAAGGAAAAATCTTTAAATTGTAATTTTTAAAACTGCAAATTAGAACAGGATTTTTGTCTTTCAAGAATTTCCAGAGATGGGAGAAAATGTTTCTCTAATATGTCCACTTCTAGTTTAACAATGTATTAATATTATTGAATCAGAGTAATAAGCTTTCCACCTCTAAAGGCAAGAGATTCTGACCAAAATGTTTATAGACTTCTCATGTTAATTGTTATTAGTTTAAAATAAGCTATTCAGAGACTAGATTTTATTTGCTCCTGTTTATACAACTTTAGAAGAAATTGCTTAAAATGTATTTCTATCAGCTTCAAAAGAGGAAATTATTTTGCTGTTTATTTTATTTACATAGCGCTAACCATCTCCTCTCAGAAACTTTATTTTCAGTTGATGTTGTCTATCAGTAGGTCTCTTGGTTGTTCCTGTACTTCATTGGAATTAGCCCAGGATACCTCTAATCCTGACCTCTCCAGAAAGTTTTTCCACAGTGATGAGTAACAGGTACAGTAATGCATCCCCTCTGGTTGGGCTTTCTATCCTTTACACCAGGAAGCCACCCTCAACACACTCCAGGAGCCTCCCAGATTGTTTGTAGGTTGCTGTGCTGCTTTTCCAGCAGATATCAGAAAGACAGCAGATATGACTGAAGAACCCAAGCAGGACTAGAGCCTGAGAGCACAACACTTCTGGTAGTAGAATAAAGAACAACTCACTTTCAGTGTTGATCAGACAGCCTGCGTTAAGAACATACCATGAGGTTTACATTGACTCAGTCTTTAAATCTCACCCATAAGCTCTCAGCCTGGTCATTATAATTTTTCAGTGACAGTTCTCTGTAGTCAATCCATTCCTTTACATACAACTCTACCACCTATCCTTCTTTGCCTATACCTTCTGAACATTTATAGCTACTATGATACTCCAGCTGTGTAAACAATCTCATATTTCCATGACAAAAAATATATCACAGTTATTCAGCTGCATGATGGATTCCAACTCCTTCTCTTTGTTTGTTTATTGTTCACAGTCTAATCCTACAATCTCTCGAGGACCTCTGCAGTAGGCAAAAGATGTGCCTGTTATGTTAGTTAGGGTCCTGTTGTGAAAAAATGGAGAATATACATGAAAATGGAGATACAAAAACTCAAAGCAGAAGATAATATATTTTAATGGTAAAAACGGATTAATTCCAATGCATACGCAGCTGATAACACTACTAAAATAGGATGAGAAGGACAGTGATAGAGCCTGCCATAATAATGGCTTTATGACAAAGCACTAAAGACAGCTGCAAATGGCTTAATTTTGCAACTTTATGGTGGGAAATAAATTTCACAACAAAACAGATACCAAAGTGATAGAAAGTGAAATGAGTGCTAGCTGTGATTGAGTAAAAAAAAAAAAAAAAAAATTTAAAAATTTAGCCTATTTTCTGCTGCGAATCTGACAAATCCTTTACAAACTTCTGCAGCAGAGTCCTGCTCACATGCGGAGCCTGCAAGTAGCTTTGTGTTACACCTTGTGTACATTCAGCCAGTGAGCAGCAAGAAAGTCACTGGATTTCATCCATGTTTCCAACCACCTCCTGAGTGGGGTTCAGGCACAGCCACATGCACACAGGTGGCTCTGTAGGATGGTACAAGGGAGATTACTTCATCTCCACAAAAGTCACAGCAGAGTGGGAGGAAACATCCTGTAATTAGAGTGTGGGACTCAAATTAAGGTTTCTATTAAGTCTATGTAAGAGCTGGGTTGTGATCTGTGGCAAGGAGCTTTCTGGTTTCCGTTCCACCATCTGTAAAGGCAAAGTACGAGGAGGCTTCAATAGCAAACATTTGTAAGCCCATAGAGATTTCCTCTGGCACCAGCAGGACACAGCGGGCTGCACCACTGTCCAGGCCAGATAGTGTCCACACGATGCTGCCCCTTCAGCACAAATCACAGATGGGTAATGCTGTGGCACCCCAGGAGCACCACCACAGTCCTTCTTGGACACAGAGGGCAGGTGGTGGAGAAGGCAGCAGAGCAGCAGGCATGAAGCGGACAGCAGCTGTGCTCCATGCAGCAGGTGAGGCGATGATGACCTTGTTGCCCCCCTCTGGCAATCTCGCCTGCAGATCAGGCTCCGGAGGATTTTTCAGGGCAATTCCAGTCCTTCTCTGTTTTCTTGCGCCACCTTGTGCAAATGCATGCTGAAGCAGTTGGGTTGAAAAGGTAACTTTAAGCGTTATCTGCCACTGTATCACTTTGCTATATTAGCTACATTGTTGCATGGGAATGAATGGGAATATGCAATCAGTGAAGAGTGGAGAAAAGGCGAGATCTCAGGAGCTCAGACTTAAATCAGAGGCGTTCTGAAGGTCTCTCTTGCTAGGCAGTCAGAAAGGAGATAACAAAAAGAACTTCAATAAAACTAAAGAGCAGTGAATTAAATGCTGACTTTGGAGGGCAGAACAACTCCTGACCCTGTGTTGTAATTAATCATCCTCATAATTGCATAGAATTGCACTGTTAACTATGACAGTGAAGTGACCTACACCAACCAGAACCCTTCTTATACTTCATGCCTTGTAGTTTTTAAAACTGAGGTTATTTTCTCCTTGAAGTGTGGAGCACTGCTGCTGAAGTTGTTTTCTCTGCATTGTTGAGGAGGGGTGGGCGGTGGGGATGTGCGAGTGAGTTGGGGCAAGAGGGTGACCTTTTTTTAAACTAGCTTTGCTTGCAAACAGAGTATTTCATAGAAATTGTACCTTTTGGATGCATTCTTTACCCAATACACCTTAAGATCATCCAGGAAAAATAATGTATTTTTGAGGCATTTACTTTACTCCTGGGTGAGAACTTCTGCTGTTCTATTTTTCAAGGATAGTAGCTATTGTGACTCAGATTTCATCCATTCTCATTTGCTACTGTCCTCTCTGACTCCTATTTTGAAGTTCTGATGTGCTGTACAACAGAGCTGCCAATAGTAAAAAGGCTTCAGTGGCCCTTCTTGAATAAAAAAGCTGTTTGTTGTTCTAAGTGACAGCAGACAGAATTGAAGGAGTATGTTTGTGTAAGTGCATGATCCTGCTTGTCTGCCTCTGGAGAGCTACAAACACGGATGTGCAAGTGTGGAGCACATTCAACACAGGGCTGCCAGCATAAACCCTACTTGCTTTATTTGCTAATGAGTAACTGAAAACAATATTTACCTTTTTCACATCAGAGATCATCTTGTAATACTTGCTGACACTGGCACTAGGCTGCTTCTCTGAAAGCCGCGGTTTTCTTCACCAATTTGCTATTTATAGCTTAAGGCTTCTTATTTGCATACCACTTACCCATCATGCAACAGTGTCTGTCATTAACAAAGCAAAAGATCTAAATAAATTACATCGTGAGTTTTTAAGATAGATACAACTGTACAGTTTTTTAAAAGTGCAGCACAATTATTTTGTTTTGTAAATCTAAAATGCACTATTGTCATAATATAAAAGTTACAGTATTATTGAGCTATAAATATGATTTCTATAGGGTAGGAGTCCGGCTGGTCCGATGGCAATGGCAATTATAATAATTGATTACAGTCCGTTACAGATTTCTTTGTTCTTTCTCCACTCCCACTGCTGCATTTGACTAGTCTTTTGATGCAGAACTTATACTTTTTTTATATATTATTTACAGTGGAACATTATTGAAATACTATTGATGTTGATCTAGAACATGCAGAATGAAATAGTGGCTCCGTGACCAGAGTTCAAGTACATCTCCAACATTATACATGTAATTTAACTTTTCTCATCCTTCCTGCACTTTTTCAAGTGCTTTTGTCACTTTGACAATTTTTGTTGCCTTTATTTCCTTTAATTTGTAAGATGACACTCCTTTTTGTTAGCTTCTGATTTTATGTATTAAATGAACATTCAAAGTATTTCCTTTTCCTAATCTTAGTCCTCTTGGACCATGCTTTCTTCTTCAGTGTCTGATACTTACTTGATTTTTTTTTACCACTGTTAATAAGACAGGCACTGTGCTTCAAAGGCATTTGTACAACAGCAGCTGAAAGTGTTACTCACTGCTGGAGTAAAGGAGTAAAGTAAGCACATGTTGCTTTAGTTATATTTTTTTCTATTCTATTACATTATACTTAAAACTGCAAGTGTGGTTTTAACAGAATGAGGAAATCAAATAGAAGTCAAAAAGATAAATAGTAAAAGTTAAGTAAGTGAAAAAACCATTTCCTCTAGGTGCATTATGCAAATATACCATTTGATTATTAGAGAATGCAAGAGCTGTGCAAGGTGAAGACCCTGGTTTTACACAGAAAGGTATTTCATTTGAGGTGGTAATGATCTTCAAATATTTCTCTGATCACTTCCTACAGGTAGCTGTTTGAAGCTCCTTTTCTCCAGCAGTCTCAGCCCTCTCATAATAGGCTAGGCAACTATGTTTTCATTTCTTAAAGCCAGATGTGACATTAATTATGCCTAATTAATTATGACAGCCACAACAGGTTCTTTTTTTTTTTTCTTCTGTGGGTTCATTATATCATTTCTCGTTTATTTGAAATACGGAGTTATTGCTAAATTATTGAAGTCTACTGACTAAGATGCTATTGTTTCTGTTGACTTGTCTTCCTTCAGCATTTTCTTTCATGTTTCTTTGTTTCTCCCTTACAGTATTTTACTGCTCTGCCTTCTCAAATGTTGTAGATGATTTTTCTTAATGAAGACCAAAGACGGCCTTCTGGTAACTCTCTTAGATCACGTATTAATAAAGAATTTAGTATTGTTAATCAGTGTGATGACTGTGACCCCTCTTCTGGCATTGTGATGTGCTGTGGTTGGAAACATCCTGGGTCCTGGAAAACTTCCCCACTTGTGAGCCTTCTCCTGACCTCCCTGTCTTAAAAATCTCTCCTCAAGCTGTGAATGGAAACCTCATTATCCTGCACCCAGGAGCCTTTCTCCCATTTCCTGGATAAATATGTCACGACAGAAAACAGCACAGTATTCACATATGTGATCTATGGTGGCATTTGCCTCCTCCTGGCTTATACATTTGCCTCACAGGAGAGCGGGACCCATCTGAACAGGCCAGGAGGTTCATACCTCCCAGAAGTTGGAGTGATCCTCACTACAAAACTGCGAATTTCATAATGAAAGAATCTTAGCTTTCTGATGGATGTAGGACCTATGAAATCCATCTGTACTTTTGCATTTTTGTGAGAAAACAAAACTAAGCATACTTAAATTGTTACTGTTAGTATAGTATTAAGCTACAAAGTTACAGAACTGCTTCAGTCAAGAGAACAAAACACTGAGGAGTCCCATGTCAGTTATCATTTAAGCAGCCATGCGATATCACTGTGAAGAGTATACATGTATTTAAAGAGGGCTCTGCTTCTGTACCACGGGGGATACAAATTGTGTTTGTATTAGAAATATTTTCTTTTGAAGTCTTTCTTACTCCATAACAAAATTGATTGAGGACAAGCCAGGAGGCTTTTGTTTGTTTCTTTTTTTTTTTTTTTTTTTTTTTTTTTTTTTTTTTTTTTTTTTTNTTTTTTTTTTTTTGTTATATGTGCCTACAAGCTAGGAGTTCTGATCTTAATTCCCCCTTGAAGCAGCTCAGTAATGCTGATTAAGGAAGGAGGAACAGTTTGTGATAAGCAGAAGAAAAACTGGAGAAGCAGACAAGACTTGAAGGATCTGCACATGTAAATGTTACTCTTCAGGGATAATACTGAAATTTTAGTGTCAGTTATTAAAGTTAATATGCAAGGCATAGAGCCACTGAGGTGCTGATCAGAGATACCTGTGGCCCATGCAGTGATCTCAGCACAAGGGTGGTATGTTCACTTAATGCTGCAACATCCACATTTGCGTAACAGGCATCCTGTTAGACTTTTTACTGAATAGACAAATTTATGGTCCTGGTTGAAAACAGCATTTCACAAGTTCTGGGGCAAGAAGGGCTGCAAACATATCAGGTTGCCCTCACCCCAGGCCTCAGCTGGAGCTGTGGTGTACAGTGCCTCAGTACCTGCATGTAGCACTGGGCTGGACTCCTTCTAGGGCTCAAGCTGGCAGACAGAATTGGAGCTGCTACCTCTGTAAAGTGCAGGAAGCTTCTTCTTGTTTTTGACTCTGGCTTCCTCAAAGTACTGTGCATGGGGAGAACGTGTTTTGGTCTGGCATAGCACAATGTTTCTATGGATGATGGGTGGATTCACCAGAGTTGGCAGAGCAAGGTGGGCAAAGAAAATTTTTACATCCATTTTCCCTGCCCTGCCACCTTCACCCCCTTGCTGAGGTACCACCAATAAAACTTTTTGAGCTGCTTCTTGCCTCCTTGCCTGTGCCAGCAGCCTTCCTGCCCTGCCAGCAGAAAGGCCTCACTGCCATTTTCTCTTCCCATTCCAGCAGCCTCATTGGTGCCCGTCTGGGGCCTTCCCTTCCCCAGTCACTGCCTGCCTCCCCACAGGGCACATGGTGGTGTGGCCCCTGTGGGCCTCCCCATGAGGATTCTTTCTGGTGGTGCTGGGGGGGTGAACTTCAGGTTTGGCCCGGTGCTGCATTTGATGCTATTGTGTCTGTGTTGAGAGTGGCCTTCTTTATGCTCATCTCAGAGTGCTATGTAAAATCAGCATTACTGCAAAGATATTTAATAAAACCTAGGCAGTCTCCAGAGCCTGAGAAAAGATGCTTGCATTATTCACCAACACATTCAGGGAACTTAATTATTCCTGTTATTTTACAACACAAAAATATCATAACAATATAATATTATCATTATATATCAATATCATATATTATCATATATCATAACAATAATATTACAATAATATCAATAATATATAATAATATTAATATTATAATAATATTATCATATATCATAACAATGTATTATTATTTTACAACACAACAATAAGTGTGTTATTTTACACAGTCTTTTGCTCTCCCTTCACAGAGAATTTTTTCCCTCTCTTTCCTATTTGAGAAACTTGATCTTGATTTTTTTTTTTCTAATCACTTCTGCCTCCTACCTGCTGAATCCTCCGAGCAATCCATTGCACACACATTTTTGAACAAAGCCTCTTAAACAAATAAGACCCAGTACCCTCTTTAAGGCTCCAGCAGGACTAATATACTGGCCAAATCTGTTGTTTTATTTCAGTGTGTTTTACATCACATGCCCTATACATTTTTGTGAGATAGAGTCATCCCAGTGCACCTGCACCAGCTACTGTGGTTGAATAGGGATCTCTCAGCATAAACTACATATCCATTATTTTATTTTTGTAATTGACAATAAATCTTTTTCTTGCATTCACTTTAATTACTGACACACTTAGCCTCACACAGATTCAACCATGAAGGTTACATACTGTCTCATTTCTTAGTACTCATTTATTATGCAAGTGCAAGTTCCTAATGTTGCTTTGCCTACTGAGGGCAAATAACATAAAAACCATCCGTCTAATGTGTATATTCTGTCTTTTGCTTCTTTCAGTCATAGAGGTCTTTTTTCAGACACCAGAGGGATGATAGTTTTATACTCTGCCAACCCTGTTAACAAACCACTCTTCCCAACTGTGACTCAGTTTACCAAACCTTTGAAGACAAAACAATGTCAAGATTATGTTAAAAAAAAGCCTTAGCAACTTGCCCAGTGACTAAATTTCATCCCAATTTATGAAATCTGCGCAAAAGTCTAGGGTATTAAGTACATTCAGAATGCAGAGTTCACATCACGGTTTCCTAAAAATATCCCAGAGTGACTAGTTTTGGGAGAAAATGCAGCGTCTGATGCATGGACTCAGATGTGAATGATCCAAATCGTTTATTACAAGTTCTCACATCACCTATATACCTTTACAAGTTTTCTTTTTCTAGCTTTCCCATTTGCCCCTACATATCAACAGAGCATTCTACAAACACTCCTTAACCGTTCATGCACGCGCTTATCCAGTCAGAGCCATGAGACATTCTTTCTTCGTCTAGAGATGACCTTGGTTCTCATGCTGTTTATCTTGTTCCACAGCTGCTGCTCTGAACAGTTTTTCTAGTATTCCCACAATTCCCCCTTTTTTGTTTATTTGCGAACTACTACCATACTATAAAATAATAACACTAATTATATTAATAAAATAATCATTATAACTTAATCAAGACCTCGATTGACAATACTCTAAACGTGAGAAAGGAGACAAGGCAAACATAGCATAATGACAAGAAATACTGCTAACCTACTAAAAAGAACAAACACATGTTTGGCCTATAGCCCAAGTTTCTGCAACCTAGAAATAAATCCCCGAGGGTCCCGTTCTGTGTTAATCTGTAACTGGTTAGGAAAGAGTCTTCAACTTTCATATATTCTGATATATTGATTTTGAATTATCACTAAAACTTGTACAACAAATGCTTTTAGAGTGCTCACAACCATGCCTTTGGGCTAATAGAAAATTAATGGCTGTACAACTTTATGAAGTTGCATGTCAGATAGAATCAATATTAGTGGGCAAATATGCTACAGTGTCACTAGGGGCATTATTACTTATTGACCCTTGAGAAACAACAAACTGCAGAATAGGAGAGAGAAAGAACATGTTGGCGGTGGATGCGATAGGCAGGGCCAGCAGGGCGTCCCCTGCTTCAAAGTGCACTTTTCCTCTCTCACCCACCATAGATTCTCTCCTGCTTTTATTCCTCTCAGGGTCTGAAGGGTACTTTCTATTTGTACACCACATCCGTGTTGCCAGTGTGTGATTCAGAGCCCAAGTGGAACACCTGCTTGCACAACAGAATAAACTACCGAGGTTAGCTCTCTTAGCGTGCGCCTTTGTTTCAAGTGATGCATGGTCATATTTTAAAAATCCTGATTAATGGGATGAAAGAGAGTTAATCATTCTATAATACAGGGTCATCCCTTTGCCTGGGATTCCTTTCCAGGTTTTGTCTTCACAAATCAAGAAAAGGCTAACTGATAGGCTGATTAGCATCATAACCAAGCGTTACTAATACATTAAAAGAACTATTCCCATAGATTCCAGAGATGGTAATATCAAATCCTGTTTAATTCACATTCGATCTACTATTAAAATAAAAGAAACACACAACAACCTAGATAATGCCTAATAATTCTAATTCTTGAGACTGCATTGATAACACAGGAAAATCACTCACTATATCATACAATTGCTAATGTTATTTGCAATACAGCAAGTTACAAAGCAATACCAATAAATAAGAAGCACACAGTCCCAGTCATTATAAGGGCTGGATGCTATTTTCTGCCTTGAGATGAGGCTGAACATATTGTGCTGGAACCCACATAGGGCCAGTCCCTGTGGAAACACAAGCATATCCACGACCCCAGGTTATCAGTGGTAAGGGACCTACCCATTGCCCTGTGGCCATATTCTGAACATTGACCACTGACCGTTCCTTGAGCTTTGGGGAGTCCCAAAAATAACGATCCACATGAGTTGTATCTGTATGATCACGATTCAAGAAGTTCAGCACAAGCAAAGCCTTACATAATCTCTCTTGTGGTGTGTTTCCCGTATTCCCCCTTTTTTGTTTAATAAGAATGGATTTTAATGTTTGATGAATACGCTCAATGATAGTTTGTCCAGTGGGAGAATGAGGAATGCCTGTAATATGTCTAACCCCCCATTCTTGGAGGAAAGTTCGAGTAGCCTTAGAAGTATATGCAGGTCCGTTATCTGTTTTTATAGTATGTGGAATCCCCATAGCAGCATAAGCAGATAACCAGTATTTACAAGCATCGCGACTGCGTTCGCCTGTATGTGCTGTGGCAAATATGTAAGAAGAATGAGTATCTGTTGTTACATGTACAAATTTTAGACGGCCAAATTCGGGAACATGAGTGACATCTGTCTGCTACAGTTGAAGAGGTGCTGTGCCACGGAGATTTGTCCCAATTTGAGGCAAAGGAGCAATTGCCTGGCAGTCTGGGCATGTTTGATTGATCCACTGTCAGTTGGAATTGTTTTTGTAAGGCTCTCCTGTTCTGATGAAAAAATTGATGTGAGAGTCGCACTTGCTGAAATAATTGAGGGGTAGCAAAAATGACGGTGGCTTGATCAGCCTTATGGTTGCCCTCAGTTAAAGGACCAGGCAACGTAGTGTGTGATCGAATATGCATAATGAAATAAGGAAGAGTATGGTGAGAAACATAATGTAAAACTCGCTTGAGCTGTGCAAACAAAGCAGGGTTGTTAACTTCCTTAAGAAAAGATCCTTTAATCCACTGAATGATACCTGTAACATACAAAGAGTCAGTTACTATATTAAGCTTTTGTTCTGAAAAAATTTGAAAACCTCGAGCTACCGCAGCAAGTTCTACAATTTGAGGTGATCCATCGACAACATGTATGTCTGACTGTCATCATGTAGCAGTTGCACGCCAGAGAACCACCGCTCGGTGTGTCTTGCCGGAGCCATCTGTAAATACAGTAACAGCATGTGAAAGCAAAATATTAGTAGTAAGGGACAGATAACTCAAATTACGTAGTAACTGATGTTTGGGGGGATGGGTGGAGATTTGTCCAGTATAGTCTGCCATAGCAGTTTGTAAAGTACAACTGTACAAGCATCCAATCTATATCTTTTTTAGTAGCAGGTAGGTAGATGCAATCAAGGTCAAGAGCTTGTAAAATTTGTAGATGATGTCGACCTCGCTGCATTAGCATTGCAAACATCTCCACTCGTGATGTAATCGTTTTTGGAAATGTATGCGGTAAGAATATCCATTTGAGGATAATGAGAGGATCTTTTCTTGAGCTATCCCATCGACATAACAAGCTACGTGGCTGATATGAGTTTGATATTATTACAAGAAATACTGGAAGTGATAAACAAACACGGTGGCAATATCGATGCTACAATGACATTATTACAGAGTCTAAACATTGTAGCGCTTCTGGTGTTAATTGTCTTTTAGAGGTTAGATCTGGGTCTCCCTTGAGTAGCTGGAATAGAGGGCGCAGCTCTTGAGTACTAATACCCAAAAGCGGTCGCAGCCAATTGATGGTTCCTAACAATTTTTGCAGATCATTTAATGTCTGTACCCGAGGTACTATTTTGAGGATTTGCGGCTGAATGGTGTGAGATGTAATTTTCCATCCTAAATATTTCCATGGGAAACTAAGCTGTACCTTCTGCTATTTGTAAACAGACAGATTGGACTGCCTGCCGGATGAGCAGTTAAGTGTCCTTTAGATCCTCTTCCTGTTCTGCTGCTATATATTGTCCATGTAATGATAAATAGGGACATGAGGTCTAGCCTTTTGTACTGGTTGCAATGCTTTTGCTACAGTCAATTGACATATTATTGGACTATTAAGCATTCCTTGTGGTAACATAGTCCAATGATACCGCTGAGCAGGGACTTGTTGGTTGATGGAGGGCACTGAGAAAGCAAATCGTGGTACATCTTTTGGATGAAGTTGAATGGTAAAAAAAAACAGTCTTTTAAATCAATGACTGCTATAGCCCAATTTGAAGGTAACATTGAAGGCAAAGGAAGATCAGGCTGCAATGCCCCCATTGCCTCAATTACTGCATTGACAGTGCGCAGGTCCTGTAAAAGCCTCCATTTTCCTCTCTTCTTGAGGATAACAAAGACTGGAGTATTCCAAGGGCTGGTAGTAGGCATTATGTGACCAGCAGCTAGCTGTTCTTGAACTAGCTCATGTAAATGCAGCAACTTTTCCTCTTTTAAGGGCCACTGATCTACCCAAATAGGTTGTTCTGTTTTCCAAGCTAGGGGTATATGTCACTGCCGATCAATGGCCCTTATTGAAAATTTGTCTGCAAAATCATGCCCCACTGACTTAAAAGATCACGACCCCTGTACTGGCAAGATGTAAGGAGCAGTGTGAGCAATATGACCATCAGGCCCTTCAAAAGATAAAATTTGGGCACTTTGTTTGGGCTGCTGCAAGCCCCCAACTCCTACAGTAGTAGAATTAGGTCTTTTAGTGGCCATTCAGGGGGCCATTCACTTGACTTAATGATGGTAACATCCAGTCCGGTATCCACTAGGCCTAGTAACTGTCAGCTGTTTACTAAGCACGTTAATAATGGTTTGTATTTTGACACTTGCGTGGTCCATAGCACGGCAGGTTTGTCCGTGCTCCCAAATCCACCAGTTCAGTCCCTCATGCCAGATTCAGCCATAGAATGAAAGGAGATTAATTCTGCTATTTTTTGGCCTTTAGGAATAAAGCAGGGGGGTGAAGGCGTCCATGCCATTATCTTAATCTCCCTAGTGTGGTCAGCATCTGTAACTCCTGGTAAAACAAAAAGTCCCATCCGTGTAACAGAAGAATGTCCTAATAAGGGGGCGCTACGCCCATCCCCAAGGGGGCCTGTTACACCTGTTGGAATGAGGGTCACGGTGCTGTCAGTCAGCGTCACTGACTGGGCGGTGGCCAAATCCACTCCTGTGCTGCCGGCGTGGCTGGTCTGAGTGAGCTGGCCAGGCAGTGGCCGACCGATTCGGGACCATATCTGCTGTCATAGCGCGTGGTCTCGCGCTCTTGTTCCCGTTTCCCGGCAGATCACAGTGCCATGCAGCAACAGGCAGTTTAGATCAGCATTCTCTTGCCCAGTGTAGTCCCCTCCCACAGCGGGGACAGGGTCGAGTTGGAATAGCACAAGCATTTTTATTCGCTTACTTAGGCTTTTTGCAGTCCCTTTGTACATGACCGGGTTCCCCACGATTGTAACATTTCATTCTTTGAGCTGACCTTGCATCGAATTGGGCTGCCAGCGTGTCTGCTAGCAAGTCCGTTTTATGACTTTCCGTGCCTACATCGTGACAGGCTTTAATCATGTCAGTAATGGATGGATCTGCATTCTTTGAGGATTGTAAAACCTTTCAACAATCTGCATTTGCGTTTTCTATTGCTAATTGCTTAAGCAAAGCATCCCAGGCAGCTTGATTTTCTACTTGTCTCTCTAGCGTATTTGGTAAATGGTCAAGAAATTTAATGTAGGGCTCAGCAGCCCCCTGCTTAATTGATGTAAATGAGGCATTAGTCAAATAACTATCAGGTATCCGACGGATAGCACGCAACACCAAAGTCTTAACTTGTTCAAGGCACTGCCTATCCGTGCTTGGGCCTAACGTGTTGCCCGGATCCCCTCCCTCATGACTTCATCCATGCCAATATGATTTAAGTTATTCAAATTATTCATAGTCTGGATGGTAGCCTACTCTCAGTATTCAGTCACAAACCCGGTGGTTTACGCATGGGAGACAGAGACTCAACAGCAGGCGACGTAGGCGGGGCGCAGGAACGGAGCGGGGAGGCGGTCGTCGTGAGCGGGGCGGAGGCCGGAACCGGCGCGGGCGGAGCCGAGGGCGGAAGCAGCGCGACGAGCGTCGGAGGCAGAGCCGAGGGCGGGAGCGCGACGAGCGTCGGGGGCGGAGCCGAGGGCGGGAGCGCGACGAGCGTCGGGGGCGGAGCCGAGGGCGGGAGCGCGACGAGCGTCGGGGGCGGAGCCGAGGGCGGGAGCGCGAGGACCATCTGTGGTGGTGCGAGGGGGAGGGGGGGTGGTCGTGATTTCTCTTCTCCCCAGCCGGCTGCGGGGTAGGAGCCGCGGATCGAATCCGGGCCGGGGCTGCTTTCTACACCGGGGGGCAGCGGCGGGAGTAAGAGGGAGGGCAGTGGGGAATAGTCGGAAGAAATTCTTCCTTGTCGAATTTGTTTAAGCCCTTCCATTATTTGGTGCCAAACAGGTAAAAGTTTAGCAGCCGTTCTGTCTTTAGTAATAGAAGCCTCCCTGAGTTTTGTGCCGATTTTGTCCCAAAGTTCTCCATCAAGAGAGAACCCAGTTTTCGGAAATTCAGGGACATTTTTGCTTATCCGTTTAAGAAAAGTAACTAATACTGAGGTAGATACAGGCTGATTTTGAAACTTTGAAACTAGCCGTAATACTTCAAGATTTACTTGTTGCTCCTTCGTTAGTGAATTCCCCATAGTTCCCTGCTGCTCACCTTCTGTCCTGCAGAACTCCGTAGTTCAGTCGGGCAGCGCTGCCGGACCGGGCTCGCTCAACCTCGGCTTGATTTGCCCCCACGCAGTAGGCGCCATTTGCAGCGTCTGATGCACGGACTCAGATGTGAACGATCCAAATCGTTTATTACAAGTTCTCACATCACCTACATACCTTTACAAGTTTTCTTTTTCTAGCTTTCCCATTCGCCCCTACATATCAATAGAGCATTCTACAAACACTCCTTAACCGTTCATGCGCACACTTATCCAATCAGAGCCGTGAGATGCTCTTTCTTCGTCTAGAGATGACCTTGGTTCTCATGCTGTTTATCTTGTTCCACAGCTGCTGCTCTGAACAGTTTTTCTTGTATTCCCACAAGAAAGAAGAGGCAACCACTATACAGAAAAGGTATGTACGTTGATCACAAAAAATGTAGGAAAAAGTTTGCCTCAAAACATTTTCTTCAAAAAATAAGCAGTTGTGAATTTGGGGGAGTGGAAAATTCAAACTTTTACTTTTTTAACATTAGGACTTTCTGACTTCAAATATTTGGGAGACTACTAAAAACGTACCAGTCAGCTCTGGTGATTACATCTCATGTCTGGCTTCACATTCACTAGATCAGTCGGTAAATTCTTACTTATCACAATTGTCAGCTCACCATATACTTCAAACAGCAAATCTTTACTCTGTACTTTATCTCTGAAGGCAAGAATGACATACGGTGTCTTTTACATCTTCTTGATGATTATGTCTCTAGAAAATTTCTTACCTTCATAACATTTTGAAACTTGGAAATTTGTATTTGTCTGCTAAGTTTCAAATAGAATTTTGTGAGGCTTGAAAAAGCACAGCCACTTTTTCTTCATTTCATATCACTGGAGTGCAGTGAACCAAGAAGAAAAGGTAACTTAACTGAGATCCCTGCAATTTCCATCATGTAGACAGCATCCAGTCATCAGATATCAGTTCGAGTCCTGGAGGCAGATGCTAGAGCATGCCTTCCTCTCCTCCCTCCTTCAGGAACATGTAGTTGCACCACACTGTGGCAGAGTCCATTCTGCTTACTTTGGCAGTAACTTAGGGAAGCCCTGGTATAGCAGTTCACTTGTAAATAGCTGATGCTTTTCATGCATCCCTGTCACTCTACACAGGTGTGATACCTACTTCATCAGGCACAGCACCTTTATCTTCTACAGGACAGTCACCCGTCTTTGTGACAAAGAAACATTTATAGTTTTCTGCCAAAGGGCCAGTACACATGCATGAGAAGAAAAAAAATAAGTTCAAATGGAAAAATGGTTGCCTCCTAGCTTTCGCATCAGTTTTTAAATACTGATCATAAATTGTTTAGTCACAACATTTATGCTATAAACTTGTCAAACGTGGTAACAAAAATCTGTATGAATAATCTTCCTCATGTTATGACCAAGTGACTTGTGAAATTTACTCAGCTGAGTGATATAGATATAGTGTAAGGCTAACAGATTACAAAATTCTCTCATTAAGGTTAACAAACATTTTGAACAGCTGAAGGTCCAGTTAAATATAGTACCTTCTCTCTAGGCCAAATTATCCTTTCAGTAGAAGTTTGTTTTGCTGTTTCAACAAAATTCCAGAAGAATTATTTTAGATGCTTAGTGTAGGAAATAATAATTGCAGATATGCTACATCACTAACTCCACTGAAAAAAAAACTGAGCTATGTCTTCAACATGCATCCCCTAGGGAAAGGTGCTAAAAAACTCTGAATATACAAATAATCATAGTCTGCAGAGATAAAATAAAGTCATTTTAATTAATTTCCAGAGGGGAAACTCAAAGTTGCATGGTAGATATGCAAGGAGAAAAGATAAGTTGCATAATTCTGAATACTTCACAATTTCCTCCCTGTCATCAAGAAAACACAAAATGTTTTCAGAGGGTTACAGGTTCTCTCTCTGAGGACCAAAACCCTGAGAAGAGGAAAACCATCTTACTGGCCTCTGAAGGAAGTGTTGCTAACAGTGTAACATGAAATAGTTTTGCTATTGTCTTGAAATTACAGATCTGTAATTTATTTCCCACCAGTTCAAGGCAATGTAGCATTACACTTCTAAAGGAGACATGTTTTAAAAGTGCACTGTGGTAAGTATACGTTGTTCCGTATTACTGTTCTAGCCCTGTAAATCAGAAAGCATAAAATCTCTGCGTTGAAGAACTTCCAAACTCTCTCTCTTCCTTGTTTGTTGTACAGCTGTCTGTCAGAGGGGTTGTGGGTATTGTTGAGACATGTAGGTTTATTCTCAATGCAAGCAATACCTAACAGTAACTTATGCTATTAAAGTAATATTGATTTACACACACTGAAGTTATGAACCCAAATTCCAGTAAGTATAAAAATAAAATGTACATGCTAGCTGGAATAAAATAGCTACAGTACAGTGAAAAATTCCCTTTAAAATAAAAATAATTTAAAAAAAACAAAACAAAACAAAAAACCAAAAAAACAAGGAACACAAAACAAACAATTGAAAAACAACCCAAGTTTCAGAGAAGCCAAATATGGACAAATCAATTTGCAAACATTCATTTTAAATTTATTTTTTAATGAAAATATCACTAGCAACAATGAATGGCACCGTGGACTCCAGATAGTTTCCAATACTTTCCACTCCAGTGGAGAGTTCTTACGGCAAATGAGAAGACTACGCAACATATCAAACCTGATTTGTGTTCCTACAATTGGTTTCAGAAGAAAAAGATGGTCAAGACAAAGATCTGAGACTATGACCTTCTAATAAGCTAGTGAAAAGAAACCCAGACTAAGTCAAACAGACTAGAAGTTACTCTGTAGTAGCAACACATAAAGATAGCAAAATTTTCATAGGAGAAAAGCAGAAAGAATAAGTTGATATCAAAGCACAAGAGATCGGTATCTCAGTGATTATCTGTGACTATATTTAATTGTAGTCCATGTTCTGAAAACATAAGATGA
Source organism: Pavo muticus (assembly GCA_016647715.1). NCBI lineage: Eukaryota > Metazoa > Chordata > Aves > Galliformes > Phasianidae > Pavo > Pavo muticus. Next base: position 192,637 of record JACDJE010000524.1, on the reverse strand, counting down.
AGATCAGTTACAAAGATTTGGGATAGTTAATAATACTGCAGCTTTTTTATCAAAACAAAAAGTCAAAGCATTGCTACTAATAATCCATTCAAACAACGAAGCACTTCACCCTATTACTGCATATCTTCTCAACAGATGGGTATTTTTAGTATTAAAGAAAAGAAAGAACATTTATCATACGATTCCAGACCAACTACAGAAAAGGTAGCCTCTCTTCTTTACCACCTTCTGTGTTTCAGGTTTTGCTCCTGCTGAGAAAACACAGCCCCTCAAAATAAATTAAAGTGTATTACACCTACTCCTCAGCTATCTTTCTGCTTAAGAGTTGAGAGTTTCCTTTCCTGTCATAGTCAGTTTTGCCTGTCTCATACTTCTGCCCATAATTACGTGCCACTCTAAGGGAGCCCAAAGATTTTTCAACTATTAACTGCGTGAGATTTTGTTACTGTCACATGGATTCTTCTCAATTGCTCATGTAATAGCAATTGCAGATGCAATTTTCAGGGTTGCAGTTGGACAAAAAAAAAGTAGTTGGTTCTGGGAAGGGACTGGTAGGAGACATTATGAAAACACAGCAGTGGGTGAGGGATAGGTAGTCAATCTCTAGCATATCACTGGAAGCTTAAAGTACCAAACACATCTATTCTGTGGTGAGCACCAAAACAACATGCAGCTTGGGCACATAAAGCAGAATAGTTCAGAAGGAAAGGAGCAGCTTTGGCTGGCAAGTCAGTCCTGAGGAGAAAACTGAGCCTTGCATCCTCTCCCAACTGATGCAGAAACACAGCCTTTTTTTTCCACACTGGGCTTTTTTTGAAATTTCTTTTGAAAACTGCAGGGTTCACTACAACAGGGTGTCCAGCAATTCACTTTCTCTAAGCTGCTAGAAACCAAATTGGTTTTGAGATCCTACTTGTCTTCTACAGGGATTCAAGGGCAAAAATTCATGCATAAAAGAGAAAACAGTCAGAGAAGGTCGTAGGATGGGAAATCCATCTTGTCTTTTACAAGATTAAATCATACAACTGGGAACAAAGTGCAGGCTATAGGTATCCAAGACCTTAATGAACATCTTTACAGTCTGTCAATGGGAACATTAATCTGGTGTTATGCAAATCAAAGTATTTCTGGCTGAGCAACCTGATCTAGCTGTAGGTGCCCCTCTCCATTGCAGGGGACCTGGACTAGATGACCTTTAATTCCTGATTCTTAGGAACTGTGAAATATGGAGGGAGATGCATACAGCTAGCAGTGGTACATGCACACAGGTGCATTCCCACAAGATTAACTTCTTTAGGAAAACATAGTAAAAGCAAGTGGCTGCTGTTTACAGTTAATCTACTTTTTTTTTTTTTTTTTAAATGAGTTTTTCTAGACTTACACCGCATTCATTTTCAAGTTATTTTCCATGCAGGACCATTAGAGGATTTTTAACAAGAGAAACAACATTTACAGACACACAAAAAAAACCCGCATAAACTACATTGTATTTATATGATCCAGGAAGCCATTTTTGTGGAAAAACTGCCCGCTTGGGATAAAATTTGCCACAGTTGATATTGCGGAAAAAAAGGCGGAGGGACAAATAAGAAAGGGTAACGAGGCAAAAGGGGCACGGCCAGAAGCGGCGTTGCGCGCGGCGAACGCCTTCACCCTCCGCGCAGCCAATCCCAGCAGAAAACGAGCGTGAGCGCTCGAACGCACCTCTAGATTTGCATACTGGCTTCCCAGAGTGCAGTGCGGCGACGGACAGCTCGGAATGGAGGGGTTTTTCTCCTGTACTTACAAGAAATCGCGGCTTTTATCCGAACTCAGGAATTAGAAACATGAGTGTGTTGCTATTGGAAGAAAGGTGGAAGACAAGATGTATACACATCAATAGACAGATAACACCACCATCACTTAAAAGTATAAAAAATACTAGAGCTATAAATATTAAGATGGTGGGATTGGAGCACGGCTGGTCCGAAGGTAGTGGGGTGTCTCAATTGATTGTTCACAGTCAGTTACAGATTGATCTCCTCGTTCTCTCTTTCCCCCCTTCCCACTGCTGCACTTGACTAGTCTTTTCTGCTCAGGTTTTCGTTTGGTCGTTCTGCGATTCGCAGCCGCGTGGATTGGCTGGGTGCTAGGAACAGTACCTAAAACGCGAAAGCAGAGCCTATAAATCTGTATTTCAAGAAGCCAGCGCCTCCTACCTGTTTTCACTGCTTTGTGCGCTAGAAGCTCGTGTGTAGCGCAGCCGATTAGTTTGCCCGTTTGCAGGCAGGTTCTCCGTGACTGAGCTCATCCAAGCATTTCCTGCATGCTCCGTAGCACGGACTGCCAAATGGTACGCCCAGCCCCCAGTTTTAAACATGCCTGGTCCTGCAGCAAGCACAGGTGCCGGTGGCTGGCGGGGCCCCTGGAGCAAGACAGAAGGGGGTTCATGAGTTTGAAACCAGGGGGGTGTAAGGAAATCCCACCTCAGAAGCACAATAGGTCTGCATATGTCAGGACATGTTGTGGTGAGATGAAAAAAGAAAGGATAAGGTGTCCTTGTAAACTAAAACCTGAGAGGAAAAAATGGTTAAACAAACTTATATTGTAGATATATGACAGGAGATGCTAGCTTGCCAATTATTTGTAAATTCTGCTTTCTTGACAGGACGAAGAGATAGGCTTTATCAACTACTTGTAAATCTTGCTTGCTTGACAGGACAGAGGGGGATAAACTCTAGTTGGACAAAGAAACAAACTGAATCCAGATTACAAAGTATGTATGAACAAAGGAAACAAATGGAGGTACCTACTGGGAGGGATGAGTGCATGATAAGCAACCGAGAAGAATGTGAATCCTGAGTACCTTTGATACCATAAGATGGTCGATCAGGTACTCTGAGACTCAAGCTGGAGTGTTAGAAAGCAGACATTCTTTGCTAGAGCTGGATGCATGGGGGCAATCCTCCTATCATGTATAGCTTACACAAAAGATCTTCAGTTCATGTACACGTGTTACATATGCAGAAGTTTTCCAAGAAGTCTGTTACATATGCAGAAGTTTCCCAGAAGTATGTTACAGATTCAGTGACCGATTCCAAATAGGATCTCCCATTTCCTTGGTACAAAGACTCAACAGAGCTTCCTTATCTCCTTGGTTCAGAGTGACAGCACTTTCTGTTATCTAAACACAAATTGCAGGGCAAGGGTATCCATCAACAAACACTAGCAAGCTTAACAGTATTATTGTAACTTGTATCACCTTAGCCAATGGGAAAGGGGGAAGAGCTCGCTAGCTTTGGGGTACAGGGATAAAAGAGGGACTCTGTCACTCAATACTTCGAGAGACCCCACAGGGCCGTGTCCCAGTGGACTCTCCCTTTATTCAAATAAAGCCCCAGACTCCTTTGTCTGATCATTTGAGTAAAATTTTCCCAACAACTTGGGGGCTCATCTGGCATCTGTCCACTCTGGAGTCAGCAGGTGTCTGAGTGAGCTGATGGGCTCCCTCACAGATTTCTGGAGTTCATCAACACCGGGGACTGAGTTTTCAGGACCATCCCAGAGACAGACAGAATGACAGACTAGGAAGTCCGTAAAGAAAGATAAAGGAACGTAATGGAGGAGCAGGAGACTCTGTGAAGAAATCTCATTGGTGAGTTGAAATGGTGACCAGGGAGAGTAAAAAGGGAAGGACACTCGAGGGAGTGCAGCAGTAAGTCAAGGAATGGAGTCTCAGCAAGGAGGGTGATGGCTCCTTGATACCACCGGATAACCCCTTAATGTTGTCTAAGTTCTGGAACAGCCAGAGACAAGAGACAGGATGAGGAAAAAGTAAAAACGAGGGCTAGAGTGATGGCCCAGTTATCTCTTCAGCCTCCTTGGGGAGGGGTGCAGGGACCTGTAAGACCTTGAGGAAGGGAGAGGAGGGTAGAGAGGGTTCAGGCAATCCCCAAGTGGAGGAGGAGCTGAATATCCCATAACAAGACAGGAATCTCCCTGACCTAAGCCAGGAAGGGATCAGTGTTGGGGATGCAGAGAAAGAGGGCACTGTTTGAGAAACTGTCCACAGAGACAAGCCAGTCTCGAAGCAGCCCCTGGTCAGGAAAAAGTCCAGTGAAGAGAAGGACGACATCTTTAGTAATTCAAGGAGTCAGTGGGAAAGATGAAAGGGTACACCTCCTTCAAACACTGTTAATCGATGTGGGAGATAAATTTAAGATGCAAGAGTTTTTGTATGTATCAAATTGTGATTGTAATTTATTGGGAGAAGATTTAATGGCTAAATTGGGAATGCAAATTAATATAACCAAGAGATAAAGCAAATCTGATACTGTAGTAACCCTGCATAAATTATCAGAAAAAGCAGATGCAGAAGTTGACCCTATGGTTTGGGCTACACCAGGAAATTATGGGAAACTGAAAATTGGAAATCTAACCCCCTCCAGATAAGATAGCTGATGTGATGAATTGTAGGTGGTGCCAAATCATGAAGGAAGAAACAAAGGGAAATTGAGGGGGCGGGGGGGGAAGCTGTGATTTTGGGGGCTGAATTAGCTCAAGCACAAACTTTCTCTCAGGGAAGTGATTTGAAGAAGTAATTACACAAAACATTCTGTTAATGCTTGCTTACAACAACACAGTAGTCTTTAGATGTTGTGGATGATTGTGATTTTAGATGGGGAGACATACTGTAAGGCTGTTTTGATTTAACAAGGCCAAAGAAACAACAAGGGAATGCCTGAAATGTGACGGACAGCATTAAGATGTTTCCCTTTGTCTTCCTTATCTGTGTGTGCAGAGACTTCTCCAATTGTCCTTGCCTTCCACAGAAATCTTTGGGACAAGAGCATTGGGAGGAAGTAAACAACCCCAGGACTAACAGTGGACTAACAATGGATCATCACGATGCTAGAGGGATGCTGGATGGCATCGAAGTTTAACAAATAAGGCTATGTCTGTTAGGCAGTCATTGGGAGTGGATAGGTTAATGAATTTGGGAATATAAAGAATATGTAATACATGTGAAAATATAACCTGTTCACAAATGATCAACTGGTGGAACATTCTTGGAGAATTATCTCGATTCTACCCCAGTGCTGCCAATAAAGAATACCTTGCTTAAAGCTAACAAAACTTTGCTGTTAAGTTTCTATGCATCGATTTCTTTGATTCAGAAGAGGTTTCAGGTGTCCCCCGAGGACGAGCAGGAGAAAATGCAGAATAATGAGACAGTTAGAATTCTTAGTTTATGCAGGGGAAATGTATTGCTTGCTAAATAGTTGAAAGAACCTGTGAACAAATTTTCTGTCAGCAGTTCATGCCCAAGGAAAGCAAAAGGTTGAGCCTTTATTTCAAATGATTGTGAAAATGGGAAATAGAATGTTGCTTTTGTGTTTTGTGATACTATTATGCTATACTATACCGGGCAATAACAATGTTGGAAGGGGGAATTTTTGAAGAAATCTCCTTTAGGATGTATTTTGAAATGCTGAAGAAAGGGACAGTGGGATGGGGAGAAGAGGCAGAGGACCCTCCCATTGGAAGACTGTGTTTGGTGGAAGATCCTTGTGCCAGTTGTAAAGAGTATGGGCATTAACAAAAGGAATGCTCACAGGCTAAGACTGTGGTTCCAGACCTAGCAAACATCATGCCTCTCAGCAATGAAGGGGCTAGGGGAGTCATTCCCAGATAAGCCCCTGGTTGCAGTATGGCTGGAGGTCGAGGGTGACAAAGCTGAAGCAGACACAGTACTTGATAATGCAGGTCGTCTAGATAATAAAATGAGTTTATTTAGTACCTTTTGTATATTGGGGCCAGAATTAATTAAGTTTAGAAAAAGAAGAACAAGGTGCTCAAGTGTGGTGATCCCTTGGAACTGCAGGAAAATGGGACTGGTCTGTTTTATTACAGTTAAACTAAAACTTGTCTCTGAAGAGAGCAGGTTTATCTGGCCATATGTTTGATTATAAAATCTCTGTATTCAGCTCAGATTTAAAAGTCTGTCTTAGTTTCAGCAGGGATGGAATAATTTTCTTCAGCATGTCTGGTGTGATGCTATGTTTTGTTTCTAGGAGATAAACAATGTTGATAACACACTGATGTTTTTAGGCAGTATCATACAGAGCCCAGGCCATTCACAGCAAAGGAGACAAGGAGTTGAGAGAGAACAGAATTAGAACTGACTAAAACTGGCAAAAGGGATACTTCATACTCTATGACATCATGGGGAAGGAGCTCTTAAGGAGGTGGGAGTTCATCTCTCCACTGTTTGGGGCCTTGCTGGGCATCAGTCATTTTCTCTGTCTTAGTGAATAATTTTGTCTCAACACACGAGTTCGGAATTTTTTTCCCCGATTATCTCTCCCACCACACTGGGAAAGGGGAGGAGGGGGCAGATGACTGTGTGGTGCTGGGCCACCTGCTGGATTAAACCACAACAGTCAAATTGTTTTGATTGATTATTCTTTTTTAAGAAGTGGAAGCCAAATGGCACCAAAAGATAAGAGGATTGTTAACTTGCAAAGAAAAGCATTAGCCAGTGAGGGCTTAACTACTTCCCTATTGAAGATGGTGAATCTACCACTATAATACTTGTCAGGGGATACCAGGCAGGATTTTCAGAAGACATTAGAGGTAATCTGAGTAATTGATTGGTAGATGAAGAAGTGGTGGGGCACTTCTGCCTGAAGCATCTAAGATCTTCCCTTTACTCCTAATGGCTCAGCTGCTGCTGGATAAAATGTTTCCTGTCAGAGGAGTTAGAAATAACTGAAAGTAGTGAGGATGGAGAAAAAGAATAACTGATTTACAAAGGACAGCAAACAGTGGCTACCCACGTCATTGGTGACTCTACCAGCAATGTCAGGTAGATTTTACTGAGGTCCCCAAGGCTGGATGACTTAAGTATCTACTAGTGACAGTATACTCGCTTATAGGATGGCTGGAACCATTTCCTGTAGCCTTGGTGACTTCCAGATACATCATAAAGATATTCCTGGAACAAATCAATCTCAGGTATGAGATAAAAGAGGCAATAGATTCATACAGAGGAACTCACTTCACTGGAAAGGTGTTGCAGGGAATCATAACTGTGCTAGGGATACAATAGGACTTGCACACCCCCTGGCACCCTCAAAGTTCAGGAAAGGTGTGATGAATGAATGGAGAAACAAAGAAACATTTCCTGAAACTGGTAATAGAAATTTGCTTCCCTTGGGTCAGACTGCTACCTTTAGCCTTGACCCTGGTCCAAATAAGTGCAAAACCTAGGAGAGACATGGGGTTATTCCCCTATGAGTTGCTGTTCAGAATGCCTTATCCAAGTATACTCTGACCTGAAGGAGAGAAGGAAATAAGTGATATTTACCTAAGACAATATGTGGGCAATTTACTGTCTCTCATCAAATCTCTTTGGCAGGAGGCCAACTAGCACAAACCCTAACCTCAGACTTTGTGGTGCACAGTATTCAGCCTGGAGATTGGATCCTTGTAAAAGACAGAAAAGGATCATCACTCCTAAGAGGAATGGATGTTTTCAGGTGCTATTCACTACAGAGACTGCAGTGAAAACAGCGGAGCAAGGATGGATTGACCATAACCATGTGAGTTTATTTTCATTTAAACAATGGCTTTTGTATTTAAAGATTTAAAAACAACAGCTTTGTCTGAATTGAACACTAAGGATGACCCTCAGAAAAACAGGAGGTGGATTAGTATGGCCACTTATACTAACCAGACCACCAATGGTCTGGTTAGTACACCAATAAATGCTGCTCTGAATTTGCATCTACCGTAGTTACAGGCTTTGTTATTCCTCCTTCAGATTTGTTGGAAGGATCTTGAACACTACTGAAGGCCAACTGCCTCTAGGCCCTCTGTGAAGACCATTTTTTAAGTAAAAGCAAAAGTGTCACTTCACAGGTAAAAGCAAAGTTGCCTTATTCATAACAGCATCACTTTCACAACATGATCCATTTCCTGAATGCACTTGCAGTTCAGAAATCCAGATATTACATATAAATTAGTGTAGCATCAGCACGTAACCAAAGCTTTATGATTCTGTTATGTTGCACTTTTTTTTTCTTTTTGGAACAGATACATAGCTTAATTGCAAGTTATTAGGCTCAATTAACAGCTGGAAATTTGGCCTGATATATAAAACAATTAGAATAAATGGTAAGTGATCCTGTCTAGTCTTGATTTCTCTGCCTTTATAGAAATCCGGGCTATCGTTTTTCTTTTTGAGTCCATCTTCGGCTGCATTTTCTTTTCCACTGCTTCTATCAATTTCAGCAGCAATTTGCTAGGCTGTACTGCAGAATAACTCCCCTCTAATGTAAGGGAAAACATACTGAATTTCAGGAACATTATGTAGCTTAGATAAAGCAAGTAGCACATTAATCAAGAACAGGTTGACAGGAATCAGCTTTCACTCATGAAAAAAAACAAATAGCTGTTCAAAACTCCAGTATAAGGAAATCCATCAGAAGACTGAGTTGTAGATAGTGTTAAGAGTTTTCTTTGCATGTTTGTGTTAAATGAAGCTGTATGTCCTCTTTTTTTTTTTTTTTTTTTTTTTTTTAAATATCAAGGACACACAGGTTGGGATTTGAACAAACAGCTTTTTTCTGAAAGGGAATCTTCCACCTTGTTGATGTACAGATTTGTGGTAATTCATAGAGAAACTCTTTTTCTCCCTACAGGCAGGACTGAAACTGGAATGGCTGCATCTTTCCCAACCCAAGTACTTCCCAATATGGGCAGTCCCACCCCAGCTCCTGTCAAGAAATTTGTACCAGAAGCCATGGTACAAATGCTAGGGCAGCCACATATATCAGCTGCTCATGGCACACTTCACTATTGATGTTGAAGTGACAGTAGTCTGTGGCTCTGGCCTCTGAAAGTAGGTACAACAGTGTCTACAATAGTTGCTTCAGGGCCAAGTGACCTCCATAGTTGAACAAGCTGCCTTGTATGCTCTATGAGATTCTGGACGCTGACAACAAGCAATGTTGTGCATGCCCAGTTTTCTTCTGCTTGTGGCTTCCTGCAGCCTACTACAGATTCAGGTAGCAGAGAGCACTAGGGAAACTCACTGATGCAAGGACCACTGAGATGCACAGCAATTCATGCAACAGCCCACACCTCATGCTCATGTCCCAGAAACACCTGGCAACTGGGGTAAGGTACTATAGCATTACAGTGCCTTCAGCTAGGGTTGCTCACAGATCACTACTCTGTGCCAAAAAGGGAGATAAACAATTTGAGTACAGCAAGGCAAAGCCTTAACAAATACATGGCTTGCATACATACATACTTATATCAGTTTAATGAAGTGGGTTACATACTTGCTTACATGAAACTTAACACAATTACTCCACAGGCTGCAGAACGCAGTCCTCTGATCCATGACCAAAAAGCATTCTGGAGCATGGGCAGCTCACAGTGGCTTCTGTCCTTTCCTGTGAGCTAGGGCAGAAATCTGACCACTAGGTTAATGAACTTTCTGAAGAGCCTTTAACCCCTTATCATACACACTAGTTCACATTCCACTTTCCAGGAGCCTGCTGCCTGAACATAGTCTTATAAGAGCAAAGATAGACTTTGCGGACCAGTTTCCTGCTCTGCAGCGCCTTGCTTGCTACCAGCCAGATCTTGGTCCATCCCCAGATCACCATAATGAACACTTCATAATAAAATTATTTGAAATAGAAACCATATAATAACTTATTGCAGAGACATATCCTACTCTAGTTCTCCGTATGAAAAAAAAGCTAGCATTTAACACAATATCAAGACCCCAGGCCAGTATTTACTGTAGCCTTGACTGCTTTACAGTTAGCATAGATACCAACACCTTATAAAGCACTGGCTATGCTGATGTTGCTGCGTACCCTTGTCCTTGTTCTTGCCCTGAACGCTCAGCTCTACCTAAACTGTACTAGGTTACAGGTCAATTTCTGTTTTCTCTAAGCTGTGTGTGTCAGCACACTGGAAGAGATTTACACAAGGCCAAGCTCCTTGGAGCTTATCTGGGAACTGTTACTACTACAAAAACCTGTGCTGAAGCCTAAACTGGAGTCGTTGTAGCTCCACTTGTAACTACAACCCAAGATGGCACCATATGCTCGTGTTGTCATGGGTAAGAGCAAATGAGCCCTGTGACAATCCCTCTTTCTTTTCTTCACTGCATACATTTTTTCCCCCTTCTATGAAATGGGTAGCATCAAAAACGATCACTGGTATGTAGGCAATGCATTAGTGTAGATAAGGAAAGCATCCTAATGCACTAGAAAATGAGAAGCAGACAAGCATAATGCATTTGATAGAAATTCCAAAGATGGTATGACTCATACTCCTTAAAAAACATAAGCACATTAAAAATAAAAAATACATATATTTTTTTTAAAAATCACCCTTAGACAATTATAGACCCTATAGACAATTTTATACAGCAGGGGCCTAATAATGAAGCCATCTCAGTGGGACCACTGGCACAGGACTGAGTATCACAAAGTCGATTATTGACAGCAGGGGACACAATACTGGACTTAAGGAAATCAGTTTGCTTTCCAGTGTGACTGTTCTCAAAGTCAAGGGACAACACTACTCTCTATTTTACTGAAAAGCAGTCAAGATAAATACAATAGTTACGGGATGCAGATGCCAAGGTAGCACAGACAAACACTTGTAGTAAGTACAGCCAAATGACACAAACACAAGGAAAAGAATTCCTCATTCTCCCCGATACTTATAACCTATAACCCACTCATGATAACAGTGCCTGCTCTTTCAGCTCACAGATGCTTAGAAATTAAATCAGTAATGCTACAGCTAGGTTTATTCCTCTGAGACACAGCTGACTTAAGCTCTGCCACCCCAGAAAAAAATTCAGTCCCTGAAGTAACTTTCGCCCTGGATGTTTCCACATGCAGAAGTTAGGGAAAACATGAAGGAGCACTGTGCCAGCACACCTTGTATTGCTCCGAAGACTCTCTACAGGCTGGTGAACTTTGTTTCAACCTGTGGTGGCTTCTGCCCCCACCACCTCCTGTGGGATGCAAAGATCTACACAGCAGCAGCACAGTGCCAGCAATAAGTTCGCAGCTGAAGGAAGAGGTGGGAATTTGTCAGCTTTGACACAGTCCCAAGAAATCAGCGTCAGCCCTAGCTGTAATACTCATCACCAGTAAGGGACTTTTTCCCCTCCCTTCTACATATTCTATATTTATCCATGCTTTCCTGTTGGTCAGGCATCTGTTTTGGAATAAATCTCTGCAAGCCTGTAACTAATCTATTCTAAGAACAAGTGCAATTTAGCTTCCTAAAGGCAAGGTATCTGGTTCAGGACAGAAACTGAACTATGCTTGAAAACAGATTTAAAAAGTCTATTTTTAATTCTTTGAAAAACTGATAGCAACTGGCAGACACAGGACATAATGTGTTATTTTGCATATACACATTCTTTAAAGCTGAAAAAAATTGTCCCTAACATAAGTTAATGCTCAGCTAAGTCTGATCTCAGTCCTGTTGCCAATGCAGAGACACTTATCAAAGATCATGGGTTTCGAAGGCTTTGCCTAAGCTTAATACATACCTGTATGTTTAGGGATGGTAGATGAAAGCCTTTGCTACAGTGAAAAAGAGACTATAACAAGTGGTGTTTTCCAGGGGTCAGTGCTGAGATCGATAGTCTTTAATATCTTCATCAGTGACATCTCAGCTAGTCTGCTGATGACACCAAGCTGCAGTCACCACACAAGAGGGACAGGATGCCATCCAGAGGGACCTAGGCAGGCTTGAACAGTGGGCCCAGGAGACTCTCATGAGGTTCAACAAATCCAAGTACAAGATCTTGCACCTGGGTCGAAGCAACCCTCACTACCAATACCAGCTAGGGGATGATAGATTGAGAACAATCCTGCCATAAAAGACCTGGAGGTACTGATGGATGGGAAGATGGACATGAGCCAGCAATGTGCCCTCACATCCCAGAAAGCCAACCATATCCTGGACTGTATCAAAAGAAGCGTGACCAACAGATCAAGGGAGATGATCCTGCCTCTCTACTCTGCGATGGTGAGGCCTCACCTGGAATACTGCATCCAGATGTGGAGTCCTCACTACAGGAGAGACATAGACCTGCTGGAGCGCATCCAGAGGAGGGCCACAAAAATGATCCACAGAATGGAACATCTCCCCTATAAGGACAGACTGAGAGAGTTGTGGTTGTTCAGCTTGGAGAAGAGAAGTCTCTGAGGGAACCTGATAGTGGCCTTTCAGTATCTATAGGGGAGCTACAGGAAAGAAGGGGACAGACTCTTTAGCAGGGTCTGTGGTGACAGAACAAGGGGAAATGGCTTCAAGCTTAAAGAGAGTAGATTTAGATTAGATATAAGGAAGAAGTCTTTTACAGTGAGAGTGGTGAGGCACTGGAACAGGTTACCTAGTGCTGTGGTGGATGCTCCATCCCTGGAGATTCTCAAGGCAAGGCTGGATCAGGCCCTGGGAAACCTGACCTAGCTGTGGACATCCCTGTTCCTTGCAGGGGAGTTGGACCAGCTGACCTTCAAAGAACCCTTACAACACTTAAGGATTCTGCGATTCCATGACAGGGCCCAAGATAAATGACTACACTGCTTTAACACAGAGCAGCAATTGAGGCCTAATCCTGAACAGGTGCTCAGTGCTTCTCAGCTGCTAATAAACAACAGAAGCCTAATAGCAATATAACTGAAGCACTGTACAGAGATTTGATACTGTCTCCTTCATTCATTATGTGGCAGTGAGCTGGAGTTTTAGTTTAGTTTTTAAGGAAGAGGAACCCTTCAAGCAGTCCCAAACACCTCTGTGAGATCCACTCAGTCACGCTTTGCCGAGAAGTTTGTTAACAAGCAGCGAGAATGCAGCAAGCAGAGGCACATCCCTTCAACAGGGATGCAGAGTGCACCAGAAGACGACAATGATTACAAATTGCCTTGCCTGCCTCTTTGAACTCTTGGGCTATACATTAATGGCTACATCCTGGACATGTGTTTACTCTTCCTACAGAGAAGATGGCAACTCACCAGATGAAAAAAGACTGCGGCATAGTCTTTGATTTGTACATCCTCTGAGAAGCTGGAAACTAATGAAAAAGGACACATTGAAGGAAGACTGATTATATTGGTCTTTTGCAAGACAGAAAACAATGCTACTAGGAGAAGAGCATTATCTCTGTATAACTGTAAAGTTAAGCCTGCAGCAAATTTGCTGCAGCTACACTCAAGTGGCACACACTTAAACATCAGTGCTCTGGGAAACAGTAGTCTGCCTCTGGGATGTAAGTCTGCCACCCCAACATGGCCTATAAACTCTTATGGACACATAAATGAGACATTTAACATCAAAATCCACTTTTAAATACATATGCCAAATGAAGTACAAAGTAGATGTTTTTATCCTTTGTATCCACAGTAGCTGTGACAGGAATAAAATGTACGAGAAGGTCTCAGCCTGTTTTCCTTAAGAATCACCAGCAAATACTCTCCCCTCTGAAAAAGGAGACATCAATGCATAGATCTAGTAAAATCCAAGCACTACCACTAGACATTATTTTTGAGAAGATTACATATATAAATTGGTTAATGTGAACTTGTAATTAGAATTCAATTAGAAAAAAATGGTATTATAGCATCACCCTCTCTTCATAGATGCACAAAGCAAAAGCAGACAAGACCTGGAATGCATTTAGTTAGCAACTCACTTTGTCTTATCTAAGTAGGATTTAATAGTTTATCCACACTTAAAGAAAACAACACCCTTTCTTACTCTCAGCACTGAACACAGTAATAGTCACCTGAACACATACACAGAAATATAGCAAGAGAGCTTGGCTGACACCCCCAGGCCCACCAAAATAACTAGACCAACAAATAAGATAAATATATTTGGCAGAAGGATTTGGTTCTCTTTTTGGTAGTTTCTTTTAACTTCAAAACAAACAAACAAAAAGAAACAGCTGTATTAGAATCAAAGAATCAAGCCCAAGATAGTCACAAAAAAATAAATGATGTATTTTTCCTCCATAGATCAAAACTATAACAAACAAGACAATTGTATCAAAGTTCAGTGTCCAGAATTTTCTGTAATACAAAAAGAGATATTGCAATTACTTTACTGCTCAAGAATTTCCTTGTTCAAGCTGCTGAATTCTTCTCTCATTGAAGTTTTGTCAGTAACTTTCTTTAAACTACAACGTACAAAGAATTCTTTATCATCCTGATCTTATCTAAAGCTCTTCTTTTGTTCTAGAGAGTTTTGTCACATGCTCCTCTATAAATTTACTTAAATGCTCTAAATCTCTGTCACTGCCTTCAAATTTAATAGGATTGTTCTTCTTGTCCCTTGGAGCAAAGTAGATGGTAGGGAATCCTTCCACTTTGTAGTGATCATTTGTCACATCGTTGGCAGTAGCATCCATCTTGGCTATGACTAGATTTTTCTCATTCTTGTATTTTTTGCCTAGCTCAGTATACACTGGTTCTAGTTTCTTGCAGTGTCCACACCATGGGGCATAGAACTCTATGAGAACATCATTCTTTGTATCCATTACTATGGTATCAAAAGTTTTACCCACTACCACTTTCACAGGCCCTTTGTTATTTTTTGGCACTGGCTGTGACTTCACAATAGGCTTCAGTTTTCCTAGGAGAAAGGATAACACACACCATTGTTAATTACAGTAAGAGCAATCCTTGTATTTCCACTAAGAAAAAAGGGTAGAAGTACACCCCCACACCAAAGAAAAGCACTGCACTAGTAATCAATCTCACCTCTGCAGAAAACACTGGCTAGCCTGCTGATAATATTTAGTACAGTGATCTTGTGAAACAGGGACAAGTTGCTTCACAGTACCCTAGAAGCTTCCTCCCTCTGCTCACAGGTATCCAGCCATAATGTGTTTGACAGCGATTTACGTATTACACTAGCCATGAATACAAACAATCACGTGACCACTTCAAAGCTACAAGAACATTTTAGGCTTACCAAACACATTTGGTGTTAAAATACTGCTAGATGCCACAGCACAGTTTAAACAGCAAAATTAATGAAGTGAGGTTAAAGAAAAAAAGGGGAGGTAGGGGGAGGCAAAGAACATCAGTAAGATTTAAGCCATAGAGCATTATAAGATTTCACATAAGAAATCACTGCAACTGTGACACCAGAAGAATATCCACTGAAGGAAAAAGCAAAGCAAATGGCTCTTCAGAAAAAGAAAACAAAATAAAAAAAATCCTTTACCTTTTTTGAATGCCAGCACAAACTGCCTGAGGGCATCAGAATCAAACTCTTCTGGCTCCATGGCGTATTTCTTGCCACCTTCATCCAGAATGGCAACATTTATATCCTCTCCACTCTCAAGCAGACCTAGATCTTTTATTTCAGAAGAATAATCTTCCTCATCAGAAACAGCAAACACATATTCAGGGAAGTCCTTGGCTACTTCTAGGACTTTGCCTCTCCAGTACTGGGTAGCTGAAGAACCAGAATGCAGCAGGATTAGTAATTTCTAGTTGCTTATTGCTCGTTTCCTTCTAAGACAGGAACAGCAAACTTAACTTACCGACACGATAGTCAAAACTAAAGTCAACAGTATAATAGACAACCACTAGAGGACGCTTCGCATATCTTTTAGCATCATTGGAAGGCTTGCGATGACCAACTAGAGGCAAAGCATGTTTCACTACATGCTCTTTGATCTCTGATTCATCTGTAGAATACCGCTTTAAAAAAAAAAAATGGGGACAAGACATCATTGTAAGCGGTGATTTTGTTACACAGTACTGGAAACTAGTATTGGTACATACATGAATAAGGAAAGGACATGTTATAAGCATTGCCTGCATCATATTCTTACTCACTTTAAGATCCAAAACATACATCTTGGGCTCATGCTTTGATTGAAATTTTTCTGGCTGCATGACAACCAATTTTCCAGGAGATACTTTCAATAGTTTTGCAATCTCGTTGCTGAAGGTGTGATGGAACTTGTAATCTTCTCTTAAACTGTTAGCTAAAAGATTAAAATTAAGGAGAATGAAAAGTCACCAAGAACTGAATTGATGGCTTTCAACCAAAATCTTGGTACTGCAAGGACAGTCACTCACGCAGGCATGGAACAACTCGGGGTCTTAGGGTCTTGCCCCAAAACTGGGGTGAGAAAACATACTTTGAGAAGCACTATTTGAATGCTATTCAACTGCTTATCTACTTGATTATTTAGAATAAGTATTCAAAAGCACTGAACAGCTTCCAAAACATACACAGTGAAGCAGCTGCTTTTTTCAGTCACCTACTCTTTGGCTTTCCTCCAAATAAGAGTAGAGCTGGAAAGGAACTCAGGAAGTCACCTAGTCAATCCATTTCCTTTGGGGCTACCTGGGAGACAGTTTGGTATCTTTCCATGCTGGAGCAGCCAGATGAAAACAACGTCAGAAGCAAGCATAACCACAGAAAGAGAATAAGCCCTTGCTACTCTGAAGGATAAAACAGAAACCAAGAATGGCCGCATGTAGTTCAATCACACGAGTCACAGACAATGAGAGCACTTCCAGTGCTTTTCACTGGAAGCAAACATCGTTGACACATTAAAAACTGGTGGTCAAGTTAAAGTGCTTTTTAAGAATAAGCATTGCCAGGAAGGGTCTAGCTAAAGTCATTCAGAGCTGGATAATGATCCTTCCTTCAAGTCCCCCAGCCTGAACAAGCTCAGCAGAGTCCAGCCTTCAGAATAGTCAAGTATAAAACCAGCAAAAGCAGATGGTACACCTAGCAAGACATTTTGATCTGTTCCTCAGCTAAGAATTTTCCCTTCTCTCTAGGTCACATATTTTTAGGGACACCACATCAAGAGTATATTTCCTGTGACTTACTGTGACTGTAGTTACATGCGCAAAATCTAGTACAAGGGTTTTTCCCCTTTGAGTAGAAGTGGAAGATCACCCTTCGGTCTTTCCCCCTTTTCCCTTTTTAAACTCCCCTTACTGAATTCAGAGAATAAAGGAACTTTCCATGCCCAAAGCTGGAGCAACAAGGCTCAAAACACACTTCTAATATTTTAAACCATGCATTACCTGCCTCCTGATAGAGCTGATAGGCTTCATCAGTTTCTCCACTAAAAACGCCAATGATAATGGCATCATCTCCATCCTTCAGAAATTCCTGTACCTGCTTCGTAGCCTGAATCTGTTTAGATGGAGGACCAGCCTGTTCAATCATGTAGTCAACAATACCTGTTAGACAAATCCACACCCAAGAAGTTGCTTGAATATTTATTGAACTGAAAGGTTCAGGCACTTCCTCTATAGAAAAGCTTAATAGTATATTTCACATTGACACCTTCATTTCTGTGTAATCTTTCAAAATAACAAGCAAAGATCACAAGAAAATGGTCATAGTCTTCAAATGCACCAGTTCTGGGTATTCTCTTTTAGGTTGGTTTCAGGAATTCTAGGAATGTCAGCTGACTTTTAAAGTAACCCACCTTTCTGAAGTTTTAGACCCTTCACTGTCTCATGACCCTGCTATGAGACAGTATTCCACTTGGTTATTCCTAATTCTTCTCTGATATTACAAGCTAGTATTGAGCACTTCACCATCACTTATAGGGCATTCAAGTGCAACTAATGGCTGCCCATTTACTTATATTGACTGCTTGCATATTTAAATTATTTTTATATTAAAGGAGCTTATTAAGGAGCATAGGGTGATGTTACAAAGATGAAACAACTTCATACTGATGGCAGATGTAGGTACGAGACCATGTTTTTTCAGCTTCCCCATGCTATTCTTATGAACACAATTGTATGCTCTATACACCTCTACATTTGTAGTCAACCCCTAAAAAGATCAAGAGTCACAATACCATATTTCTCTCGTGGACCACTGTAGTCATAAGGTTTGCCTTTGCGAAAGATTTTCAGAGTTGGATAGCCAGTAACATCAAACTTCTTTGCAAGCTCAGTTTCAGCAGTGGCATCGACTTTAGCCAGAGGAATGGGAGGTGTGCGCTTGCTGAGCTCCTGGGCGGCCTTCTCATATTCTGGAGCAAGCCTTTTGCAGTGTCCACACCTAAGGAAGTAGGAGGGTAGAGGGCAGTTTTAATAAGCCAGGTCCTGCTAGCTACCTTCTACCTCTGCAGTGGATGAGCTGCAAGCCTCTTTAGAAGATTTAGAAGAGGCACAGTAGCAAAACAGCTTTACCAAGTGTATTCAGAACAGGTGCGCCAAGAAAGCAGAGGCAACTGCCTTCTTGCTTACCATGGAGCATAGAATTCCACCAGAATTATATCAGCATCTTTCACGACATCATCAAAATTATCCTGGGTCAATACCAGAGTAGCTTCTGGTGGAGGGGTCCAAGTGGGGTCAGAAATCTCCTTGACTTTGGATACAATTTCTGAAAAACAGTTCAATAGCTCAAAGTTCGCACTATTACTTCTGTAGTATATCAAATGCAACAACTGATATCAAATTATTACATGAATTATTAGCAAATTACTACATGAATTCCATTCTAAGCAGACAGAAAACGCAGTTTTTCTTTCTGACTGAAATGAAGCTCGACACATTCATTAAGTGAGAAATACATGGTTTTATATCCACTGACAATTTATAGACCTGCTGCTTCCTACAGGTCAATCCCTCAACAAGCATGACAATACCCCCTACTGTAATCAAGCTATTATTCAGGAAGTCTTCCATGACTGAGAGCACCACCCACTGCCAACAAAATTGTCCCCTAGCACACAGGCCTTAGAAGACTGGGCAAAATTTCAGCCTTCATAATATTATTCTACTTAAGATAATGGAACTTGAAATCAAAGTCTTTGATAATAATCCCTTCAAGCAGCAAGACCATACACTTCCTTGCTCTGTTACAAAGAACTGCAAAGGACCAATGCTTACCGTCTTCTGTTCGAGAACCATCATAGTCCACAGGCTGGCCTTTTTTCAGGATCTTAATGGTTGGGTAACCACTGACATCAAAACGACTTGCTAGTGCAGTGGCTGCAGTAGCATCAATTTTGGCAACTGGAATAGGAGGGTCATTTTCCTTCAGGGTTTTGGCTATCTTTTCATACTCAGGAGCAAACTGCTTGCAATGCCCACACCTGTCAAAGGAATACACACGTAGATATACAAATGAAAGACAGACGCGGAGGAGTATTTTGCTACCCTGCATTTCCAGAAGACCTTCTGGTGCCAGATGTTCACATCATTTACCTAACACTATTTGTCTTGCTGTATTTTCAGTTCTGGGAAAAGGGGGGAGGTTGAGGGGATCAGGAAGGGATGATGGTGGTGTGAAGGCAAGAGAAACTATAGCCAGGTACTGTTTGTACAAATCTCAACCTTTTCTTTTTCCACTCCCCATTCAAAAGATTCTAAGTTTCAAAGCCACTGTAAAAAAAAAAAAATCTAGTAATTACTTTTACAAAGTTGCAAACCTTTTACTGTGCTTCTCCTCCCTGCCCCCAGATACCATCTCACTCAAGACTTCAGCTTCTCCCTAGTCTAGGTTCATCTTCTCTACATGGTATCCTAAATTCAAACTAAAGAGAAAAATGAACCAGAAGTTAATTGGGCCTTAATGAATCCTCACCTCACACCCACCCCAGTATCAGAGCATCTGCTCTATTCAGAACTCTCTGGGAAGAGCAGAAGCTACTGTTGAAGAAGCTGGCACAACAGGGGTATCAGCATACAAAGAAGTGAATGTAGTTTGATAAACTGGAGACAAAGAAAACAAAGATAGAAACTAGCATTTAACAGCCTGTATTCTTTAGCCTCTCAACTGGCAGGAGGGAGTGTAGAAGAAAAAAAAGAAAGACTAGTTTGTGGTGGTTACACATCCTTATACTAAGCTTCACATTCAGTTTTCATGCTAGCAAACTACAACTACCAAACAGGGAGAGAGTTTCGCTCGATGAGACTGGTATTAATTAAAACCAAAATCTACTTCAAGCAACAACATATTCCCCCCCTCTTCCATACAAACACTAGCACAAACTAATTACCTTGACTGCAAACATTTACTCTTCCTTTTCCCTTTAATAATCCTATTACCCTATTGCCCATGAGAATGCAAGAGAAGATGCATTCTGCCTAAAGGTCTTTGTATCCATGACAGCGCCCCATAGTACTCTGATGTTTTTCCGTGTACACCAGTACAACAGCAGTACACAAGGCACTATTCAAACTAGTAATACGAAGGAGCAATGTCCTCACATCATAACATCCAACAAGGACATAGACTCCAACTTCTGAAGGACAACTTTCTAGCTAGGGAAGCTTTCTCCATTTATATGAGTGCACAAGTTCTTGGTAGGCCAACAGGACGATAGCAAGCTGCCAAGTCATATCACATGGCCTTTCTGGGGCTGACTGAGATCATCTCTGCTCTCCAACAGGTATAGAGCAGAGATAGAGCCAGGACAGTGCTGCCCTTGGCACAGGTGCCCTCAGCACAAGTGATGCAAGTCTTTTCCAACCTCGCTGATTCTATGACTCTGATCTCTATGACACCTGCGATGACAGACACATGCTCTTACGGTACAGGAGCAAGGGGACCTCCAGAACCACTTCCTGCCCTGGAAAACAGGACAGTATAGCACTATGCCTATACAAGTCTTTAAAACCAGTCATGATCCAAATATCTGCTTTTAACACAGCAGCTGGCCAACGTGAAAAGATGCCCTCAAGAATTTCTCACTCCTTAAAACCATTCCAATAAAGACAACTGGGAAAAAAAAAGTAGAAACAAACAAACAACTATTTCTACCTCAAAATCAACAACCTCCCAAGCTCACTTTCTAGGATTGCATATTGCCAAAGAAGCTTCTAGCACTCATCTCACTCTGCACTTAAGAAGGTATCGCAGGCTGCAAACCCACCATGGTGCATAGAACTCCAGGAGCACAGTGTCCTTGTCTGCAGTGAAGGTGTCAAAGTTTGCATCATTCAAGACTAACACACCATTTTCTTCTTTAACTTCAGAATTATCATCATCATCTTCTTCTTCTTCTTCATTATCATCATCACCATCAACTTCTTCTATAACAGATTCTGGAAAAGTAAAACGTAAAAAAAAAAATCAGTACAGATTAGGTTGCATGGAGATTAAGTATACTTCATAGTTAGAAAAAGAAAGTATCAAAACAGGTTAACTCCTCCTTCACATATGACAGCTGCCCAAGTTTACAGAGTAACTGGACTCAGGTGTTTGACCTGCCCCATTTCATTTCCACACATGCTCTGCCAGCTTCACCCAAGTCTCAGTACATATTTTGCTCTTCAAAGCAAGTTAAGAGAGACACAGGGAGAATTAATACATTCCAACCTATGCAACACTGGCTACTAAAGTATGTTAGTATCTTGCTGATACACGGGGAAGCAGGGCACCAGATACGTTTCCTTGGACAAGACAGGCACAGAGTTGATATCCAATTTCAGACTTGTTGAGTGAGTGCAAGATAGCAACATCATCACAGAACATCCCCAAAACTCCAACCCAACATATGTTGAGATGTGAGGTGCCCTTCTGAAACAAATGGAGTCAGAACTGCCTTCAGAAACTTCAGGGGAGGCCTCTGGCTTAAGACCACCAATCCAAAACAAGACTTTGGAGAAGACACTTGCTAAACTAGAGAAGCAGGGTTTACACATGAAATCTGGAGCCAAGACACATCAACCAGTTCAGTCTGCCTTGACTTGGAAGTTGAGACTGTTTCTCTAACATTTGATCAATTCACATCTTCTAAAGATTTTTGTCAAAACTGCTGTAATTCTAGTCGAATCTTACTGAATGGTTTAAAGGAGTTTCAGTCAGAGCAAAAGTGATGAAAATACCTTATCCTTAATATAAACCATACGTCATTGAAACTAAGGACCTTTTAGCCACTGGAAGCTCCAGCAATTAAAAAAGTACAATGAAAATGAAGTTTCATTGTTCAAAACAGTATATTATGTACATAAGTTGAGTTGACTTTTGACTAAGTTGGTATGACTGACTGCAGTAGGCAGTAGACAATGTACATGCAGTTTACTTGTTCAGGACAAGAATGCTGAAAATACTCCTGACTTCACCTGGAATTTGAAATGCAAAAATTAGAAGTGTGTAATATCCAATGGGAAGGTACAAGCAATAAAAAGGAAGAATTCCCAGTCTATTCTCAGGCCAAGAGCAAACCATAGCAACAAGCTTACCACAGACATTAAACATCACATACCATTAAACAGCAGCAACTGTTTTTCCATGAAAAAAAAAAAGTGTGTAAGCTCTCACAAAACAACACACTCTTGCAGAAGATATGCTTATTTTAATTTGAATGCAACTGTGTATGATACTAAAACATTCAAGGTGAGAGATCACAGGAGATCATTTATCACACAATAGAAGTCACTTGGGTCAAGTTTCTCAGCAACTACTGTTGTTTTATCTGATTGAAGCCAAACTTTACAACCGGACAACAGCTTCTGTGTTGCTGCCCCAGAACAGTTGCAGGGAAGGATTAAGTTTACAGAGAGAACTACCAGGGCATTCATTTACACTTGGGAACACTGTGGTGGAAAAGCCAGTTTTCTGGGGGGGTTCAGCAGTCAAAACTTCTAACAGTACTCCATGGTTCTGAGGGACGTTTCACCACCACAGGATGTCCAAGGTTGGTCTGTGCCCGAACTCCCTCCCAGTGAGCCGTACCACGCTTTTCAAAGGAAAGCATGTCAAGCTTGATTTTTACTGACAAAAGAATCTGAGCAAAATTTGTTAGTCAATTCTGCTCATGCAGCTCTGAATCTGACCATCAGGCTGCTACTCTTGTTTCTGCTCACAATGCTAACCTTCCTTCCTGATGAGAAGGCCCACTGCCCGAACAGCAACATACGCTCAGAGTCTGGAAAAGCAACAAAGATTCTGCACAGGTGAAGTGCTAAACCACAAGATCTAACGTATACCATTGAAGTAATTTTGTATCTTTCACTGGAAGTAGCAGTGTCTGCCAACATGAAGCTTTTTTGACAGGGATGATTTAAGTCACTACACACAAGCACTTCCTCCTCCCAAAGGAGAGAGGCATGGAACAGCAGGACTCTAGTCTGTCTCTTGCTGAAGCAGAGCACACATTTCTGGGAAGCCCACGAACTCATCCCCCTGGAATCTACAGCTTCACCAACACACAACTACCTGAGCTATCGCTAATGCCAGTGTTAGGACTGAAGCTCTGCTTGAACTACCTGAGGAGTTAAGGGGCGTTGGGACATCCTTCATTAAGGAACTTTACTCATCATTAATAATTTATATTTTTTAGAGAACTGTCACAGAATGAGCAACTGACACTTGATATGGCAGAAGTAGCATGTGAATATTTGTATGATACAGCTCATGAAAATAAAGCAGCTGCACACAATGAAGAATTTTTGTTTCTTAAAGCTACAGGCAAAGGAGATGGTCAAAGCAATGAAGCAACAGCTCTGCTAGAACTTGTCTTCCAGGAAAACTCCAACAAAACATTTCCAGAAATTTCTACACAAGTACATAATTAAAAAAAATAATAAAGCTGACACATTTTAAAACTTCACATATGTGGTGCTGACTGGCAGGCCTTTTTCAGGATGATGGGTTACTCTGAAACTAACCCATACATTTGGCTTCACTGAACTTTTCAACACTTACTGGAAATCTGGCCTAGTAATTTTTTCAAGTCCTCATTTGTACACAAAATGGTTTGTGTACAAAAGAGCTGCATCTAAACTTCACTGACTTTCGGATTCTGCCCGAGTTTCCTTTAAGAAGGGCATTATTGCGTCTCCTAGTCTGAGCACAGCTAGGTGACCCCCATCTTCAGAAAAACACAGTTAAGATATGTAACATGTTGCCAGGTTCAAAAAGCCTTTTCATAGAAGTAACCTTCCTCCATCTTTCCTATAGTGGATTGACTGTTTGTTCCCTCCCTTTTCCTTTACGTGTACGCAAAGGGAGTAGCAGTCATGACCAGTCCATCAGCTCTAGCCTAATCTTTCTGTGAGCATGTTTACTGTATTGCTCTAGTCAAAGTTCACCGCACAAACAAGCTTGGCTTCATCTTAATTTTGGAACTCCTGAAAAATCAGTTCACATAAAGCTACTGCTTCATACAAAGTAAATGCATTGTTGTTTCACACAAGCCTGCATTCCAAATGCAAACACCGGAACTGCTAACCACGTGTTTTAACATCAGGACATTTGAAGTCCAGCTCAGGATTTGTATGCAGCTGATACACAGCACAGAAATACAAAAACGACTCCAGTCGTGCAATGATTTGCGACCAGTTTGAGTAAAGGAGCGAATCCCCACACCTGCAATCCCGCGACCCCGCGTGCGAGAGCCGGCAGGCAGCATGCGGGGCAACCCTGCCGAGGAGCGGCGGTACTGGCCAGGGGCCCACGCTAGCTGCGCGAGGCACAAAGGGACAGCAGAGCGGTGCAGCTTACAGGGAAGAAACAAGCACACAATTGATTCCTGAGAATAGCTTTTGTTGCTGTCGTTCCAAGCTAAAAAGCTCAGCGTGCTGTTGCAGATGCAGTACCCTGAACAAGCTTTTACTCCTCATATGCCAGGCTAGGCCTGGAAGCGTACCGCACAGGAGAGGAACCCTATACGAACGTGTTCCTGCAGGCTCCTGGCCGCTCGTTGAGCGGCTGGCACAGTCAGGAGAGCACAACCCGCCCTTCCTACTGTACTCACAGCACGGCTGGCGCGGGAAGCAAACCGGAAGTAAAGCCCCTCACAGCTCACGGGAGGGATGTTTAATGCAAAAACCCTCCTCCAAGTATGTCCCTTCCACATACTGGCACTCAACTAAAGCCAGAGGAACTTCCTTTCAGCTAGTTTTGGGCAAGAAGAAACAAGCATCGGCGAAATCCAAAGATAATACGGAGAAACACAGAAACACAACTACCAACACACCGAGTGAAAAAGAAAGCCTTCCAGCCACTCTACACGGGGGGGTGAGGCAGACGCTGCTTCAGACGAAGCAGCGTGCGACTAGCAGCCTGAAGGCCAGCAGCCGCACGCCCTGCACTCAGAGAAGATGTGCAAGGCAGGCTATGCGGCAAGGCCAGGCCGCATTCTGCCAGGATCAGCTCTTCCAAGGAAGGCAGCCAAGCGTTGGCCTACACTGAGTGATAGCAGCCACAGCTCGCCCGGCGGCCTCCACCCTACCCAGCTCCCAGCTGGGTCTCAGCGCCGCTCCCGCTGCTCGCTCACCTCTGCCATCCTCCTGCGCCACCAGCACAGCCAGCTGGGCCATCCCCAGCAGCAGCAGTATCCAGAGTCCGCACTGCCTCATCTCGCTACACGCAAAACAACGCAACTCCACTCCGACCTCCCCCCCGCGACTTGACGAATGCCGATTCACTGCAGCCCCCGGGTAAAGCCAAGCGCCTGCTCTGAGCTGCCTCCTCCTCATTGGCTGCCCGCGGGCCGCCAACCGCCGTCCGCCACGAGCAGCAGGCGCAGCCGCGCTCCAAGCGGCGACAGAGGAGGGGGGGGGGGATTTCGCGGGGCAGAGACACAACAGCGATGCTCGGGATTGGCGAGTACTTGCAGGTGGTGGAAGCAAGGGACAAGGGAGTGGAGAGGAGTGGAGAAGAGGAGAGTCAGCCTGTGAGGGGGCGCCGCGTGGTTGGGTGTTTTGTGCGGGGCTGCAGCATGGGTGCCGCAGCGTGAGTGCCGCCTAAGGGAAGAAGGGCGGCGATGCACCTGGGTGGTCGGTCGGTCGGTCAATTTGGCAACGTACTTGGACAAATCAGTGCTGTTTTAGAGTTATTTAACAACTATTTTTTCATTATCAGAGCTTTTGATCCTTGAGCAGGTGGTGTATAAGGCAGGCTGAATTTGGTATGCAGCAGTTATACTGTAAAGTGGTAATAGTATGTTGTGATAAATAATTGTCTTCAGCAACTCAAAGTGTAAGCTTGTAATATGAAAACTGCAATGTTAAGAACTGAGGAGATGTATTACTCTGAAGGACTACTGATGCATCTAGGTTGTCATTCAGCATTTGTCCGTAGCAAACAGTTTGAGAAAAGGCGTTAATACCCTACTTTGTTCTTCATTAATTAGTTACAGTACAGGAGTCAGTGTTGACCCTCAACCCAGCAGCCAAACAAGTTTCTTAGAAATACTGTAGCTGATGCAGAAGCAACTTTTCAAATTATCAGTGAATTGCTACAGTCAGAGGGGATCTTTTGTGAGACCTGGTCTGAAAAGCAATTTGGATCCCACCTGATTTTGGTATTTATAAAAATAAACAACTTGTTGAAATGTTGTTTTCTTAACATAGATATGCAGTAATGTGATAGTCAGATCGGGCAATGTTTTACTTGGAAAAAAACTAAGACACTCAAGATGTGAAGCACCATCATCTAACTAGACAGTGAAAAAGGCAGTGCAGATAGTACAAAAATAGTGTTGGGATTTGTTTGAACTGTATCTGCAAGACAGAAACCCTGTAACCCCTGTTCACATGAGGGTAGTCTGATTATCTGACTGAGAAATTTGTGAAGATGTGGTTAGTGTGTTACAGAAGCTGGGATCTTGGGCAAGTCCTGTTAGACAAACAGGACCTTGGCAAAAAAACACAATCTGATTGGCCTTCTAGGCTGGAGTAACAGGATAACACAGTGGGTCGTAAAGAAGACACCAGACAGAAACTTAATTCTTCAGAGACCATCTGTGGTGTAGCTTGGTGAAACTGTAAACTTTGTATAAGTGTGCAATACACTGAGCACTTGGAAAGAGTGTACTAGCTGCATAGTTTTTCCAAAAGATTCCTTTCTGTTCCCTAAAGGCTTACATGCATGTAGGGATGACCAGAGGAGGCCAAAAATCGTGGACTAACTTGTACTGATAACAGCACTGTGGCCTTTTGACAAGTACTTATTCTTTGTCTGAGTTAACCACAAAAAAAAAAGCTCTTGTCATGAAGGTCTCCAGCTGGAACAGAGCCTTTAATGGGTGGGTAAGTATAGGGCCATCTGTAGGTTAGATGCGTGGATCAGTGAATGGCACAGGTCCACAGACGGCAGGATATCTGATGTGAGAAAATGGCCACACTTGCAAGTCACTTCTGCTCCATACATCACTAGGAAGCAAACAAGCACTAAAAGTGTGTGACCTCAGAGCACCTATTGAGCAGTACTGGACAAAATATTTTTTTTTCTGATATAGTTGCTGTGCTGCAGAAAACTCCACATGTTGGCACACTTTTGCTATTTGAAAATAGATTCCATTTTGTGCATTATGTGTTTTCAGTTCCTTATAACTTGTTAGTTTCTACCAAGATGGTTCAGGATGAGACTGAATATTTCTAATCAATAATCTAAATTGTGTTAGCCTTCTTTCAGCCATTAGGGTTCAGAATAATCTGTATATCTGCCCCAACAAATAGTGTTCTAGATAGTGTTTACAGAAGTGACATACTATTTTAAAAATACTTTTATTCTCAGTTCTTAATATTATATATACAAAGTCAGCTGTGGAATTAAGAAAGGAGAGGAAACAGGATAATAGGAATTTAAAAAAAGACATAATATCCAAAGCAAAGCTAGATATCTTGTTAATGCAAAACAGAAAAATATTATCTTGGAAGTTCATTGCAAAGCAATGTTGAAAATCGTAAGCAGGATCACTTTTGCATATGCTGTCAAGTTCCACAGAAATACAAGTAAAGTTATTTTTGGATGTTTGGATGTTTTTCATTAACTGGTATAAATCAGTCTGCATAGATTTGCATCCTCAGAAACAAGCAGTCAGTCATACTCCTTAAACATATTTTCTTTAGGAATGCCTAGTGAGTATCTTTCCTGTTGTATTAAGTTGTCAATGGCTACCTTAAAATCTTCACAGAAGGTATCTGTGTTTTCCAGCACTAGTCGGTGGTGTACTGGTTTTGCTGTACTGAAATTTTCCCCTTCAAAAGGTGGTCTTGGAGCTAGTTACTGTATGTACATTGTTCTGCAAAATCTATGGAGTGCTGTCATTGATATTTGTGGAAGAAACATGCAGCAGTAAATGGCAAAGAAGAAAATGCCAGTATTCTTCTCCAGAAGTCATAAAAATTGACAAACTAATCTACATCAATCTAGCTTCTGCTATTAAACTCTATTACAATCTCAAAAATGGATTTGAACCTACTTGGCTTTTCACAGCCTAATAAATAGAAGTGTGGCGACTTACAAGGATGCTGAGTAATTACAGCAGTCTCATTTATATGATAGCTGCTTTAAGTCATTATAATTCTTAATATCACAGGGTGAATAGAGTTACTGTTTTTGAATATGAAGGCTGCTCTGAAAGTAATGCCTCCTATTTTATTATGTTGAGCCACTACATCGGGGTGGATGTTAGTGGCATGGCAGTAGAGGCTGAACCTTCCCACCAATGTTCTGTTACATTTTGTTGCAGTGTGATAGATGGCAGTAGAGAAGCGTTCTAACAAAATGATATCTGGTATGTAAGCATGTATGAAGCAAAGATGTGTAACTGTTTATCCATGCAGAAAAATGTCACCCATTGATATTTGTGGACGCTTGCTGAACATTTATGGAGACCAGACAGTGAATATTAGCACAGTGAGGCGGTAGGTGATGCGTTTCAGCAGTAGCAAGAGCAGGTCACCTTTGCTGGTTCAGATTTTTACAAGCGCAGCATGCAGGCTCTTGTTTATTGCTGCTGAAAATGCATAGCTAATGGTAGTGACTGTGAAGAAAAATAGTGTTTTGTAACTGAAAATTTGCTTATCAAATATTGTTATCATGCTGTTTGTATCTGTTACAGTTTCCATGGAAATAAATAGGAGGCATTACTTTTGGAGCAGCCCATGTACAAATTTTGTACTTGGGTGCTATAGTTTTTAAAGGATTGGAAAAATCCTTGTAATACAGTGTGTGCAACTGAAGTACTGTGTTGGACTGTGATGCACAGCATTTTCAGTAGGACTGTGAAAGACCAGTTTCTCTTCCCGTGCTTTTTTTGAATAAAGTATTTGTTCCTTACAGTGTTAGCTGAAGGTGCTGTTAATGCCCCTCACTGGCAGTCTAAACTAGGGATCAAAATACTGCAAATGCACACCTGACATTGCAATATATGCACAGTTTTGAATTGTCTGGGGGGAATGCTCTCAAAACTTATTTTAAAAAAAACCAAACAAAACAACAGGTTGAATTGTAAAACCTCACTTATTTGATCATAGAATGACTTGGGTTGGAAGGAACCTGTATTGGAACTGTTGAATCATGGCCTGAACCTCTGATTAACCACCTGAGGCAAGTGCTGAGTCAGCCATGGGAGCACTGGTGAAGGCAATTCACCTGTGTGCCCAGAAGGGGGGGAGCCAGGCTCCACCTCTCTTAGAGCCCATTTAAGGGCTGACTTCCACTGAGGAAGGATCTCTTCCTGGAAATTGCTCCTTGTGGAGTTCCCTTGTGAGCCTACAACACCGGTGAGCAACTTTTCTGTATATTTAACTATTCTTACTAGCCTAACTTCTCTGTATACTTGTTAACCTTACATTTGGCGAGCCAGGCAGGCTAAATATACTAAAATATTTACATCATGTCTTTTTAAAGGAATTTCTATAAATGGGTCAGGGGGGAGAACATTACCCCTCTAGATAAAAAAAAATTCTGGGACAGATCCCAGGATTTGTGGGATCTCCTTATTATGAACTTGCAGTTATCATTGCAAAATGGGGTCCCCTGCACGTTATGGGAAATATCTCCCCATATCGCATGGCAGACTACTTTCAGGGACTTAGCAAAGATACATTAATAACGAAAGAAAGACAGTTGGCTGCCTCCACAGTGGCATGGCCATTATTCAATGCTCTAAATCAGGCCGAAATGAGGAATAATGCTTCAGAAAGTGAAAATCAACTTTAGAGAGAGCGCATTGAAAAGTTAGAGCAAGAACTTGGCATATTAACGGGAAGAAACCAATTCTGCCTTTTCCAATAGGCCAAGTTCGCAACATTTCAATAGACAAAGACCAGACTCCTGAATCAATGGACTTCGTTGATTGGAAAATAAGAATTCTAAATTAGATCTTGAAGCTCCGATTGTGACAGATCTGCTAGAGGTCTGTCCTGTTATAACTCAAAAAACAAAGAAAGTACAGGACAGACCAGCAGGGGTGCCGCCTGATCAATGGCCCCCTGCCCAGACTCCCTGCATGTAATGGCCCGGCCATACATGGCAACAGAATTGATGGATTTAGTCCAATGATTTTGACAAAAGCCTAGAGAAAGTGTGCCAGCTTGGTTATTAAGACTGTGGGACTCTGGGGCAGAAAGTTGTATGGTGAATGGCCTGGAAATATCCAAGTTGGCCACCATGACTGTCCATCCTGCCCTTAGGCAGAGGCTATATGCTGGTGTCCAATATATCAATGAAAATCACTCTATAACAGATTGGTTGATGGTGGCATGCCATATGGTCTGGCCTAATAAATCCGATATACCCCTACATACAGGGATGTGGTCCTCCATGGAGGACCTTCAAAATTACATTTGAGAACTAGGTATAAGGGAAGCAATTTATGAGGATGCGTTTGATAGCCCCTGTTTCAGCAGGGATGAGAGACCTGATTCTACAGCAGGCCCCCTCCCATCTATATGGCACTCTGGTCTCTATGTTAAATCCCCTGGTGGCCTCAGAAGCAGTAGTCCAGTAGGCTGCCCAGTTAGTAGCCGACCTAGGAGAAACAGAACGCCTGCGAACTAGGCGCAACATTCGAACATTAGAAGAAGCTGAGGTCCTGCCAGTAATTAAAACCAAGGGGCTGGCTACACGAGCTCCTCAATCGGGACCCGTAAGGGTTTCCCAAAAACAAATGTTTAATGATCTAATTTGGGCTGGGGTCCAATTTGCTAAGATTGACTGCCAGACCAACCATGTCCTCCTTCAGCTGTGGAGACAGCTGAAGGATAATCAAAAATTTCAAAATTATTCCAGAAAACCTATGGTAAGGGTTATAGAAAGAATACTGACAACAACATGGAATTTAGAGGATTTTATAGTTCCTAATAGGAAAAAGAAACCTCCTCAGGTGTCTCTGGCCACGATGCCTGAGCCACCAGAGGCAAAAGATTTGGCCTTAGCTCAATTCATGGTGTGACGAGGGACGTTAGTCCCCCTAGGGCCTCCAGACGGGACTGGAGGCCCTATGTGGAATTGACAATTTACTGGTCCCGAAGGAACATTCAGAGAGTTATGGCACTAGTTGATACAGGGGCAGAAACATCAATAATTTATGGAGATCCAACCAAATTTAATGGTGACAGAGTGATGATTGGAGGTTTTGGGGGACAGACTATTCCAATCACCCAGACCTGGTTGAAACTGGGGGTTGGGCATCTCCCACCCCGGGAGTATAAGGTCTCTATTGCCCCAGTCCAAGAATACATCCTGGGCATAGATATTCTGTGGGGTCTGGCTCTCCAGACAACTGTGGGAGAGTTCAGACTTCGACAAAGGTGTATTAGTGTCCGAGCGGTGTAGGCAATATTGAGAGGCCATGCAAAGCATGAGCCTATTTGCCTGCCGAAACTGCGTTGGATTACTAATGTCAGACAGTATAGACTCCCGGGTGGGCAAGATGAAATATCAAGAACAGTGCAGGAATTAGAGAAAGTAGGTATTATAAGACCTGCACGTGGCCCGTATAATTCCCCCATATGGCCAGTGCGGAAGTCGGATGGAACATGGAGAATGACAGTGGATTATAGAGAATTAAATAAGGTCATGCCACCTATTCATGGGGCCGTACCCAATATTGCCTCCCTAATGGACAAGTTGAGTAGAGAAATAAAAACTTACCATTGTGTCCTAGATTTGGCAAATGCATTCTTTAGTATTCCAATTGCTAAAGAATCGCAAGATCAGTTTGCATTTACATGGGGAGGCAGGCAGTGGACCTTTCAGGTCGTGCCACAGGGGTACGTGCACTCACCAACTTATTATCATAATCTAGTGGCGCGTGACTTGGCTAATTGGAAAAAAACCTGATAATGTTAATTTCTGTCATTATATTGATGATCTTCTGTTGACATCTGACTCACTGGTGGCAGTAGGATGGGCAGCAGATTCATTAACTGCCTATTTACAACAGAGAGGATGGGCTGTAAATCCTCAGAAGGTGCAAGGTCTGGGCCTGTCTGTAAAATTCCTGGGGGTGGTTTGGTCAGGAAAGACCAAAGTACTACCCAGTGCTGTCACAGGTAAGGTTCAGGCGTTCTCAGTCCCTACAACACCGAAGCAGCTGCAGGAGTTTCTAGGTATATTGGGGTACTGGTGCTCCTTTATACCTCATTTAGCGCAGCTGCTGAGGCCACTGTATGGACTCATGAAAAAGGGGCAGCTATGGGACTGGGGGAGAACAGAACAAGATGCTTTCCAACAGACAAAACTGGCAGTTAAACAAGCCCAGGCATTGGGTATATTTGATCCTACCCTCCCAGCTGAATTGTATGTTCATGTCACTCAGGATGGCTTTGGCTGGGGCCTGTGGCAATGCCAGAGTTCTGTTTGGACCCCCATTGGATTCTGGTCTCAGGTCTGGCATGGAGCAGAAGAAAGATATAGTATGATTGAAAAACAGTTATTGGCTGCTTACTCCGCATTACAGGCAGTAGAGCCGATAACTCAAACAGCTGAAATCATAGTTAAGACCACTCTGCCAATTCAGGGGTGGGTAAAAGATCTGACCCACCTTCCTAAGACAGGGGTGGCCCAAGTACAAACGGTGGCACAATGGGTCACCTATCTCAGCCAGAGGAGTAGTCTGTCTTCATCACCATTAAAACAACTCCAAAAGATTCTAGGCCCAGTGATGTATCACAGTGATGCACCAGAAGAAACATTGGTTGCTCCACCAGAGAAGAGTCCCATTCGGGAGGGAAAATATCCTATTCCTGAAGATGCCTGGTACACAGATGGGTCCAACAAGGGCAACCCGAGCAAGTGGAGAGCGACAGCATACCATCCCTCCACTGAGACGATCTGGTTTGACGAGGGGGATGGTCAGAGCAGCCAATGGGCAGAACTGCGAGCCGTGTGGATGGTTATAACCAAGGAACCCGGTGATGGCATCCTGAACATCTGCACAGATAGTTGGGCTGTGTACAGGGGGCTCACTCTTTGGATTGCACAGTGGGCTGCCCAGGAATGGACTATCCACGCCTGAGCAATGTGGGGCAAAGATATGTGGTTAGACATATGGAATACAGTAAAACACAGAACTGTATGTGTCTACCGTGTCTCTGGTCACCAACCTTTACAATCACCGGGAAATGATGAAGCAGACACATTGGCCCGAGTTCAATGGATTGAGAGTTCACCATCTGAGAACATCGCCCGTTGGTTACATCCGAAGCTATGGCATGCTGGTCAAAAGACAGTGTGGGCAGCTGCCAAAGTGGGGGGGCTGCCCATACAGCTATCTGACATCGCCCAGGCATGTCGAGGCTGCAACTCTTGCTCTAAGACAAGACCGAGACCGTTGCCCAAAACAACAGCCCATCTTGCCAGAGGACACAATCCTCTCCAGCGATGGCAGGTCAGTTACATCGGGCCCCTCCCTCGGTCTGAGGGGGTGAGATACGCCCTGACCTGTGTTGATACTGCAAGTGGGCTACTGCAGGCCTATGCGGTACCAAAAGCAAACCAGGCATATACCATCAAGGCACTCACTAAACTGATGTCTGCCTACGGGACGCCTCAAGTCATCGAGAGCGACCAAGGGATCCATTTTACTGGTGCAATGATACAACGCTGGGCAGAAGAAAATAACATCGAATGGCGATTCCACCTGCCATATAATCCAACGGGGGCAGGCCTCATTGAACATTATAATGGTATTCTCAAGGCTGCCCTGAAGACAGACTCCCAGTCCCTGCAGGGGTGGACAAAGAGACTGTATGAAATCCTGCGGGACCTGAACGAAAGACCTCGAGACGGCAGACCCAGTGCCCTGAAAATGCTACAAAAAACATGGGCCTCCCCACTTAAGATCCAAATTACGGGCACTGATAATCAGGTGAGACCCCAGATTGGGAAAGAAAATAATCTTCTGTTCCCTGCCCCTGAGAATCTAGATCCAGGTACCCATAGAAAAAAATGGCCTTGGAAGATGCAGGTAGGACCTAAATAGTGTGGCCTACTTGCACTCTGGGGGAGATTATTGGAGGTGGGAGGCTCAGTAGTCCCTCCGGTGATAGGTACATGGCCTACAGATATTGTGGTCAACGCTCCAATCTTTATTGCCAAAGGGACCCCCTTCATGTCCCTGTGGCAGATCAGGACACCCCCTTTGGTGCCTGATATAGTTATGCAGCTGCAGACATCTGGCCAAAGGGTATGGTACAGGCGGCCGGGGCATGCCCCAGTACAAGCTGAAGTGTTGACCCAGGATAAAAATACGGCCTGTATCTTGCCCTGGAGGGCAGACCTTCCCCTCCTGGTACCCTTGAAACATCTGTATTACTCCCCATGAGTCTTTGAGCCTCCAGGACCACCAGAAGGAACAAAATATCAAAATGTTCCAGTGTTGCTGCCAGACCATGTGCGACACCCCGTGATGATTTACATGGGACTGATGGAGCATAAGATGGACCTGCACCTCAGGACTGCATGCCTCCAGTAACATCATCGATCACTGGCCCAAGAAAGAACACAAACTTTTATCAATCATCACTCGCCTTAAAATTATGATAACATACAATTCCCCGTCACAATGTATAAGCGTCGCAATGTGTTGAATCTCTGTAATAGGAAAGACTCACCCTTAGTTAATCATTGGTTCATGCTGTGAAGGGGTGGAGTGTATGGGAACTGTTGAATCACGGCCTGAACCTCTGATTAACCACCTGAGGCAAGTGCTGAGTCAGCCATGGGAGCACAGGTGAAGGCAATTCACCTGTGTGCCCAGAAGGGGTGGAGCCAGGCTCCACCTCTCCTAGAGCCTGTTTAAGGGCTGACTTCCACTGAGGAAGGATCTCTTCCTGGAGATTGCTCCTTGTGGAGTTTTGCGAGCCTACAACACCAGTGAGCACCCTTCATTTATATGTGATTATCTTTTCTAACGTAGTAATCTTACTAGCCTGACTCTCCTGTACACTATATAACATCTGTATACTTATTAACCTTACAGGGAGAAAACTAATTTACTAAATATGGTAGCAGAATGCAAGATAATCCAATACATAATTGGATTTGAAGATAAGAATAATTGAGGCTTAGAGAAGGCTCTGGGGAGACCTCATTGTGGCCTTCTGGTACTTGGCGGAAGCGTATAAACAGGAGAGGGAATGGCTGCTTATGAGGGTGAATAGTGATAGGGCAAGGGAGAATGGTTTTAAACTGAGACAGGGGAGGTTTAGGTTAGATAGTAGGAGGAACAGAGAATTCCACACAGAGAATTGTGTCACACTGGAACAGGTTGCCCACGGAGGATGCGGATGCTCCATCCCTGGGTGCATTTAAGGCCAGGCTGGATGTGGCTCTGGGCAGCCTGGTCTGGTGGTTGGTGACCCTGAGCACAGCAGGGGGGTTGAAACTAGATGATCGTTATGGTCCTTTTCAACCCAGGCTATTCTATGATTCTAGTAAATCAAATAAATGGAGAGGCTGTCCAAAAACTTGGAGGCCCTACTCTAATGCTGAAGGTGAGATGGCTAGGGAGCGCACATCCCAGAGACGAGCAGAAAGAAAAGGATAGTCTTGTGACTCCTAAGCAGTTTTATCTTTTGCTCTAAACAGAAAATGGAATTGAAACAGTGAAGTCTTCTGGGAGCTGTGGTATTTCTCTTCTGAGAAAAAGGTCAAGATACTGCTTTTTTTTTTTTCCTGGTCTGCTCTGTTAATCTGATAGAAAGTACCATCTGAGGCTTCTGCTAAGAGAGCAGAAAACACTGCATGTAACTATTATAATATTCTTCCCACAAATCTTTACTATGGAACTGTTGACAATTCACAGAACTGCAGTGTGAACTCTAACTACCAGTGCACTGCATGATATGATGTGGAATACCAATAACAAAAATCATAAAACTATGACATTTCACATCACTACATCATGCTTAATATGTATACAAACAATAACTAATATGCATTAAACACACACACACACACACACACACATATATATATATATATATAAACATATATACATGGAATTACTGACTGCACTCCCCCAGCATCAAATTCCCTTGTGGTACACACTGAACATCCCCATTTTTCTGCATTACCCACCAATTGGACCCAGGTCCCTGAGCAAAAACAGTTCCGTGGAGAGGCTTGCCCTTTCCAGAAGCTGGTAGGACCCAAACTGCTTTTCCCAACATGCTCTTTACATGTACTACAGAGACCATATCCCCCTCTACAGTATGTAGGGAGCTGGTTTGGGCAGGATGATTGGAACTGATAGATCCTCGAGTATTGACAAACCGGGTAGCTCCTGCCAAATGCTTTTCCCAGTGCTTAAATGTTCTGCCACCCATTGCTTTCAACGTAGTTTTTAACAACCCGTTGTATCACTCAATTTTACCAGAAGCTGGTACATGATAGAAGTCATTATAAATTCACTCAATGCCATGATTTTTGGTCCAAGTATTTACAAGGCAATTTTTGAAATTAGTATCATTATCTCACACAATTATTTCTGGAGTGTCATGTTGCCATAGGACTTGTTTCTCAAGAACTAGTGATCACTTGTAGGATTCCTGGATGACTGAGGTTCCCCATCTGAGCTCATTGTGTAATCAATGCAATCCACTTACTCCAAGTGGCATCAATAGCATGATGGGTGGAGAGAACCTTTCCTTTAAACATCGAGTTGAGTATCAGCAGTTGAGCTGCTAAAAGGAGCTGTGTTTCAATGCCAGTTACTTTGGAAGCAACTTGAACCCTCTTCATATGTGGCTAATATCTCCTTTTCAATTGGAGTGTAGTACTCTTTGGACCCCCTGTATACCCAACTCCAGAATCCCAGGTGTCGGCCTCAGGTCTCTCCTGAGACTCTTTGTGATGTACTCCAAGTGGGGTCTCTCTCTTCAGTAGTAGTGCAAAGGATGTTCTTTACATCCTGCCCCATCTGTACTGGCCCCAGGGCCACTGCACAGGCTCTCTCCTGTTTAATTTGCTCAAAAGCCTGCTGCTGCTCAGAGTCCTGCATAAAATTATTCTTCTTCCACATCACCTGATGAACGGGGCTAACAGTGAGGCTATAGTTTGGAACATGCATTCTCCAAAAGCCCACTACACCCAGAAAAGATTGCGTCTCTTTCTTACTGGTGGGCGGGGACATGGCAGTAATTTTGTTGATCACATCCATCAGGATGTGACGTCACACATCTTGCCACTTTATACCTAGGAATAGAATTTCCTGTGCAGGTCCTTTCACTTTTTTTTTTTTTTTGCTCAAAAGGATCTGGATTATTCTCTCTCCTTTCTTGAAAACTTCCTCTGCTCTATTGCCTCATACAATAATGTCATCAATGTACTGCAGGTGCTTGGGAGCACTGCGCTGTTCCAGTGCAGTGTAGATCAACCTGTGCCAAATTGTTGGACTGTGTTTCCGCCCCTGTGGCAAACGGGTATACTTGCAGTGTCTGATGCATGGACTCAGATGTGAATGATCCAAATTGTTTACTACAAGTTCTCACATCACTTATATATATATTCACAAGCTTCCTTTTTTAGACCTCCCATCCACCCTTACAACTTTCTCATCCATGTCAACCAAGTACTCCACAAACGCTCCATAACTGTGCATGCAGACACTTATCCAATCAGAGCCATGAGCCATTCCTTTTGCTTCTTCTCTTTTTCTAGAGGTGTCCTTGGTTCTCAGTGTTGCTTATCTTGCTTCACAGCTGCTGCTCTGAATAGTCTTTCTTGTATTCCCACAATTCCCCCTTTTTTGTTTATTAGCGAACTATTACCATACTATAGCATAATAACACTAATCATATTAATAACATAATCATTATAACTCAAACATAGAATCATAGAATCATAGAATTACTAAGGTTGGAAAAAACCTATAAGATCATCCAGTCCAACCATCCACCTATCACCAATGGTTCTCGCTAAACCATATCCCTCAACACAACATCCAAACGTTCCTTGAACACCTCCAGGGTCGGTGACTCCACCACCTCCCTGGGCAGCCCATTCCAGTGCCTGACCACTCTTTCAGAGAAGTAGTATTTCCTAATATCCAGCCTGAATCTTCCCTGGCGCAGCTTGAAACCATTCCCTCTAGTCCTATTGCCAGTTACACGAGAGAAGAGGCCGACCCCCAGCTCACTAAAACCTCCCTTCAGGTAGTTATAGAGAGCAATAAGGTCTCCCCTGAGCCTCCTCTTCTCCAGACTGAACAATCCCAGCTCCCTCAGCCGCTCCTCATAAGGCCTGTGCTCCAGACCCCTCACCAACTTTGTTGCCCTTCTTTGAACACGTTCCAGGGCCTCCATGTCTTTCTTGCAGTGAGGGGCCCAGAACTGGACACAGTACTCAAGGTGCGGCCTCACCAGAGCTGAGTACAGGGGGACAATTACTTCCCTGCTCCTGCTGGTCACACTACTTCTGATACAAGCCAGGATGCCATTGGCCTTCTTGGCCACCCAGGCACACTGCTGGCTCATGTTCAGCCGAGCGTCAACCAACACCCCCAGGTCCATTTCCTCTACACAGTCTTCTAGCCACTCCGCCCCAAGCCTGTAGCATTGCTTGGGGTTGCTGTGGCCAAAGTGTAGGACCCG
Organism: Pavo muticus; assembly: GCA_016647715.1. NCBI lineage: Eukaryota > Metazoa > Chordata > Aves > Galliformes > Phasianidae > Pavo > Pavo muticus. The sequence goes on along the minus strand of JACDJE010000524.1, from coordinate 153,815 downwards.
GCATTTGGTCTTATTAAACCTCATCCCATTGGCTTCAGCCCAGCTATCCAGCCTGTCCAGATCCCTCTGTAGGGCCTCGCTACCCCCAGGCAGATCGACACTTCCAGCCAACTTGGTGTCATCTGCAAACTTACTGAGGGTGCACTCAATGCCCTCATCCAGGTCATCAATAAAGATATTGAAGAGGACAGGCCCCAGCACCGACCCCTGGGGAACACCACTCGTGACCGGTCGCCAGCTGGATTTAGCTCCATTGACCACCACTCTCTGGGCCCGGCCCTCCAGCCAGTTCCTTACCCAGCCAAGAGTGTACCTGTCCAAGCCACAGACTGCCAGCTTCTGCAGGAGTATACTGTGGGAGACAGTGTCAAAGGCTTTGCTGAAGTCTAGGTAGACTACATCAACAGCCTTTCCCTCATCCACCAGACAGGTCACTAGATCATAGAAGGAGATCAGGTTGGTCAAGCAGGACCTGCCCTTCGTGAACCCATGCTGGCTAGGCCTGAATCAAGTCCTCGATTGACAACATGATAAATGTAAGAAGAGAGACAAGGCAAACATAGCATAATGACAAGAAATGCTGTTAAACCCATTAAAAAGAACACACGTTTGGCCCATGACCCAAGTTTCTGCAACCTGGAAAAGAATCCCTGAGGATCCCACTCCGTGTTTACCTGTAACTGTTTAGAAAAAATCTTCAACTTTCATATACTCTGGTATGTTGACTTTAAATGATCAATAAAATTTGTACAACACATGCTTTTAGAGTGCTCACAACCATGCCTTTGGGCTAATAGAAAATTAAAGATCGCACAACTTTGTAAAGTTGCATGTTGGATAGAATCAGTATTAGTGGGCAAGCCTGCTAGAGCATCACTAGGGGCATTACTTTCTTTAGCTGGCTAACATCCTAACTTGGTGAGTGTGGCTAAAGCTGAGTGGTACTGTTTCAAGATAGATACATTTGGATCGGAGAGACAGGATGTCACAGGAGCAGAGAGGCAAGGAAACTATGCATTCAGAGCAGCACAGAGGGTTATGAGTTTTAGTCAACATACGCACACTCACACACATTTACAGGCATCCGTTTTAGACAATCCTGTAAGCAGGAAGCAGAAACTCCCTAAGCCAGTTCATTATTACTTATTGACCCTTGAGAGATGGCAATCTGCTGAGAGGAGGAAGAAGGCACATGTTGGCGGTGGATGCGATAGGCAGTGCCAGCACGACGTCCCCTGCTTCAGAGTGCACTTTTCCTCTCTCACCCATCACAGATTCTCTTGTGCTTTTATTCTTCTTAGGGTTTGCAGGGCTTTTTCCATTTGTACACAGCATCTGTGCAGCCAGTGCATGATACAGAGCCCAAGTGGAACACCTGCTTGTAAAACAAAATAAACTATTGAGGTTAGCTCTCTCTACGAAACAAAATATTTGCAGCTATAGCCACAAATATCAGTTCCCTTAAAACTGTCAGAAAACTTTGTTTCATCCCAAGATCATTCTTCAGTGAGGGGCCTTTAGGTCCCTGACATAGGTGCAAATTGAAGGGATTAGTGGACTAAAAAATCTGTTGATCAGTATTCCAGAATCCTATATCAGAATCACATGCTTAATCAAAGTAAGATAGCACGTGCCTTTGTCTCTAGTGATGCATGCTCATATTTTTAAAATCCTGATTAGTGGAATGAAAGAGAGCTAATCGTTCTACAGTACAGGGTCATCCCGCTGCCTGGGATTCCTTTCCAGGTTTTGTCTTCACAAATTAAGAAAAGGCTAACTGATAGGCTAATAGCATCATAACCGAGCGTTACTAATACACTAAATGAGTTATTCCCGTAGATTCCAGCACTGGTAACACCTAATCCTGTTCAATTCACATTCGATCTTCTACTGTGGAGGACTGGCTCCAGGAATGCGGGCATGTCTACTTATCTCTGGACCGCTGCGAACAAAACAGCACGTACGGGTCCGTGGGAAGAAGGAGCTCTGTACCCTGGATTGGCCAGGAATGAGGGCGTTGGACAAGCTGCATTCTGGCCTGTGATGTTGTGCCCCAGGGAAAAAGGGAGCCTTTGACCTAAAGATAACAATGCCAAGCAACGACCTGAAAGTAACACAGCACTCAAGTGTATAAAAGCTTGCTTTGTTCGAACAATAAACGGCTCAGCTTTGTTAACCATATTGGTGTCTCTGAGTCCCTGCTGGAATCACTTTCTCCCCAGGTTTTCCTACTTTGGCTAAGGGATTTTGCCTGGACACTACAACACTCTCCTAAAATAGAAGAAGCACACAGCAACCTAGATAATACCTAATAATTCTAATTCTTGAGAATGCATTGGTAGCACAGGAAAATCACCTGTTTTGTCATACCATTACTAGTGTTGTTATTTACAATACAACAAGTTATAAAACAATACCAGTAAGTAAGAAACACACAATCCCAGTCATTATGAGATGCTATTTTCTGCCTTGAGATGGGGCCGAACATACCATGCTGGAACTGATGTAGTGCCAGTCCCTGTGGAAACACAGACATATCCACAACCTTAAGTTATCAATGGTAAGGGACCTTCCCAATGCCCTGTGGCCATATTCCGAACGTTAACCTTTGGCCTTTCCTTGAGCACTGGGGAGGCCCCAAAGTGACATCTACATGGGTTGTATCTGTATGATCATGATTCAAAAAATTCAGCACAAGCAAAGCCTTACATAATCTTTCTTGTAGTGTGTCTCCTGTGTTACCCTTTTTTTGTTTATTAAGAATACATTTCAATGTTTGATGAGCATGCTCAATGATAGCTTGTCCAGTGGGAGAACGAGGAATGCCTGTAATGTCTAACCCCACATTCTTGGAGGAAAGTTCGAGTGGCCGTAGAAGTATACGCAGGTCCATTATCTGTTTTTATAGCATGTGGGATCCCCATAGCAGCATAAGCAGATAACCAATGTTCACAGGCGTTGCGACTGCATTAGCCTGTATGTGCTGTGGCAAATATGTAAGAAGAATGAGTATCTATTGTTGCATGCACATATTTTAGACAGCCAAATTCATGAATACGAGTGTCATCTGTCTGCCACAGTGGAAGAGGTGTTGTGCCACAGGGATTTGTTCCTATTTGAGGCAGAAGGGCAATTGCCTGGCAGTCTGGGCATGTTAGAATAATGTTACAGGCTTGATCCACTGTCAGTTGGAATTGTTTTTGTAAGGCTCTCCTGTTCTGATAGAAAAATTGATGGGAGAGTCGTGCTTGCTGAAATAACTGAGGGGTAGCAAAGGCGACTATGGTTTGATCAGCCTTACGGTTGCCCTAAGTTAAAGGACCAGTCAACGTAGTGTGTGATCGAATATGCATAAAAAAATAAGGAAGAGTATGATGAGAGACGTAATGCAAAACTCGCTTGAGATGTGCAAACAAGGCAGGGTTGTTAACTTCCTTAAGAAAAGATCCTTCAATTTGCTGAATGATACCTGTAATATACAAAGAGTCAGTTATTATATTAAGCTTTTGTTCTGAAAAAATTTGAAAAGCTCGAGCTACCGCAGCAAGTTCTACAATTTAAGGTGATCCATGGACAATATTTAGGTCTCTGCCATCGTGTAGCAGTCACACGCCAGAGAACCACTGCTCGGTGTGTCTTGCCGGAGCCATCTGTAAATACAGTAACAGCATTAGGTATTGGAACATGTGAAAGCAAAATATTAGTAGTAAGGGACAGATCACTGAAATTATGCAATAATTGATGTTTGGGGGGATGAGTGGAGATCTGTCTGGTATAGTTTGCCATAGCAGTTTGTAAAGCGAGTGACTGTGCAAGCATCCAATTTAAATCTTTTTTAGTAGCAGGTATGTAGATGCAATCAGGGTCAAGAGCTCGTAAAATTTGTAGATGATGTTGACCTTGCTGTATTAGCATTGCAAACATCTCCATTCATGATGTAATGGCTTTTGAAAATGTATGCAGTAAGAATATCCATTCGAGGATAATGAGAGGACCTTTTCTTGAGCTATCCCATTGACATAACAAGCTATATGGTTGATAAGAGTTGGATATTATTATAAGAGATACTGGAAGTGATAAACAAACATGGTGCCTATATTGATGCTGCAATTATGTTATTACAGAGTCTAAGCATCGTTGGATCTCCCCAGTGCGGTCAGCATCTATAACACCTGGTAAAACAAAAAGTCCCATCCATGTAACAGAAGAACGTCCTAACAAGAGGGCACTATACCCATCCCCGAGGGGGCCCATTATACCTGTTGGACTAAGAGTCACAGTGTTATCAGTCAGCGTCACTGACTGGGATTTGGGTGGCCAAATCCACTCCCGCGCTGCCAACGGTGGCTGGTCTGAGTGAGCTGGCCAGGTAGTGGCCAGCCAATTCAGGACTGTGATTGTTGTCATAGTGTGCAGTCTCATGCTCTTCTTCCCATTTCCTGGCAGATCGAAGGGCCGTGCAGCAACAGGGTGTTTAGATCGGCATTCTCTCACCCAGTGTAGCTGCCTCCCACACCGGGGACAGAGTTGAGCTGGAATAGCACAAGCATTTTTATTTACTTAGGCTTTTTGCAGTCCCTTTGTACATGACCAGGTTCCCCACAATTGTAACACTTCATTTTTTGAGCTGCCCCTGAATCGAGTTGGGCTGACAGCATGTCTGCTAGCAAGTCCAGTTTATGACTTTCCGTGCCTACATCTTGACAGGCTTTAATCATGTCTGTAATGTTTGGATCTGCATTCTTTAAGGATTGTAAAACCTTTCAACAATCCGCATTTGCATTTTCTACTGCCAACTGCTTAAGCAAAATATCCCAGGCAGCTTGATTTTCCACTTCTCTCTAGCATATTTTGTAAATGGTCAAGAAATTTAACGTAGGGCTCAGCAGCCCCCTGCTTAACTGATGTAAATGAGGCATTACACCGATTAGTATGAGGTATCCAACAGATAGCGCGTAACACCAAAGTCTTAACCTGTTCAAGGCACTGCCTATCCATCTGTGCCTGGGCCTGAGGTGTTGCCCAGACCCCCTCCCCCATGAATTCCTCCATGCCAATATGATTTAAGTTATTCAAATTATTAATAGTCTGGATGGTAGCCTGTTCTTGGTATTCAGTCATAAACACAGTGTATTGCATGGGAGACAGAATCGTTTGTAATAAAATTTTCCAATTGTGAGGGGTCACAACATAACTGTCACCGATTGCAACCAAAAGATTATACGTAAAGGCAGACTGAATTCCACAATCTCTCACTGACTTCCTTAGCTCCTTCACAGCCTCATAAGGCAGAGGGATTCCCGCCGGGGGACTGATTTGCATGATACAACACAGGAAAGGCTTGCAACCTATCAGCATCACCCCGTAATATTGCTGCTTTTCTGCATTGCTCTAAAGCGCCATAGTACGCTGTAGAAAAATGTAGAATGTTCCCCCCCGCCCCTTTCAAATTAGCATCAGGAGGGAAAAGGTGTGGTTCGTCCTCCGGATCTACTGGACCAGGATCAAAAAGATTCTCTGGTTCCGGTCCGTCCTTGTCTTTAACCAACTTACACGCAGACAGCACAGACCCAGCAGCAAGCGACGTAGGCGGGGCGGAGTGCACCAGCAACACGGCAAGCGACAGGGGCGGAGCGGAGGGCGGGAGCGGCGCAGCGAGCAACGGGGGCGGAGCGCAGGGCAGGAGCGCGGCGGAGGATCGCGATTTTTCTTCTTCTTGATCATGGGTGGGGTTGGAGTCGCGGATCGGGTGTGGGCAGGGGATGCTTGCCGCACCGAGGGGCAGCGGCGGGGGTGGGGGGTAGGGCGATGGGGTACAGTGGGAAGAAATTCTTCCTTGTTGAATGCTCTTCCGATATTTGGCGCCAAACAGATAAAAGTTTAGTAGCCGTTTTGTATTTAGTAATAGAAGTCTCCCAGAGCTTTGTGCCAGTTATGTTGCAAAGCTCCCCGTCAAGGGAAAACCCAGTTTTCAGAAATTCGGGGACATTTTTGCTTATCCATTTAAGAAAAGTAGCTAATGCTGAAGTAGATACACGCTGATTCTGAAACTTTAAAAATAACCGTAATACTTCAAGATTTACTTGTTGCTCCTTCGTTAGTGAACTCCCCATACTTTCCGACTGCTCTGCTCCTTCTGTCCTGCAGAATGGTGCGGGTACGCACGAAACAATCTCGCCATAGTTCAGCCGGGCGGCGCTGCTGGACCGGGCTTGCCCAGCCTCGGCTTGATTTGCTCCACACGGTGGGCGCTATTTGCAGCGTCTGATTCACAGACTCAGATGTGAACGATCCAAATCATTTATTACAAATTCTCACATCACTTATGTGCATTCACAAGTTTCCTTTTTTAGCTTTCCCATCCACCCTTACAACTTTTCCATCCACCTTTACATGTGAATGGAGTATTCCACAAACATTCCATAACTGTGCATGCAAACACTTATCCAATCAGAGCCATGAGCCATTCCTTTTGCTTTTTCTCTTTTTCTGGAGGTGCCCTTGGTTCTCAGTATTGCTTATCTTGCTTCACAGCTGCTGCTCTGAATAGTCTTTCTTGTATTCCCACATATACTGAATGCCCCTCCTAGTGAAAGCAAACTGTGGCCTACATTCTGTGGCCAAAGGAATGGAGAAAAAGGCATTAGCAATGCCAGTGGTGGCATACCACTTGTCTGCTTTTGACTCCAATTCTTACTGGAGTTTTAGCATGTCTGGTACAGCAGCACTCTGGGTTTAACTTCATTCAGGCCACGGTAGTCTACTGTCAGCATCCACTCTCTACTGGCTTTACGCACTGGCCATATGGGACTGTTAAAAGGTGAGTGAGTTTTGCTTATCACTCCCTGACTCTCTAGTTGACAAATTAACTTATGAATGGGGAGCAAGGAATCCCTGTTAGTGCAGTACTGCCATCTGTGCACTGTTTTTGTAGCAGTTGGTACCTGCTGCTCTTCCACTTATAGTCACCCACAACAGACGGATCTTCTGACAGGCCAGGCAAAACAGGCAGCTGGTTCACATCTTCTGTGTCTAAAGCTGCTATTACAAAGGCCCATTGAAATCCTTTGGGATCCTTAAAATACCCCCTTCTGAGGTAATGGATGCTAAGTATATGTGGAGCTCCTGGGCCAGTCACGATAGGATGATTTTGCCAGTCTTTACCAGTGAGGCTTATTTCATCCTCCAGTACAGTCAACTCTTGGGAGACCCCAGTCACCTCAGAAATATAAATTGATTCTCTCCCTTTGTGACTTGAGGGCATTAGAGTGCATTGTGTGCCAGTGTCTACCAGTGCCTCATATGTCTGTGGTTTTGATGTGCCAGGCTGTCTAATCCACACAGTCCAATATACTCTATTGTCCCTTCCACCCTCCCTGGCTGGGGGTAGGGCTCCTATATTTGTTACCTCTATCGTTCTTCTTCTGTGAGTCATGATCAGGGTCCTTACGGCTTTTACTGTGTCCCGCAGCAACTGGAGCAATCACTTTTGAAGGAATTCGCCTTGGTGGTTGATCTGTTTTGCAGTTCTCTTACCCATGCTTGCAGTGCAGGAGCGGGTTTTTTATGCCACTTCTTCATATCTTCTCCATGTTCACCAACCTACTTTTCTGGTGCAGTTCTTGTGAATTTCTGACACATAGTGTACACCTGACTCTCTCAGGATCATGCTCTTGGTGTGGATCATCAGGAATGAACGTTGGGTCATGTAACATTTCCACCACGCTGAATTCTCTCAAATAATGGATGCCTTTTTCCATAGTAGTCCATTTCTTTATCTCAGCCACCAAATCATCTTTGAAGGGGTATTTTTCCTTTATATGGCTAATAGCATGCACTTCCAGAGGATGAAGGCCCCATCCAGACACCGACTAATACATTTGTCAGTAGCTGAGTGCTTAGCAATACTACCCAGTTGACAAGCTTCCCTACTATCTAGCGACACACTGTTGGCCCCATTGTCCCAACAATGAAGTAACTAGGTGACAGTGAGTTCATTTGGGTGCCACGCAAAATCTTTTCTCAAACCTTGAATTTCAGTCATTTTCAGAGGTCGAGTAGTGATGGTGACAATGTTTTCCTCACCTTCATCCTCTTCTCTTTTAGTTTTTGCTGTTGCCTTCCTTGGTGTCGGTAACAGTGGTCTTGTTGAGGGCCCCTTCCCTGGATCCTCTTCCTCTTCTTCCTCCTCTTCCTCTTTCTTCCATTCTGAATGATATAACATCCTTACAGGGGCAACTAACATTGATACTGGTTCCTCCTGTGATTGATCAGGTTGCACAGTTTTGATGCTCCTTCTCTCTAGTTTGACTTGGAGTCTGTCTTGTTCAGATTGGAGTCCGTCTTATCCGTGGGTCCCTCTGCTCCATTAGTCATGGAATCAGGCCAAACCAGGCCTGAACTGCTGACATTTTTTGGTGCATTGGCTGGGAAAGAGCATACTTTTTAAAAATGAACCCCTCTGCCAGCCTTCTGGGACCTCTGCACTAACTTGCTTTTGTAAAGAGAAAAAAAAAATGAATTTGCTTTCTCTTTTGAAACACTTTTGCAAGAGATTACATTCCATTAGGTTTTTCTCTTTTAATACTTAGAACATACTGGGTCCCCAGTGTGCCACTTTGCTTTTTGGAGTTGTATGTATATATAACAAATTAAAAACACTGATGGAAACACCTATTTGGTGTCTTCAAAGTGTGTGGTATGGTTTTAACATTGAAAGGTACATCCCAGAGGAAGTTACTAATTTAACAGAACACGTGATTTTTAAACAGGCTTCCAGTCTCTCCCTTGAATCTCTTATATATTTTTTGAATGCTCATTCAATGATCATGTTTTCAGTCTCTCTGAACGTACTTCTCATCATTTCACTCAGTATCTGTATTTATAATATTTTGAGGAAGCCTTCCCCAAAGCCAGAGAATACTGAGTGGCAGGGAGTGTGGAGGGACTTGGGAGAGACTTTAGAGAGATGGGCATCACTGGTTTCATGGAACTTTACTCCTGAACACCTGCAAGATCCTAAGAACATAAGCAGGTATTTGGGACAAGAATGTTGCAGCTCAGCCAGATCTGAGGTGGCACAAATTATTTGGGGCCTGGCTTACGCCTACAGGGCCTTACTTAGTACTAACTCAGAGAGGGTAGAGAGAGTCTCTGAGCCAAAAGGGAGAGTCTCCAGGAGAGAGTACAAACTGAGAGAGAGTCTCCAAGCTGAGAGGGAGAGTCTGGGACAGAGTATGAACCAGACCAGAACCATTACTTAACTGGATCAGGAAGACCATACGCTGCTCTGCATCCATGGCCACCCCAGGTCAACCAACAAATGTTGGTAATCCTGCGGCCTCTTGCTGGGCTCCCTGAGTTCAGAAGCAACCACTGCACTTTTGTACATTCCAGTGTCAATTAATTTAACTCACAGTAGGGTTATAAAAATTAGAGGAGTGATTGTAGAGAGAGAGACTACTGTACTTGTTGAGTCCTGCTATGCATTTATACTGAATTAAGCTTCACTGTGTTTGCTTAAAAGGTAATTATTGTTAGGATTGTTTTTAAAAAAACGGAATGAATAAGACAGCTATAAACTATAACCGCTGTTTGTGCTTGTGCTTTTACATGTTGGAGACTATGATTTGCAGAATATTTACTTTTTTAATAAAAGCAGGAAATTATATGTAAGTCTTCACCATGCTATGTGTTCCAAATTCAAATAGAATTTGTTGCAATCCTGAAATGCTGATTGTTTTTTCACAGAATGTGAGATGTATGACATTGCTTTTGTTTATATGATACATTGAATTTTTATGAAAAAGACATATAATAAGCCAGTGTGGTATTACATTGGAGAATATTTTCATTGTGTCAATCAACAGAAAAAAATACCATCTTAGTAACAACAGTTAAAAAAACAGGTGATTTCTTCAATAACATATGCACAAGGTTTTTTCATTTGAAAATAATGTAATCAGAATAAGGAATGGAATATATTTTTTCGTTGTTAAATTAAACATACCCAAAGAAATATGAAGTTTCTTGAGTGCTTTCCGTGGTGAAGGAGAGGCTGAGTGCAAGCAGGACTGAACAATCCCCTGGGCAAATTATTTCAATGTTTCTTTGAATAGTTGGCCAGAAGGCCTACCTTTGGCTAAGGCTGAGCCTTACAGAGTTATTTTACTTAGCTTAGCAGGTGTCTGATCTCCTGAGTTTTATATGATCTGGGGTTCTGTTTCTGTTTTTACTGTTTTGAACCACTTTTTTTTTTTTTTTTTTTTTTTTTTTNTTTTTCTTTTTTTTCCCCATGACTATCCTTATTCTATCAAAATTCATGGTGTCTTTTACTTTGGAACCTTGGATTGTTGGATGATGGTGGATGTGTGGTGACTTGAAAGCAGAAGGGAATGCCAGAAGTGCTCAGTTCAACTGCAAATATTGGCAGTTCCTGCTTTGGTTTGGCATGGAGGTGTTCATTAAGTGAACAAGCAGATGGACTAAGATACTGATTCTTAGAGATAATAAGCCTGCAGAATGATGGAAGATGCAGGGTTTTGACAAGCATTCTGCTCTGGTGAGCCAACTGACTGGGTTAGCTTAAACACCTGAAATAATAAGTATTTGCTATCTCAATTGCTTTTGATTGCATCTTTAGTAGGGGTTTTTTTTGTTTGTTTTGTTTTTGTTTTTTTTTTTAATCTAGAGTTTTGAAGTGGATCTCCTGATTTTGTCTTCTTACTGGACTCCAGTTCCCTCTGCAAAGCAATCTCAGTGTGTGTGAGTTGGATTGCACTGGGAAGAAACAAAACTGGAAGATGTGTTCCAGGTGCATACCTCATGAATTCAGGATGCCAGTTGTCATTCTGTCCATGGGATCAGGCTACCACTAAGTGAAACTTCTGAAATTTGCATAGCCTGAGACATTATCAACTAACTGCTTCATCTGTTGGGCTGCATTGCCTGGTAATGCAGGCTTAATTTGGGAAATATATGTATTTGGGAGGGCTTCAGCCTGCAGAGGTATTTGAGCGGTTGGTAATATCTACTGGGAAAAGAGAAGAACAGTTTATTTATGTCTATTTAAGTGGGAGTTTGGGGATAAAGTACTTGCCTAAGTGTTAAACTTTTAAATTTATAAGCAAAGGAATAATCTGCTTCATGTGCTTGGAAAGGCAGGATTTTATGTACAAAACAACAGTGTAATTTCAAATTCATTTATTTGTTTTCACATAAATTGCTATGAATATTGGCTAACTGTTCCACATAACTGTGATGCCAGTCCTTTACTGGTGTGATGCATTACCTATGACCCAGAAGCTCACCAGCATGGTTAGACTGGGGCTGCTTTGTCCACTGCCAGGCAGCACTAGGAGACTACCACATGGGTGAGCTCCCCATTTGGCTACTACTCCACACAGGATCCAGGAGAAACCCCAACAGCTGTCTGAGTAGCTTACTTTTCAGATGCACCATTGTACTCAGATGTGGACAGAGAAAAAAATTAAGTCTAATATGCCCTTCCTAGATAACACTTTTTCTAGTTCATTTGAAGGGTAATCTTGAAATTTTAGACTTGTCTAACTATTAGCTGTTTCTTGCCAAATTACAATGATTTGCTGCATTTAGATTTCACTATTCCTAAGAAACTGTTACTTTAAAAGGACGGAAATGAATGCAAATATGACCTTAGACTTGCTTATGTACATGTATTCAGCTTAATTATCTTTGCATTTAAGTCTGCTCATACATCAATATGAAAAATTTATTTTTCTTTTTCAGATTTCTCGATGGGGCAAGCAGAGACTGCCATTGTTTATTGTGTGGTCCAGCGTTTATTTTCATCCCGTGTTCTTAACTTCCTCTGGCAAAGTCTACAACAAAAGTCATGAGAGAGGTCGTGTATATGCCTCCTTGGCCTCAAAAAGTCTGTCTGAGTGCCAAAGGGGACTATATGTCAATGGGAGTGGGAGTGCTTTTTGCAGCCGGCACTAGAGTTAAAATCTGAATGCTTGTACTCTTTCTGACTCATGGCAAGCTGCTTCTGTAGCTCTGCTCTTCCTTACAGGAGAATTACTCCAGACACATCAGCCCAGCTAATTAGAGTCACTTACTGTTCATCTTTTTGTGTGTGTGTGTGTGTGTGTGTGTGTGCGCCTTCTCATTACCGTCACTATATAAATTTGTAATATTATGCTGAATTATTATGCATGTAAACCTAATGCCAATTAGTCATAGCTGAATATACTGTGATGTTAGGTTTAGTTTTAATTAGGTGCATATTAGGCTACTCTTCAAAAATCATGTAACTGAATATATAATGAGTATGGTGGCCTACTCTGAGTTCACTCTTCTCATCCAACTGAAGCTAAAACCTGAGCTAGAAACTACTATTACTTTTGTGGGTTAAAATTAAGAATGTGTAGGTGGACATTTTTCAGAATCTTTCCTGCTGAGATATAACACATTTCTCTGAGGATTTCATGCTGTATATAAATGAGCAAAGTAGCTTACTTCACTGTTTGGCTGAAATGACACCATTTATCCATCCATCAAATTTGGAAACATTTGAAAGTATCAGAATGTTTGAGTATGAGGCCTGTAGCCTATTCTGTTGCTTTAAATAAAATCTTAAGAATATCTAGCTTAATACATCAAGGATGACTTGGAGAGTTATCCCTTTGACCTGAGAAGTTCAACAAAATTATAGGGTGTTGTAGGTAAACAAAGATTACAAATCTGATTGTAATAGCTTGAAAATGTTAAATACATTCATAGCCTTCTGAAAATGAAGTGCCAACTCCTGAACCCTGGGCAGTGTAGAAGACAAATCTTTTGGTTCTGTTCCATAATCAGTTAGGTCCAGTTAGGAACTGGAGCCTCTCTCTAGGAGGAGAAGCTGAAAGGGCCTGTTCAGCCTGGAGAAGGGGGATGGGCTCAGGGGGATGTTATTAAAATCTATAAATACCTGAAAGTATTTATGGCATGTCCAACCCATGGCTTGCACTGCAGCCCATTCACTGCCCCACGCCATCATGGCAGCAGCTCTTCCCCACTGAGCCACCTGTCCCAGACCCAGTATGCTGTTATCATTCAGCAACAACCAAACCATTAATGTGCTCTTAACACCGTCTCAGCTGAAACCAGGACACAGGAAAGGCACAGTGCGGTACTAACTCAAGATATGGCAAATAATTTTATGCATTTTGATACACTGACTATACACAGTCCTCTGAACAGCAAAAAGTAGACAGCTTAGCTTTCTCTTTTGATACTGGAAATTGAGAATGGGTTTCAAGAGTGATGAAAAAATCATCATTTTTTTTTTTGTGTGTGTAGTTGCAACACTACTTTAGTCAACATAATACATTATCTGCAAATTTTCAAATGGAATGTATAGTGTTACAATTAGATATTCAACCAAAAATTTTGATCATGTCTCTTTACCAGACTTTTATAAGACCTATCTTACGAGAGAAAAATATCCTTTACTTCACAATCATACCTTCTTCACGTTATCACTTTTTGGCAGTACCTGCATTTGTGAGCAAATATTTCCAAGTGTGAAGTATAGGAAGAGTAAAATTTCATTAAAAATCTCTGATGAGCATCTTGAGAACCCACTAGGAATTGCAACCACTTCCATTGAACCAGACATTGATGCCTTAGTTTGACAAAAACAAGGTCAAATATCCCACTAGTTTAATGCTGTTCTCTCCTTTTTTATGTTTTAATAAAAATATTTTAAAATGTTTTATTGTTTATATATATTAACTGTATTACATAGAAGGGGCTGCTCTGAAAGTAATACGTCCTGTTTTATGATGTTGCCCCACTAAATCAGAGGCAGATGTTGCTGGTATGGTAGTAGAGGTTGAACTTTCCACCAGTGTTCTGTTAAGTTTTGTTGCCATGCAACAGATGGCAGCAGAGAGGCAGTGTGGTAAAACGGCATCGGACATGGTAGTGTGTATGAAGCTAAGGTGTGGAATTTAATTTTTCCATGTGCAAAAGATTACACTCATTGACATTCATGGACATGTGCTGAATGTTTATGGAGATCAAACTGGATGTTAGAACCATGAGGTGGCGGTGGTGTGTTTTAGCAGGTCTCCTCTGCTGGTTCAGATTTTTATGAGTGTGGCATGTAGGCTCTTGTTCATTGCTGGTGAAAATGCATAGCTAGTGGTGTTGACTATGCTGAGAAATAGTGTTTTGTAGCTCAGAATGTGCTCTATCAGATGGTGTTATTGTGCTCTTTGTAGCTGCTGTGTTTTCCATGGAAGTAAAAAGGCAGCACTACTTTTGGAGTGATCTGCATATTTTATATGTGTCCAAAGATAATTCCTCTTCACTCATTGCAGCCCAGGCAGGTAAAAATGTTGGATGCCCATGACCTGAAGGGAGGATGTGAAGAGAATGGTGCTGGACTCAATTCAGTTGTGCCCAATGCCAAGACAAGAGGCAGTGTGCACAAATTAGAATACAAAAGGTTCTCCTTAAACACCAGGAAGCACTTCTGTGCCATACAGGTTGCCCAGAGAGGCTGTGGATTCTCCTCCTTGGAGATCACCAGGACATTGGGCCTGGGCACCGTGATCTGGGTGTCTCCGCTTGAGCAGGGTTTGAACAAAATAGACCCAGAGATTTTTTTGCCAACCTCAGCCATGCTGTGATTCTGTCAAATAAAACCCTCTCTCAAGGCTTCTTTTTAGAACCAAGTGTCCTTCACTAAGGCTGTGTCTCTTTTTACCCTCTGCCTCCTCTTCACTACTATTTTCTTCCTCTGATTGTTTAACCCAAAATGACACAAAGCAGTAACCATAGCAGAACATTATGAAACAACTGCTGGGTCTTTCAGCCTCTCCTATTATGTAAAATAATTTTCTTTTAGCACTGCAAAATGCAGGAAGTGGTTATCTCCACTGATCCATGGCTCTGCACTGTAGGTAAACACTAATGAACCTGGGTTATAAACTTTTGTTTTATACTGTTTATATTTTATAGCATAATTTTTATGTCTAGAAAGCCCAGTGTCCAGATAAAGAGATTTCACCATTCCTTAAGAAACCTGAAAACCTTTCTTTGATTTCAAGAGTTCTTTCAAGGTTAAGAGCAACTTTTTATATGCATCAGCTGAAAAATAATTGGAAGCTCCACGGCTTTTCTAACACAGTTTCCACCCATCTGTAGTGGTAGAAGATTACAGCAAATTGTCCTACACTCTGTTTTCCCACAGGAAATTTTTGTGCTATATCTGAATCCGGAAACATTTACAGTAAATAAGTACAACAGTGTCAAAGCAACAGGAAAACAAAACCTGTCCTGAACAGTAAGAGGATCACCCTCTGGCACCAAAAAGTTGAACAGCTTTAGGAATATCTCCTACAGGTTTTTACTTGTAGAATGTGCGTTCTAGTGAAAAATAAGGATAAAAGGCAGGATATTGCAAGAGAATGATGAGAAGAAAAAGGGAAGGGAGAAGATGAGGGTAAAACCTGGGGACAGAGGTTAAAAGGTGCCATAGAGATGGAGAACCTTAGCAGGAAGGAAGAATGTGATGTCTACATACAAGGGTCTACAGGTGGAGAGCTATTCACAGGCCTTAAAGCCAAAGTGGGAGAAAATTTAATGGGCTTTCCTCTGAGATGCATTCCTAAAGAGGGTGCACTGTTTAATACATCACTCTATTAAATCCAAAATTACTTCTCTGCCAGATATATGTTGTTTTCTTGTTTGCTTGATTTAAACTCCTTCTATTGTCTTTCCATCTTCTATTCTAGTGAAAATCTGGTTTCTATAAACTCTAGATATTAAATTAAATTACTCTTAAGTATACTCATGCCTATGAGTGTATACTTCAGCTTTTCATATATAGCCTGACATTTTTAAAAGAATTTCTTATCATCTCACAAAGGAATAATAATGTACTATATTTAACAATGCAATTCACAGATGTTTGCTGTCTGTTGTTTATATTGTCTGGCTGTTACCTAATAAACTTGTGCTGCACTGTAACAATCCAATGACTGGATTTTTTTCTGCTTACAGTATTTTTATTACTTATCTTGTAACAAGCCCATATTTTACCACAGCTAATGGTGTGTAGATGGATGTAATCATGCTACTTTTCTATTAAAATCAGAAATAATAGAGAAAAAAATAATTATGCTGATAGACGAACAACTGAGTAATAGTTTTCTGTTATACTTCCCTGGGTTCATAGAGTGTTTATTTTTCTGACTTAAGACAAACTTTACTGCAAAATATCAAGCATGTATAATTTCCACATTCTCATCACAATTTTTCCAGTAACTTCAGTACTTTTTAAGCCAACATTTCTGTAATGCTTCATCCCATATGTCTTGAGTTCTGAAGCCATTTATGAAAGGGAGCCAAGGGACTGTAGCTTCCTTAAGCAAGTTCATTGCCCTTGACTCTTTGATTAAATGTCATAGTTTTAAGCAGATTCCCTTGGAATACAGGCAGGGCAAATTCATGTCTGCCTGCAAGAAACTGCGTAGGCTTGGAGATTGACATGTTGGATCAAACCTCCCACAAAACAAAATGTGGAAATTTTTTTTTCCGCAGAATTTTTGTGAGTACTAGCTTTCAACCCAGACTTAAGTGCCCAACTCAATTTCTGGAAAAGTACTTAATGAAATAATGTATTACAGCTATACCTTGGTGCCTCTTCTGTTACCTTCTTTCTTCCCATGCTTAAGGTATTATTTCTGCCATCTCTTGATGGACTCCAAAACATCCAACAGTGCTGTTGAGTTCAATATTATGACATAAATAATGGATTAAATGTAGTTTTCAGAGCTGACATATTGACCTACTAGCATGTAGCTTCACATAAAGAGTCAGTCAAATCTTTATAAGGCCTTCTAATAGACTGTTAATAATTCAAAGGACTAGATGCAGCTCCAGCTTCTGTTTTTCAATGGATTCCCCTTATCAACAATGGACAGCCTAGGAAGTGATGAACTTAGATTGCAACAAAGTAAAATTCAGGTTAGATTTTGGGAAATTAACATTGTGAAGAATTGAAACAGATTGAGAAACTTTTGCAGCTTTCAATTTAGGAAGGCTTTTAAGAAGATATTTTAGGAAGAAAACAGTCTTCCTTACTTTTCTTTCCTTTTTCTTTCTTTTTCCTTATCAGTTACTGTTTTTACAGGAGAAGGAAGGAAGGTGATAAGACAGTGTTTATTAGAAACAGATTACTACTATGAGTGGTGCAGAAGAGCCTGGTAACTGTCCTGTTCATACTGGAATCCGGACTGTGTTTAAGCAAGTCACTTTCAAGAAATAGCTTAGAAAGAGGTGTGAGATAAGGCTGCCGTACTGGTCATTGTTGGCATACCACAGCATTTTAAAACAATCTCTGTGACTGCTTTGGGATGCAGAATTACTTGTCATCTGATCAGAGATGACTTCCTCTGTGTTTTTTTCAGTGGACGTATCTGTCATAAAACTCTACAGCAGTTTTTACCTCAGGTGGAAAGTCTGAAATCTTGGCAAGTAATCTAGAAAGGCAGTGCTCCATTTGGTTTTCTGCCACAGCAATAGAACTGGTCAGAACTAATAATTCTGAAGGGAAAATAATGATAACTTTCTTTTATCTCATGTGAGAGTTTAGTTTGCGCATTATTGGTGGTGAGTTTGAAATATATTATAAAACATTTGATATGTAGGATAAGAATAAAATCCAAGAAAAAGGGAAGGATAAGTTCTCTCTGAAAAAAAATCAGCAGAGAGATTATTTGAATCAGATTTTACATTTAAGTGTAATATTTATGTATGTTGTCAGTAAATGCATCACTTTCTAGTGTAAGCTTGTATTTCTATATGGAGTTATGTCCTGACCTGTTTGTTCATAATACTGTGAAAAATCTTTCTCTGTTGGAATAAACAGGTAATGCTATACTCAGGTGTTTCATGTGCAAACCTCTAGTGAGTTAGTTACTGAAGAACTACAAATAAATTTTGACTTTTAGCCTTTGCTTTCTGTTGGCAAAGCCTAGAAATCCCTTGGCATTGTGCCTTTTTCCTACCTGCTGGCTTATTTGTTTGGTTATTAGCAACATTCAAAGCATAGGCTCAGGACTAGACTCCATCATAACCCGTGTTTTCAGAGCTATCATAGGAAAGATTTTCCGTCAAGAGGAACCAGAATTTCTGAGATGTTACCCTAGAGCATATTTTCCAAACTGTGCTTAGGCATGAAACATCTTTGTTGTGTGTGCACATCACGTTTATAATGCTAACAATCTCCTCTTTAAGCCTTTCCCTAGTATTTAATGAGAAAAATGTTCCTAGATCCATTCCTAGCACTGTGTATTTCATTATCCACTTCTCCATGGTAGCACTCATGAAAGTGTGACAGTTGGGTTTGGAGAGAGCAGTCCAAAGAGGCCAGACAAAATGGCAGAAGTTGAGTAAGCATAGCTGAGAGCTCCAAGATCAATGCTGGCAGTCAGTGGGAAGCTCTAGCTTACACACAGTTATAAAAACTCAAATACCAGGCAAACTAATTTTTTTTTTTTTTTAGAATACCAGTTTCCCACATAAAATATCTCAGATCCCAAGTGAAAAAAATAGAAAAAAAAGAGGAGCCTGGGAAGAGTTTATTGAGATGGCTGCAAGATGGCAAAATTGTGTTAAAAACTCAGGTGTCATAGTCCCTGCACTGAACTGAATCCTTGCAGTTTTGTTTTCTGAAGATCTATGGAATAATTATTTTATTGCTGTCTTACATCCTTTCAGAGTTTGAAAAACCTCTGATGAAAATTGAGTACTTTTTGGTTTTAGCTACTGAGCAGCACTGAATGGTTCTGGCATTCTTCACCTTGTTTAGTGTAATTAAGTACCAGCTGAACCTCTAGACTAGTTATAGGGAACAGTTATATGTTTCCTGTCATATATTTACTTTTTCAGTTCCGCAGTCCACTACCAGGTGTAATGATGTTTTCTCACTGATACTTGAGAATGCTGGAGTGCTATTGCTCCTACCAGTGGTCCTGTGAACTTAACAACCTCAAGGGGAATAGTACAGATGTTTAAAAGGTATGAGGAGGAGTAGATCTGCCCTCCACAGTAAGATACAGGCTGTGTTTCTGTCTTGAGTCAACACCTCCATTTGCACCAGTACATGTCCTGGCCTTCGGTACCACACCCTTTGGCTTGATATCTGCAGCTGGATCACTATCAGGTACCAAAGGGGGGTATTCTAATTTGCCACATGGACACGATTAATGTCCCCTTTGTAATGAAGGTCGGAGTGTCAACTACCATCTCTGCTGGCCATGTACCATCAACCAGAGAGTTTACCGATCCACCAACCTCTAATAGTCTCCACCAAGGTGCAAGTAGACCACACCGTTTTGGTCCTACTTGAACCTTCCAAGCCCATTTTACCTTGCGCTTTCTAGGCTGTAGGTCCTTAGGGCAGGAAGCAGAAGATGACTCATGATGCCAATTTGCAGCTTGTGCGAGGTGTCCTTGCCTGTAATTTGTGCCCTAAGCAGGGAGGCCCAAGTTTTTTGCAACATTCTTAAAGCACTGGATCTCTCATCCCTTGGTCTCTCATTCAAGTCCCACAGGGTTTCATGGAGTCTCTTGGTCCACCCCTGCAGGGAACTGTGAATCTGCCTTCAGAGCAGCCTTCAGGATCCCATTATATCTTTCTATTAGGCCTGCTCACATTGAAATGGTGAAGCAGATGAAACTACCATTCACTGTTGTCTTTGGCCCACTTCTGCACAGCTGCACCCATGGAATGTGTACTTCGGTCACTCTTGATGACCTGAGGAGTCCTATATGATGCCATCAGCCTAGTTAGTGCTTTAATGGTATAGGCTTGGTTCACCTTTGGTACACAATAGGCTTGCCTCAGTCCACTTTCTGTATCGACATATGAGGGCATATATGGCCCATACTTGGCCTTTTTTTGTTAGTCAATATAGAGGTTTTAGCAGTTGCTTCAACTGGAGTATAAAGGATTGCCAGTATCCTAATATAACCCCAAACTCCTGCAAAATATACCCAAAAACTCCCACAACTTCTTCAGTGTTGCAGGAACTAGGAATGCCTGAACCTTATCTACAGTTGTGCTGGGTAAGACCTTGGTCTTACTCAAACAGACAACACCTAGGAATTTAACTGATGGCCCCAACCCTAGCACTTTCTGTGGGTTTATAGTCCTCTCTTTCTCCCATAAATAAGCAGTTAGTGAAGTTACTGCCTTCTCTAATGCCTCCATTGAGTAAGACATTAACATTAGACTGTTGATATAGTGGCACATTTTGATGGTAGATGGTTTGTTCCAATTTGCCAAGTCACATACCACCAGTTTATAGCAAAAGGTAGGTGAATGCACATACCCAAGACATGACTTGAAAAGTCCACTGCCTGCCCTCCCATGCGAATGCGAGCTTGTCTTGGGATTCATTAGCAATTAGAATGCTGAAAAGTGCATTTGTTAGGTACAGAATACAGCGATATGTTTCTATTTTGCTACTTAACGTGCCCGTGAGAGAGGCAATATTGGGTATGTCTGCATGGATTGGTGGTGTGACTTTATGTAGTTCTCTGCAGTCTACCATCATTTGCCACATGCCGTCTGACTTCCTGACTGGCCATACGGGGAAGTTATATGGGCTGTGGTTTTATAATCCCTTTTATAATCTCTCCAGCTCCTGCATAATCCTGGTGATTTCTTTTTGCCTACCCAGGAGTCAATACTGTTTTGTATTTGTGATCCAGCACAGTCACAGCAAAATCTATTTCACATTTAAATATAAGACATAAATGTCTTGTTTCTGTTGTACTGATTATATAGGTTTCTAAACCACATATAATGGTCTCCCCTCATATACATAGGAGACAACTCATATGGTTGCTTTTAATAAGTTTCAGATCACCTAAGAAAGTAGTGATCACAATTTGGTAATAAAGAAAGAATAGCTTACTCTTTCTAAGGATCAGGGCTCACTAGATGCTCCAAAACGAGGCAATCTTCAAGTAGAGATGTTTCCCCTTCAGCTGCCAGCCCTTAAATGAGGTTAGGGAGGGGTGGAGCCAGGGTCCACCCTTTCTGGTCACACAGATGAATTGCTTGCACCAGTGAACTCAGGGCTAGCCACATCCCTTCACCAAGTGCTCAATCACTGCTTCAGGCTATGACCTGACAATTTTCATTCACCCCTTGCTCCCCTTTTCCCTATAATACCTTTCTTTCTTCTACAGTTTGTTTGCTTTTTTTTTTCTTTTTTTTTTCTTCAGTTGATCTAAGCAGAGCTTTTCATCTTAATCTGAATCTCTTGGCTCTTATCTTTAGCTTCTTATATGTTATTTCTGTCAGGCTGTGTTCAGATAATCTTGTCTTCTATTAAAGTGTGTAGCAAAACAAACAAAAATGGAAGTCACTGAGTCCAATTTCATGAAATTGTTGTGACATTGTTTCCTATTCAGTATTTTTCAACACTATGTCTATCTTGAAATATCAAAAGATTAAAAGGTGGTAATTCTTTGTTTTAGGGAATTATATTGTAGTTTCATAGATGCCTGTCATTTTCACATGCCACAATTTTTTTTCTTTCATGGAAACTGCTTGCATACAGTATTTCTAAATGTGTAAGAATTGGAAAAAATCCTTTTCCAGTGAATTTTAAAATGTTCTTTCTTGACCTTTACCATATAGGCATGATTTTATGGTTGCCCCTTAATACACATTTTCTTTACATCTCTGTGGTCTGTTTTTGTTACCAGTATTAGTCTTTTCTTCGCCTCTGTTTAAGGCTTTGTTTTTTGTTAATTGTAACTGATTTGAACAATTCTTGTCCTCTGCAAATGGAATTGCTATCTCTAATACCTTCATCTGTATGATACTGAAGAGGATGCTTTTCACTTATCAACCCTACCAGTCTCTAACTTATTTTTCATTATAGCTGGAGACTCTTATCCTCTCAGTTTTCTGTCTCTCATGTTAAGTTGGACATGAGTGGACAAGGGAATGCGTGTTAATCCACAATATGTTAACGTTTTCTTCCTACGAGTAAAGCTAGTCACTGGACTAAAGTGTAACTCTGCTGTGATGGAGTACGTGTCTGTTGAAATATATTGTTGAGAACTACTTCTGTTTTTAAAGTTGCATGACTTGTGATTACTGTAAGCATTAGCCAGACTCTAGCCTAAGACATACAACAGATTCCTTGTAGCTTTGTCAATATTTAGTATTCTGCTTCAGTTTCTGGTCTAAATTAATTGTGATGTTCAGTGTAGCTAAATGTCTGTTCTATTCCACTGTGGAGGAGACTGGATCTCAGGTTACAGCACATTATCATCAAATTAAACTGACATAATGAGAACAAAAACAAAAAATATACTAAATGTGCTATGTTTTGAGGTCCATGACAGTCTGCAAGAAAATGCAAAAGTGCAGAGTAGATCCGTTTATTTGGGGAAGAAAACCCGAGGAAGGAGAAAAATCTTCATGCGCAATTTCTTCTTTATTCTTTTCTCTAAAATCAGAATTCCAGTCTCCAGAATTTATGAAACTGACAGGACTCATCTCTGTCTTGAAAAATACCTTGCTCACAGCTGTCCTGGGGCTTTCCTTGCAGAGTAACATGTCACAGTGGTGGTCCTCTCTGGGACATTGTGCACCCTTTAGTTGGAGGAAGAAATGGAGGAATTGCATTGGAACAACACAGTAAAAAAGGTTTTTTCCTTTTTCTTCTGAAAAGTTAAAAAAAGATTTAAAATTACTGATTCATCTGCTGCTTAGTTGGTGGGGTTGTGAAAGAAGAGAGCCCTAAAGTACTGGTGGGATGTACAAGCCACAAGCCCCCTTCCATTGCTAAGTTCTGCTGAACTGGATGAAAACACTGAATACTGTGATAATTGTTGCCTCAAAGGACAGGCTTTGATACCTATATCTCTTTCAGGAGAGCACAAGAGAAAGTGAGGCTTAAATCAGACAGGCTGAGAGTTCTTTGATGTTATTGCAAACAGTGGCAATGCTCCCTCATACTTCTATGGCACATTAGAAAGGTAGAATTTGGGACAGTGTAAGTAGAACTCTTGGAAGGAGAGAGCTGAGTGTGATAAAAACTCTTGAAATAGATGGATCTGATAGCACTCAGGAGTCTGGTGAACATTTCTGGAGTTCAAGGCAAAATCAAATCAAATCAAACGCAGAGCTAAGCAGGTTATTCGATGGGAGATGTGGGAGCGCCACAGCACTGGTGGTGTAGGCATGTTGTAGAGGTGGGGAGGTAAATCTAAGTCAGGTTACAGAAGATTTTTTTCACCAAGCCTCTGTAACCATGACAAGTAGAAATGAAGAGAAGACGAGACCTCAGAGTTTCTGGGAACACATCTGGGTATTTAGATTTTTCATCATTAATGTTGTCCCTATCATTTATAATGACTTACTGAGCTTTAAATTTGCCTGTTTCATATTATATACGGATGGTAATTTTTAACTGTTGCCTATTTCTATCTTTCTATGTTGCCCCATTTCTCTAAGTAGTTTCATCATAGGTATAAACAAATTCACCTTTGAAAAATGGAAGCAGTGGATTTTCAGCAAACTCTTGATTTCTTTACTAGGTGAATTGTTAGCTTTCCCACCCTTTAAATGCTTTCTGCATCATCCTTACGTTTAAATCATTAGAACATCAGAACACAGATGTTTTAGCTTTTCACCTCTAAAGCAATGATAGTCATTAGCAAACAGGGATCCTGAAATGCTTGTATCTCTGTAGTACTATCTCAGTTTGGAAAGGTAATTCGCTACAGTAGTAGGTTAATTCTGCTTCTCCCCTCTGTCTTATTTTTTGTAATTTTTTGTAATTGTTACTGCAGCACAGTAACAATTTTAAAAGAAAAACACATGGAAGTACGTTAAAGATAGTTTGTTGTCTGAGATACAACTGTATTGATACTGATTAGTTTTATCCAAGGAAAAGTATGCTTTGGAAATTTTACAAAAAAAATCTTACTAAAAAGAATTCTCATCTCCAAATAAGATGTGAAGCCTTTATGCACTAATATCACAAGACTGTAAGTGGAGTACCATTGCTTATCTAGAACAAAAACTAATTATGTTTCTTTAGATTAAAGATGAGCAAATCTCCACCTTGTTCCCAACTTTAAAATATTCTGGAACAGACTACATTTGTTTGTACATCTAAAACTGCACACATCTTCTCTAGATAATAATGAAAAGAAAGTGGTGGTAATTTTGTTTTTGTTGTTTCTGAATCATTTTTAGATTAAATGATTTAAATGAGAAATTGTCTCTTTCTCCTAATGCCTCTGCTGTGGTCTGTGGTGAATTGCTCACTGAGCTACTGTCTTTTTCTTGTGTCTTCTTCATTGGACTTTTGGGGCCTAAGACTGAGGTTCCAAATATAAAGAGAGCCCTTCAGAGCTCTTTGTAGGAATTCTGTACAGACTGAAAGAAAACCTGATTGTTGTGGGCTTTTTTTTTTTTTTTTTTTTTTTTTTTAATATCAGCTAACCAGCTCCTCCTGAAGCAGTGTTCCATTGATATTTGGTAAATGGGTGTCTTTGATTTTTTTTCTGCAGAGGTTTGTACTTCATGATTATGTCTATAGATGTAGCTGTTCACTGTCTCAACGTGCATATTGAAAAAAACTGATAATGATTTGCCTGAATGTTTTTCATATTGCAGTATTTTTTTTCAGGCCTAAATTCAGAAATTGTTTCTCACAAACTTTCTACTTGAATGGAAAAGAACAATGAAGAGAAGACTCATGAGAATGAGACTTTTATTATAAAAGTCATAATTCAGCTTTTCATACTTAGCACCTTTAAGATAAAGTTTTCTACTTTATGCATGTTTACTCAAATTGAAGCTTCAAATCTCTCAGGGTGTTTTCCTTGGTTTGATCCATTTTAGGTTGTTCCCAAGACACATTATTTTTTAGACAAATTATTTTTTTGTCTTATCAAATTTAGCTACAGTATACAAAATTCTTTCAAAAGGAAAGGTATTATAAAGAGCATTTTAAGAATTTGGTGATAATTTATATACATACTGAAAAGCTTGTGGTTTTCTTTCATTGCCATAATATTTCAAGATCTGTATGCTTAAAGCTTATGTTTTAGTTCTTGCTGTATAGCTTTTTGCAGAAGAATACAGGCAAATGAAATACTGGTATCCCAACATCTCATCAGCTTGATAGGCAAAAGCAGCAAATTATAACAAAAATATGGTAATTTCTTATAATTTAATACATAATCTTTGTATTCCAAAGTACAGTATCAGCGTAGCAAAGATGTTGGCAGGAGTAGTAAGAAGAGAGGTGGTTTATGTGGTCAGGAGAATAGATGATACCTATAAAAAATCTCTGAAGTTCCAGCCTGTTTTGCAGAAATGCCTTTGAGTCCCTACTTTTGATATTTGGAACTTGAGTTTGCATATTACAGTGACAGGTACTCCTCATGGAGTATTATAAGGTTTCATGAATGTTCTTTAAAATGTCTGTTGATAGTTGGGCTGAAATTAGGGCCCATTAATGGTCATTCTAGCCAGTGCTAAAGGATACCGGTCTTTAGTCTGTCAGATCAAAACTTCTGTACTGCGCTTTCCTGATCTTGCAATGCATTTCTCTAACACAGAAAGTGAAGTGCTTTCCATCTCCTCTTTTGCTGTGTGGCCCGGCTCTTCTCCTAGCTAGGAAAGTCACTATTTATTAATTTTTTACTTCCAGAATCCACACTTCCCTTTTGATACCAATGTGGGACATTGCACTGATCAGCTATTAACCTTAATTGCTCAGCATCTTTTGCTTCCTGTCTTTGCTTATTAACATGTCTTACAACAATATTGCTTCTGCAGTCTCTTCCAGTTTGTCTCCCTTTGTCCTGTCTGCAGGTATGCTGTTTCTAAGAGATGACTTTGCTTTGTACTATGAGTAGACAGAAGTAATAGCTGTTTTTAACAATAATGTTTTCCCTAAAAGTACGGTTTGTTCAGACAAACACTAAAGAATTCTTGTTTCGTATAGCAACCCAGCTGAGGCTGTCTTCTTCAGCCTGCATAGCACCACAATAAAAAAACTCAGTAACTTTCCTTTTCCCTTTCTACACCACTCAACAAATAAGGCTTATGGATGAAAAACCAGCAGTCATTCTGCATTTCAAAGCTGTGAACAAACTTGTTGGGGTGTTTTATTGCTATGTATATATTCTGCCTCTGTCGGTTAATTAAATCTCTACCTTTTCCTTAAGTGATATTTAGCTGAGCTTTTAAAAACTATTCTACACTACTGAGTCAGTTACTTGTTTTTCTCTGAAGGTTGCAGGGAAAATGTTCTCAAATCAGGATCAAAGCACTTCAGTGATCTGTCAGCAACATAAAGTTAAGCAGCAATCAGTGAGCTATTGCACTTCCTTTCAATATTAGTAATATTGAAATATTTATTGAAAGTAAATCCCCAAACTAGACACTGATTAATGTTAATAATACCACTGAATTTCTAAACATCCTCTATTACAAATGCAAAATAGGTTTTGTAAAAGCTACAGGCCTTCCTAACCCCATGCTGGTGGAGATCTAATGTCTGTTGCCCTTCACTCTGCTATGTTGAGATTTCTAAGGTGCCTGTTGACCGTTTGCATTCTCAGTGTACTTTGGTGTTTGAGATAGATTGCTCATTTGCTCACTGTTTGTCAATAGCAGATATTGATGCTCAAGATGACTACCTGATGACAGAGCTTTTCAAGACCAGTTGTCTTCTGGTGGTGACTTACATCCTGCATTTGTCTTCATTATGTCTGTCATTATATCTTTCTCCACTGTGAACTGGCAACCATTATTAGTATTTTTTTTCTGAATGACTGTTTCTTGCCTTGAAGTCTTTTCAGTGAGGGGAAAAAAAGCTGCACTGACATTTCTTTTTGCATTGGATGCCTTACACTATGCTAAGTATTGTAGGAATAAAGTGTATTAATTTAAAACACTACAGGTGTCCAATGTAATCCACTTCTCTTTTTTTTTTTTTTTTGAAAATTCTGTAACCGTTTAAAAAATGGCTGATATCTTGATTATGAGGTGCTGCATATCCTACAAGAATATCCCATGATGTGGTTTCTGGCTTTTGAATACTTTTCTGTTAATGTCATATAAATGACACCATGTTATCTGTTAGTATTGTTATATAAACTCATAAGAGACTCAATATATGTGAAATTATGCTTTTCCTTTGCAGTTATTTGAAGAACACCCCTCAGAATTTATCACCCACAGTGAGGAGTGCTCCAGAAGCAATGCATCCTATTTTATTATATTGGCCCATGACATCAGAGGCAGATGCTTGTTGTATGGCATTAGAGGATGAACCTTCCTACCATTGTTCCATTACATTGTGTTGCTGTGTGGCAGATGGCAGCAGAGAAGCAGTCTTACAAATTGGTATCTGACGTGGAATTGCGTATGAAGCAATGGTGCGGAATTGAATACCTCCGTGCCGAAAAAAATGGTATCCATGAACGTTCATGGATGCTTGCTGAATGTTTCTGGAGACCAACCTGGATGTTACCACAGTGAGGCAGTGGGTGGTGGGTTTCAGCAGTGGTGACAGGAACAGCAGCTCACCTCACCAAGTGCAGATTTTTCTGAGCACAGCATGCAGGATTTTTTTCATTGCTGGTGAAAATGCATAGCTAATAGTGGTGACTGTGTTGAAAAATAGTGTTTTGTAGCTGAGAATTTGCTCTATCAAATAGTATTATTGTATTCTTTGTATCTGTTGTAGTTTCCATGGAAATAAGTAGAAGGTATTACTTTCAGAGCGACATACACCTGTTAAGATGCGTATCTTTGTCCTTACTGGTTTGCTAACCTGACTCACAGAGTGACTCCATCACAGCATGATATCTGCATCCAGTTTCTATATTCTGATACGCATTACATTTGACTGTGCTACTTAAGGAGTATTCAGAGGCCATTGTGAGGCTTGAGTAGTTTGTTTATTGGGATGTCATGCTCTGGGGTAGTTCAGGATTAGGTGTATAATCCCCAATTCCTGGATATCAGAACAGAACTAGCTATGAGTTTACTTGTTGAACTCAAGGGAAAATGAGAAAGTAACTGGGTATTTTCATACATTATTTTTTTAATCTGAATTTCTGACAACTCTTACTTTAAAGCCACTACTACATCATTTTAAAACAACTGAACAGTAAGCTATTATTTTTTTCCAATATTTACACAGTAGAAATTTTAAAAGTATATTCAGTATGATGTTGCCTGTAAAGGCAAGGGTGAAATAATGCATGAGGTTTTAACATTTCAGCTCAGGATGATGATGGACATTTACTCCAAGCCATTAAGTGAAGTAAGCCAGTGGTGTTGATGGTCTTAACTGGTGGCACTACCATGCAAATTGTAATACAGCAGCATAGAGGCAACATGCTGCTCAACCATATGATTTGCTTCTGATTTTACTAAGCTGCAGCTTGCCTTCTTACTGTTGATATTCACATTTATTTAAAGAATCAAGCTGATCCTTTAAATAAACGAGAGACTTGAATGTATATGGTTTTTCAATGACTTTATGTTTTGAAAATTAAATAACCTTTCTAGTTTCTTTACATTTTTATTTTCTTCATATATTTTCTTCTACATATTTTAATTGCTGTCAGACTGGTTTCAGTACAACCTGAGATTTGGTCCATCAGAACTGCCAGTGTAAAGGCATGTGTACTTGCTCCTGAGCCTGTTTCTGTGAAAATCATCAAGACTAACCCATCATTCTCCCACATCTGTAGGATTAAACTATTTATGCTAAGCCTATTTTGATAAAACCAGCCAAGAGAGAAGCTGATGTTTAGCTCTACCGCTAGATCTGAAAGAAAGTATAAACAACGCTTATCTCTTATCTTCCCAGAGCTACAGACAGCACATATGTTCTAATAAAAAGTTCCTTGAGCAATGTTTATTTACAACACATGCAGGAATGATCAGGAAGCTGTCTGAAGAATGAAAATCTAATTTTCTTCATTGTTGTTACTGAGGAGTCTCTCAATGTGCAGAGGAGTGCAGGGAGACATACCTGCTCTGCTGAGGGCAGAACTTCCTTCAATTAGCTTGGCTGGATTTCCACTTCTTTCCTAATTGCAGTGAGAGGCCAGCTTAATCTCATGCTTCTTGGGGGTGTGGGATGGGTTGGCAGAGCAGGTGGAGGACAGAGTCCTTGCACACACAGCTTACGCACACTGTACCGCATCCGACAAAAGCCGCAGTGACCTCCATGGGTATGAGGGCCTGTGGCACTCTCAGTTGGAGGAATATTGCTTTCCTTTGTGTCTTCTGTTTGAGGATTAGAGAGGTGTATGGGAATTGTAAGTGTATAAAAGTGTCATCAAAATATGAAGGGGGCACTTTGAAGAATCTTTTAAATGAAAACAAGTTTGTAAAATTGATTTAAGCAGCGGGATTTTCTTAATCTGGTGAGCTGGTGGCAGTGTTTGAACTCATGGTTGAAGTTATTTTACACTGAACTAATAGGAGTTGTGATAGAACAAGGGCTTAGCAGCATGAACAAACAGATCTCAGGTAATGAGAGAGGAAAGCATGAAAGAAAACCCAAAACTTTGATCTATGAACTTAAACCGGAGCATGGAGTCAAATGTATCAATGGCTGGAGTATATGAAAGATGGGAAGGATGACGGTGGTCATCCAAGTGCCTTGGGGTACAAATGCCATGCTGGAGCGGCTCTGGGGAGATGCCTCTTGACCAAGTCTGCTCTGAACTGGCAGAGCAATGTCTTAAAGGAGACTTCAGGGTGATAGTGGAGAGCATCATTGGACAGGGAGAGAGGGGGAGGTTAAGAGTGAAGCTAAAGACTGTAGATGGAATTATCCTGACTGTGGGAAACAAAGGGAGCCAAGAGAAATGAGGACAGAGAAAAGGCCACCTAGAAGATAACAAAGTGACATCTGAGAAACAGAAAAAACACCAGACAACAGTCACAGAGTTGTCAGGATCCCAGTCTCACCAACAGGCCTTAGTGACCCTGAGCAGCCTACCCAAGCAGGTTCCTCTGGAGCTGTGGGCACCCCAGGCTCATCTGGGTGCTTTGTCCTGCCCTGTGCCTTGCAGATGGTGTGTCCAGCCCAGCTTGACTTTAACCAGTCTCTGCCCAGTGTCTTTTGGCAGAGTTATGTGAGGGGAGACATGCTGTTTGAACAGTGAGATGTAGCAGGGATAGCAGTGATAGAATGAGGAGTGACACTGGCAAAATAGTGGCAGCAACATTTTGCAAACATAAATGATTGCTTTGCTATCAGATCCTTGTTTTTTGTTACACATATTATTAGAACAGGTTGCTATATCATCTGTAGAGAAAATGCTATGTCATGGCAGTGATTGAGCACCTGGTGGGAAGGCAGGGCCAACCCAGGGGAGCTCAGGTGTAAGCAATGCACCTGAGTGACCAGAAGGGATGGAGTGAGGATCCACACCTTCCCAGACTTCATTTAAGGGTTCACAATGGAAGCAAGAGTATCTTATCTGGAAATCCCTGCTTACCTGGGGATCTTACAGACCTTCTAAAAGTAAGCAGCTTCTTTCCCTTATTTCTGTGCTAACTGCTGTTCTGAGTGAATTTTTGTTTGCTATGGCCTGGGATCTTGCTGGTTTGTTGTCTTGTTATACTTTCTATTATGCTATCTATTACATAATTATCACAAGTAATTCTCCTGCTGTTTCTTTGCAAGTGACTGTAAGAGTGGTGACAGTTTGCTCTGTTAGTACAGGGTCTCCCAGTGGTAGTTTTTGATATCCTGTCTTGTATGGCCCATGTTATTTCTGGTCTGATAATTACTTGCTCTTATTTAGACAAGGTAATTCCCTTTTGAAGGATTTTTTCTGATTAAGCAAATCCATTAATATTATCTCTAAAAAACTAAATGTGCTTCTTTGTGTAAGTCTTCTCAGTTACTGTTTGGATAGCACAATTTTCTGTAGGCTACTAAGGAAGGTAAGCAACTTAAGACTATTGAGGGGAAGCCTTTTTATCAATTAGTATTTGACAGATTAAAGAAAGAATTAGTTGAAGAAAAAAAAAGTAAATCTGTGGTATTACTGCTGGAAACATCTGTGCCTATCTCTTACACAGGCTGATTCAATTTAGATGCATGGAACTGCTCACCTGAGGAACATTCTCACTTTTGGGCTTTTTTAACCCATCTCACAGACCATCACAATGTTACCCAAAATGCTGATTTTGTACTTAACAAAATATGTGAGAGAAATAGTTTTCAGGAAGTCTTAAGTTTTTTGAACATATTAATCGCTTCTTCCAGGAAAGGAAGAAGTGTAAAATGAAATTCCATCCCTTACGAGGTGGAATGTCTCTTGCAATCCATGAAAACAACTTTCCTTATAAGGTCAGTTGTAGAAATTTATTCAGAGTTTGATTACTAGCGTTATGAAGAGTAGATGATAAACAGGGATGGTCTCAATAGAGAAGAATTTAGGGTGTGTGCGGAAGACGGAGTGAGTTTAAAATATTTAAGAGTAATACTACCTTAAAAAGGAGTTTGCTAATTTATGGTGAGCACTGGTATATGTCACCTTCATCAACCTCATATTCAGTGAGATTAACTGAACTCTCAGCAAGTTTGCAGATGACACTGAGCTGAGTGGTGCAGTTGATATAACAGATAGGATGCTATCCAAAGGAACCTGGACAAGTTTGAGAAGTAGGCCAGAGTGGACCTAATGAGGTTCAACAAGGCTAAGTACAAGGTGTTGCATTTGGGTCAGGGTAATCCCAGATATGGAGTATTATGTTCAGATCTGGGGCCCGTGGCACAAAAAAGACACATTACTGTTGGAGCAGGTCCAGGGAAGGCTGCAAAGATGATAAGAAAGCTGAAGCATCCCTTCTGTGGGAAAAAAAAAAAGGCATAGCTGCCTTAGCCTGTTCAGCCTGAAGAAGAGAAGGCATGGGGGACTTGAGAGAAGCTTACAAAAAGGAGGGAGACTAAGGTTTTTATGCAGTCTGATAATGATAGGACAAAGGTGACTGGTTTTAAGCTAAAAGAGGGAAGAGTTAACTTAGATATTAGGAAGAAATTATTTTTCCGAGAGTGGTGAGGTGCTGGAATGTGTTGCTCAAAGAACATATGGATGCCCCTGGAGGCATTCAAAGCCAGGTTGAATGGGGTCCTGGGCAGTCTGATTAATGGGTGGCAATCCTGCCTGTGGGAGAGGGTTGGAACTAGATGATCTTTAAGATCATCAGACAGTAAAAGGAAGACTAGGGATAATGTGGGTCTGTCCAATCAACAAATATACAATTAGCAGAGTGGTGTGGTTAGGCTGGTATTTTACAGGTCGTATAACTAGAAGGATTATCATGGTGAAAGAGATAATCAAAAATAAGTGAAAACGCTCAGCCGTGTCTCATGCTTACAGAAAAAACTCCAAAGGAAGCCCTTAAATGGGGTCTAGAAGAGGTGGAGCCAGGCTCCACCCCTTCTGGTCACACAGGTGAATTGCCTTCACTTGTGCTCCTGTGGCTGACTCAGTGCTTGCCTCAGGTGATCAATCAGAGGTTAAGGCCATGATTCAACAGTTCCCATACAGGGTCCCCTGCTGAAGGAGGAAGGTGCCCTGGTAATGGGGGATGCTGAGAAGGCGGAGATGCTGAATGCCTTCTTTGCTTTAGTCTTCACTTCAAAGACTCCTCTTGGGACTCCTGGACACTGGAGGGAGGAGGGAGAGTCTGGGAAATTGAAAGCTTCCCTTTGGTTGAGGAGAGGGTGGTCCAAAAGTGTCTGGGTGGGATGAATGTGCACAGATCCATGGGCCCTGATGGGATGCATCCACATATGCTGAGGGAGCTGGCAGAGGTGACTGCCAAACCATTCTTATCCTTGGCAGGTCTGGGAGAACAGGAGAGATGCCTGAAGATTGGGGGATAACCAGCATCACTCAATGGTCATCAAGAAGGAGGATCTGGGGAACTACAGGCCAGCCAGTCTTACTGCTGTCCCTGGGAAGGTGATGGAACAATTTGTTGTGGATGCCATCTCCAAGCAGTTGGAAGAGAAGGAGGTTATTGGGAGTAGTCAGCATGGATTCACCAAGGGGAAATCGTGCTTGACCAACCTTATAGCTTTCTATGATGACATCACTGGTGGGATAGACGTTACCTACTTTGACTTCAGCAAGGCTTTTGATGCTGTCTCCCATGACATCCTTATAACAAAGCTGAGAAAATATGGGATAGATGAGTGAATGGTGATGTCAGTTGAGAACTGGCTGACTGACCAAGCTCAGAGGGTGGTGATCAGCGGTGCAGAGTCTGGCTGAAGACCTGTAACTAGCGGTGTTCCTGAGGGGCTGGTACTGGGTCTGGTCTTGTTCAGTATCTTCATCGGTGGCCTTGATGAAGGTATAGTGTCCACACTCAGCAAGTACGCCAAAGATACCAAGCTGGGAGGAGTGGCTTACACACCAGAAAGCTGTGCTGCTATTCAGCAGGACCTGGACTGGCTGGAGAGCTGAGCAGAGAAGAACCAGATGAGATTTAACAAAAGCAAGTGTAGAGTCTTGCACTTTGGTAGGAATAACCGTATGCACCAGTACAGGTTGGAGGGATGACCTGCTGGAGAGGAGCTTTGCAGAGAGGGACCTGGGTGTCCTGGTGGATGACAGGTTGGCCATGAGCCAGCAGTGTGCCCTGGTGGCCAAGGAGGCCAATGGGATCCTGGGGTACACTAAAAGGAGTGTGGCCAGCGGGCCAAGGGAGGTGATCTTTCCCTGCTACTGCCCTGGTCAGGCCTTACCTGGAGTACTGTATCCACTTCTGGGCTCCCCGGTACAAAAAAGACAGAGATCTCCTAGAAAAAGTCCAGTGGAGGGCCACAAAGATGATAAAGGGCTTGTAGTAGCTCCCCTATGAGGAAAGGCTGGGTGACCTCACTGGTGACAGAATGAGGGGAAATGGCCTCAAGTTGTGTCGGGATAAGTTTAGGCTGGATATCAGGAAAAACTTCTTTACTGAAAGGGTTGTTAAGCACTGGAATAGGCTCCCCAGGGAGGTTGAGTCACTGTCTCTGAATGTGTTCAAAAACTGTTTGGATGTGGTGCTCAGGGACATGATTTAGTGGAGGGTTGTTTGAGTTAGGCTAGTATGGTTAGGTTGTGGTCGGACTTGATGATCTTTAAGGTCTTTTTCAACCTGAGAAATTCTATGACCTGGGTCTGTTCGGCCTTGAGAAAAGAAGACTGAGTGGAGATCTTATTAATGTTTATACATATCTGAAGTGTGGGAGTCAAAGGGATGTGACCAACCTCTTTTCAGTGGTCTGTGGGGACAGGACAAGGGGAAACGGCCATAAACTGGAGCATAGGAAGTTCCGCACAAATATGCAAAGGAACTTCATCATGAAGGTGACAGAGCACTGGAACAGGTTGCCCAGGGAGATTGTGGATTCTCCTTCTCTGGAGATATTCAATGCCTGTCTGGATGCCTACCTGTGCATCCTGCTGTAGGAAGCATGCTTTGGCAGGGGGTTGGACTCTATGTTCTCTGGAGGTCCTTTCCAATCCCCACAATTCTGTGATCTTTTCCAAGCCATTTTATAATTCTATGTTTTTTTTGGTTAGATAATTAGGCTTGACCTAAGGAAATTACACTGGTGAGAGCAGTGCAAAAACCCAAACCAAACAAAAAAACACTTTGCATGTGTTCAACATTGTTTGTCTTCACTGTAAACTTCAAGTCTTGGTTTGGCTTTTGGATCTTGATTCCCCTAGCACAGGGCTGTCCTTTCCCCTCATGGCTCTTCTAAACTCGGCATTCCTTCAAGTATTCCAGTTACCCAAGCCAACATCAGGCAGTCAATTCCATCTGAAGTCATAGGGTTTCAACTAATTATTCAGCTAGCTGATACAGTGTGTTGCATGTACGCTGTTGGTACAACACCTGCTGAGCCTTTCACATTGTTCCACAGATTTAGAAATCTCAGGAGACAATGGTAAAGATAGCATGCCATAGAACACTTTGTATCTACTCACAAAAGACCTGCCTATGTCTGCTAATCTAAGATATTTTAACTATTCATGTTTATCTGTATTAGTTTTCCACTTCCTGTGTAAGGATGTCTGGTAAATATAAATTGTTATGGGGGTAGTTGCTGTCCTTTTTTTGTTTGTTTTCTGATCTTTTTGTAACTTGAAAACAAAAAGGAGTGATGATAAGAAGAGGTCCTACTTAGGATTTTGCTGATATTCCTGTAAGATGCAATAATATTGTACTGGAGTTAACAGTGTCAGATTTTTTACAACAAATCAATATGAAAGGCTCTGTTTTCTGCTAAAGCTGATGTTATAAAGAAAAAAGCCTTCCATGAAGACTGAAATTTTCAAAGGAGAATCTTCCTTCTGGTATACCTGATATTTTTGTTTTATGACAGATATTGTTCAGTGTTAACTAATCAATAAAGACATGCTTTAGTTTTCTTAATATCTGAAACTTCCTTTAAAGTTTGCTTCCTTCTTGGTGAAGCACTGACTAAGCGCACCTGTCTTAGCAGCATATGCTGCTGTTTGATGTAGAGTGAAGACTGGAAGTTCTACCAAGATAATTTTCAATTCATTGTCCCCACCCATGTCCTAATCTTATTTTTGTGTGGCTTCAGATGTTTGAAATCAATTATTTTCTATCTCTTGATCAATTTTAACCTTTATCTAGTTTACTGGACAGTAACATAAATGTCTGTGCTGGCAGCACAGCAAAATGATGAAAATTGCCCCAAGTGCCAGCTTCTGACTTATAGTAACCAGCATGCCTAGCAGCTGTCTGTTGTTAGGGGTCAGAAGAACCCAAGCAGATGCCATGTTTTCTGTAAGTACAATAAACTCAATTAAACCTTTAATTGACACACTGGTAAATGCAAACAGTAGTTTCATGGCAGTCTTGGGGGAAATAGTCTTTTTTTATCAAAGTTGATCAGAGGGAATTCCATTGTTTATGAACTGGAAAGTAGCTCTCATATGTAACCATGCAATGGATACTTTGAGATTACTGGAAAAATCTATGACTGTGGAAAAAACGGGAGTTTATCTTCTCCCTCTGTGATTGGAACTGATGCTCTGCACTGCAAAGCAGACTGATCAAGTGAAATGTGGTAAGGCAATCTTTGTGTCTGGGCACTTTTGCTAATATGCGTAGCAACTGTGGTGAGACAGAGGTGTAAGTTATCTGTGGATGAACCGTGGTTGCCTTGGGGCTGTAAAGATAATGACATTTAAAATAGAATGATTTATTGCAATAGAAGAATAGCTGTGTGAATGTAATAGCTAGGTGAAGTTAGCCTTAAAATCTTTTTCTCTCAATCTTACTTTAAAAGGAGAACTACAATAGTCCTATTAAGAACTAGGAATGGGGGAAAAAAAAAAAATAGTTATGTCTTGCACATTCCTGTGCTTCCAAATAATCTTTTATTCATTGTACCAACATTTTCTAC
This sequence comes from Pavo muticus, assembly GCA_016647715.1. NCBI lineage: Eukaryota > Metazoa > Chordata > Aves > Galliformes > Phasianidae > Pavo > Pavo muticus. Next base: position 117,303 of record JACDJE010000524.1, on the reverse strand, counting down.
TTTTTATAGTACTGCATTTTTTTTCTATACTCATTTATGGAACTCTCCCATCTAAGATGTGTCCTAGGATCTTATCTTGCTCAGCCTTAAAACCAGTCTTTCATTTGTCTGAGAAAGATAAGTGGGCTGTTTTCATGTTAAAGAGATGCTGTCCAGTTCATAATTGCGGTGATTAGAGTCCATGTGTGGAATCAAACTCAGGGCTCTCCCTGAACTAAAATAAGTTTTACTGCTTTCCATTGCTGAGAGGTTATGTTGTTAGCACGTGCTGTTTCACCAGTTTCTGAATTTCAAGAGTTACAAGAAGATTCTCAAATATTCCTTTAGAGTGCTGTAAAATTATTGATAACCTGAATCTTGTAATTTTTTTTTTGTATAAAGAGAAATAATATATCCTTATCTCTTAAAAAAAAAAAAAAAGATTTAAATGTGAAGGGATTTCCATCTCTCTTCTTATACCTTTCTCTTTGATTTTCCAAGCTGCAATCAATGTGTTCCTTTCTTGCATTTCCCAAGGTGCTCAGTCAATATGGAAAAAAATAAATGCATTTCTGAGTAAAACTTCAGGACATCTAGAACATACTTGACAGTGGAGTGTTTTAAAAACCATAAATTATTTTTTGGTCTCTAGTTTGTAAGGAATAGAACATTGTGTGTATTTATTAATGTGTACATTAAAAATGAAGGCTTTTTTTCCTGTGCATGAGCCAAATTACAAAGACTCTTATGCTCAAGCTCCTCCCTGATGTACAACAAAGAGTGGTAGTGCGCAACAGGAAGGAAAGATCGCAACATGCAAGGCATGAACTTCAAAAACAGACTTGTGATGGTCCTTTTGATGGGATAAGTGTGGCTGGAAATCAGTTTCACATCTCAGTTCTTGCAGACTAGGTCTCCTTGAAATCCTTTTATACTGCTGACAGAACAGGCATGTTAGTTGGGATAAGAGCAAGAGAATATCATGTTGGTGATCTGTGCTCACTGTAGCTGCTGTTTATCCTATTTACTGTGCTAGGGACAGTGCAGCAGCTCCTTGGCATGATATGGGCTATGGAAAGGGGCAGGCATGTTGATGGAGGTTTTTCTTGGGTGTTTTGCCCTCCAGCAGCAGTAGAGGTGACGTTGGCTGACCGAGGCTGCCTGTGTTACAGTCTGTTACGTGAAGTGCTTGCTCCTCTATGGAAAGACTGTACCTGGAGTCCAGGTGTCACCTCCAGCTGGTACTGTCTGTAATTATATTAACCTAAATCACTACTTTAAAGGAGTCTTTCTTGTTTTCCAAGAGAGCTGTTTGGACCTGGGGAGGTGAGAGGACAGGGAAATAAAGGCCACTTTCCTTCATAGTAAATATTCTACAAAACACACAAAAGCTACTTCAGTTATTTGTTTTTCCCCAGAAATAATATTTGATTTCCCCCATCTCCATCATGATATTTGTGTTATTAGTTGTAAGCATTGGTGTTACTGATGCTATTAACCAAGTAGCTTGAAAACTTTTTGCATGAAGACAGTTTATCGTACTATAAACTTAATAAAAGAATAACGTGATAGCTATTATTTTAGAAATAATAGATTAATTCTGGCTTCTTCAGACCCGGTTCATGTTTTGTGCCAGTGGGAAGGCTGTCATGTAACAGCTGAGCACATAAAATAAAATGGTCTTAGGTACAGCTCAGCACCTCTGAAATTGAGTGCCTGTTGAACTGACTGTTGTACTGACTGGTTCATTACTTAACTATGAACATGGGAGCACTGCTCAGATTGCAGAATGCATTCACACGTGTCTTAAAAACTGTGAAGTTTAAGAATGCTGGCAAAATATGTGTTTTCCTAATCCATGTCTGCTCTTATGTATTNCTTTGCAGTTTATACATTTATCTGTCTGCCTCTCTTTCCCCATTTTCTATCTTTTCTCTTTACCTTCTTTTATTCTTTTACTCTTTGTAGTAGCTGTTGCCTAATATTTTCTTACCTATAATGCTCATTAATTGTAATTAGAGAATTAGTCTTTGTTTTTTCTTTTTTTTTTTTTTTTCCTCTGACTATTAGTTGTTCTTAAGAAAGCTCTCAGTAAATCGATGTGTATTATTCCTCTGAGTCTTGGATGACTCCATCGCGGTAGCGACCCCTGCTGACTAGGGGAGGCGCGACACGTGAAATAGATTTACCACCCTCGAGGCCTGCAGTGTGGGACCAGAGTCCTCAGTGTTAGCGCTCACTGAATGCTGTAGGAAGCTTGTCTTGGTAGGGGCTGGTACTCACTTCTCCGTACTCACACCACTGCTTTCTGCCTGTCTTTCTGGCTTTTAAAATATTATCATTACATAGAACCATCTGTTGTATTGTCCCTCTTTGCAAAGATGGCAAAAAGGCAGCGTGTTTATTTCCTGGAAACTCAGAAATTATAGAAGTTGGATTTGCTGTGACATGTATGCATGTCTGCTGGGATGAAGGAATCTGTGAGCTGAGGTAGCTGACACATAGGCACATAACTGATGCTGTTCCCATATGAAGTGTAGATGCTTAGAAGTTATCTACTAACTGTAGGGTAGGATCTAAGCAACTCAGAAGTAATGATGCATCTATTGTAACATCCTACTGGGTTCTTTTGTTCCACTTCTCTGTGTGGAAACTGAGACAAGGTATTGACCAAGATGTTTAAAAAGCCTGATCAGTCTGTTAAATAAGTACTTGTTGTCTAACCTTTTGCTCCTTCATTGTTTGCTAGATGTCTGCATTTCAGTGATATTAGTCGTATAGGAGTTGAATGACTCTCTCAGTAAAGCTGGATATTTATCTAGATTCTAGAGAAGTCTTTGTCAGTATACGTATGAATACCCATATTGAGAGGGATTATGTGATATTATCTGGAATATTTACTCTGAAGACTTCAAAGATTGGATATAGTTGTTCATGTTTTGTAATCCCATTTCACAGAAGAATCTTCACTTCATGGTCAGAGGTGAAAAACCAGTCTGTTGGAGACCTAAGAACAAAGCCTGGTTCCAGGCTCCCATTCTTACTATCTTTTTAAAAGACCATGAAAAAATGTGTACTGAAATCTGAATTCTGTGAGGTCCTGAGTTCCCCTAGCATTGAATACATTGTCTGTATCTCCTAGAAAATTTGGACTCAACTGAGGGGGGAAAAAACCAACAAATGGGAAATGAGATTGTTAACCAAATCAACTTTTTTGTGTGTGTTATTTCCTTATAAATCTATCATGCTGTCCTGCAGCTGCAAAGGGTACAATGAAAAAAGAGAAAAACAGTGTGGAAGTGCTGAATTTAAGAAATCCAGGTGAGTCTGTGAGTAAAACAAATAAACCTTTGCAAGTCAGAACACCTGATTTTGAAACAGAATGGAAAATGATAGCAAAGATGCTTCTCTACCAAAATGAATATGTTTCAAATTCTAAATATATGATTTTCAACACCAAATGAATGGGAAAATAATCAGCAGACCTCATAAACATAGTTTCTGAAAGCAAAGCATCGAGTGTAAATGCAACCTGTATTCCAATTTGATGCTATATCCAAACATGCTTCCCACTCTCCTTTGCCCTCTCCATATCTCCTGATTCCTTTTTTGGAGGACGGTGTTTCTTTTTCACCGAGGTCTGCAGAGGCCATGGGAAACGAGTTCATGCTATGTGCAGAGGACAAGGTGACCAGCAGTATTTTACTGTTGGGGTTCAGTTAATCTGAAGTGGCTACAGGTGCTCTATAGGTGGTAGCACAGAGCATCAAATGCCATTTCCAGCTTGTCTGATCCCAGAAGCTGGCAAGGATGACATCCTCAGGGCTTGAAGGTCACTCCAGACTGATGGTGGAAAGGAAGATGGGCTTTCTGAACCTGATTTATGCCAATGTAAGTGAGATCCAATCCTGAAAACTATTTAGGCAGTAAACTCTTCCTCTTGAATTAGTAAGATTCCACTAGCTAAACAGTAGTTAGTTTTCTAAATATTCCTAAGATCTGAGGTCCTAGCTATTGGGTTTGGTTTAGCCATATCTGCAAGGCAAACTATGGGAGCCAGTGGATCTAAGTTAGAAGTCTTTACTGAGGTAGCCAGGTAGTGCTGTAGGTATGGACATTCACAAGCAGTGAGATTTTTAACAAAAGACTCTCAAGCAAGACTGAATTGTATCAAGGGAAAATGTGGGAGGTTTTGCCTCGGGAGATTTTTTTATTTAACCATTGCAGCAATGCCTGATGGGATTGATGGGAAGAAAGCAAACTGTATTTTCATTTAAGGCTCATTAAGAATTTGTCACAAACGTGACAAAGCCTATTTTAATTCACATCTTTTTATTTTAGCAAAAGCTGTAGCATGAATCATCTTATTTCAGAATAGAGGTGCACTATTTTGTGCTTTGTGAAAACACCTTGTGCTTTTCCTCTTAAGAGTCCTTTTGCAGATTTCCATATTTTCCATATTATCTCAAGACAGGTCTGACAGAAAAAAGAAAATTTTTACTGTGACTGTACATGTAGAACAATGTAAAAAGCTGCTTGAAGAACGTTTGGGTCATCTGGGAGGAAGATGTGTGGGTATGAGGAAAGAAAGGAGCAGAAAGCAGAATAGGATTAAACCTTCATTTCTAGAAATTTTCAGACTTGATCTCTGCTCATATTTAGGCTTCCCTGGAACCACACTGAAGAGAGGAAACAGTTATTTCCTCTCTAACGACTTTAAAAGGCAGTGGGATAGTGCTGTTAAAAATGACCTGAAAGTTAGAGAGGGTCCCTGAGTTCATCATTAGAGCATCTTGACATGAACTACTGTACTGGCTTAAGCAAGGAGTCTGTCTGCATAGGAGCTATAGGCCTATATTTAGCCTTGGAATAGAGAGTTTTGTTGTGTGAAACAGATGGCCAGATTCATGGCCTTTTGCAGAAAAGATTCTACTTGGTTCAACCTGTGGTCCAAGTGGGACTTTGATCTGAAGATGATAATGTGATGGGCTCTGCTGTGGCCGTAGCACAGCACTGAACCGACAAAGGCACATCTTCTTTGCATCTAGCAAGACTAAGCTGAGTAAGCAAAAGACTCTGCAGAAGCACCACACCCTACAATAAAGCATCTGTTTTGTTACTTTCACAACCTAATAAATGCAACTACTTTGCCTTTATTTTGGAGAGCATGATTTGGGGAAAAATTCTGCAGGCAGTGTGAGAGGAAATACTGTAATTCACACTGGCCAAAGTTTTGTTTCCAGACGTTTTAAGTGATCAATTTCTTTTGCATCCCTTGGTGTGCAGAGATTATAGCATCAATGTTTAAAATATTCTTGCATTTCAGTGTGTCAAAAATACAGAGTTCTAGATACAAGATATGCTGCCCTCCTGCTTCATTTAAAAAAAAAAAAAAAAAGCGTTCATAGCCATCAGTTGTTGTGAACAGGTAGGGAGATACTATGACAAAAATAACACCTTGTGAAGTCTTTCAATTCCTCACCAACAGGACATAAAATCCAGGTTTCTTCCAAGACTTTAGATCAGAGAGTACTGAGACAGAAAAGTCTTATAAACTGTTGGATTTGATTCAAAGTCCTCCATATTTGTTCTCTCCCTGTTTCTGCCTCTTCGTGCACTGAAGTATATTATAAAACCTGTGTGAAGATGTCCTCATAGATGTTGGATGCTCATCAAGTGCTCATCAAGGCCATGTGGGTGCTCATAGACTAATTGAAAAGGCTCAGCTGTCAGGCACCCTACAGTTTAGAAGTGAAAAGAATCTTTTTTTGGAGGGTATCTCAGCCTTGGCATCTGGGCTTTTCTACCTGGCGGCTGCATAGGGCTGTGGTACAAATTTCTTCTTTATGTTTGCTTTTGGGAAGTCACTGCAGGTGTTGAACAGACCTTCTACATCTTGTGAGTTTGTGAGCTATTCCAATGGATATCCACATATCAAGAGCATAACTTGTCCAATTTAATATTCAGAGGTTTATTTAATTGTTTAGCAATGTGCCATCCATGTTTACTATGTACATCATTAAGTTTATATCTTCAAGTGAAATATGAAAAAAGACTTTTCAATTGCTTTCAGTTCTGGGGTACTCAAAACTGGTATTTCCATGGAGTCATTGATTTTAATGCAGCATGTATGAAATCTCCTATATTCCTGTTTTGTTTTTGTAAGAACACATCAATATATAGTTTTTTTAATAAGCTAAGTTCTTACCACAAAATAACTCAAACTTAGCACTGACTGTATCATATTTAAAAAGTCACTGAAATCTTCTTTCTTGTTTTTAATCAGTGGACCTTGACTGGATTTGCATTCAGGTAGGACAGCCTTTGTGATTAGGTTAATGTTGCTGCTGAATGTATTTCCAGGAATATGTTTAGTGTGGGAAGTGTTATGCAATAAAATACTTAGTAATGCACAATGAGATCGAGCTAGTGTTGCTGGAGTAACTGTGGGTCCAGTTTCTTTCTAACTATCTCTCTCTAAAACCAGAAATACCAAGGAAGTCAGAGCAAAGTGAACAAAATTTAAAAAAAAAAAAAANAAAAAAAGAAGATCCTTACATGAAAAAATGCCCATTTTTTCCCCTTTTGCTTCAGATCATATAGGCATGAGATTTTCAGCTCATCAAATTTGACTAACCTAAAATCAGTTTAGGTTTTTCTGTGCAGTATGATGTTCAGTTCATAGGAAGAAGCCTTCTTTATGTCTGTTAATGTTTTTGTACATTTCCTACACTGGTGGTAAAGAAGAAAACATAGGTATGAAATTATGGAAGCAGAATACAAGGGAAGGAATTATTTTAATTATCCGGTGCCTTTTATCTCTACTTTTTAATTGCTGGAATAGGGAAGGCATATTCCTAGGGGTGCTGAATGAGAGAGCATGGTGACCTACTTCAGTTGAAAAACAGAGATGAAGTGAAGCTACTCCTTCAGACCTCGAAGGAATGAGCAATTTTTTTCAAATGTGGTTTTAAAATCTTAATGCAAAAATGTTGCAGTAGGAAGAGGAGAAGAAAACTTTCCAGCCCATATCAAACAAGGCCTCTTTCTACACAAGCATGTAGGCAGCCTATCCAGGCCGTGACTGCAGGCTACGAGGAAAGGTGTACTGCAGCTGAAGGGAAGAGTCTTAATGAAAACCCTGAAACACCAGAAGTTGCTCTTACTGATGATTCTAACCCTATGATAGTTTTGTTTGTAGGTTCATCTGCACATCAGATATACTCATGTTAGTTCATGTTGCTGAAGATATCACCTAGTGCATTGGCCAGTAGTTTACTACAATGTGACTATCTCTAAATTAGTTAATTTACCTATATATTTTAGCTATTTTTCTACCTTGATACTGTTTGCTGCAAGCATGAAATAGGAAGTACCTATTGAACTTTGCTAGTTGAAAGCAGTGACTTTCACACCTGAAACAGGTGAGGATAATGAATACAGCTAAGAGAACTGGTGGCATTATCTCTGTATCCTATGTAACAGAAATGTTGATTGTATATTGTGTGTTGTGAAATACTTGTTTAACGTGAGTGTTAAGCATGTGTTCTAGCACTCCTGAACATCAGTACAAATTCTTGAAAATACTATTGGTAACTTCAAATAGTGCCTGATTTTTTATAAGGGAAATCAAGCTGACGTTGATAGGAAGGATGCTATGTTAAGTATGCAGCATACAGAGCTTCCTGCATGTCACTATTGTGTTCTGTAGTTCCCTCTGGCAGAAGTGGCTGGCAAATGCTCTTGTAAAAGCAGAAGCAGCACAGTCCCTGTGCTGAATGATGACCTCCCTCAGCTATGGGTTATTTATGGCTTACAGTATTGTACAAGATTTCCTCTCAGCTGAGAGGAAATGTAGAAAATAGTAGAAAAAATTCATTATAACTGACATGCATCTGCAGAACTTCTCCAACACTTGGGATTCACAGCCCTCTCAGTGGCTTCTGAAGTTCTGTCAGCCCAGATAACTGCATTTGTTGGAGAGTTGCTCTTGGTGCACAAAGTAGCATGCATTCGAATGCATGTACAAGGTGTAGTTCTGCTGCACTAGGGTCGCACTATCCAAATGAGTTTGAAAGCAATCTTCTAGGCATTTGAAGTCCATGGGAGCAAAGCAGCTGAAAAATAAAAACAAAGACAGTCTTGTTTATGGCATGAAAATCTTTCTGAAATCTAGTTTTATGGTACATTTGACCTTTAACAATGATGACTGTGATTTAATGATTTACTGAAAGACAGTTACTGAGGTGAATTGTGGCTTTTTATTCTAGAGCAGTACAAATACTTTTAGCTTAGAAAAGGCTTCTTTAGCAGCTTCTCAGACTGCTATTTCTTTGTGGAGATGTTTATTTCCTAGAGAGAGAAAGAACTCAAGTTCACAGCTTTTAATTATTTATAAAAATGAAGGCCGTATCATTCTCCCTGTGGAGAGGGCCAGGCAGAGATGAAACAACACCACAAAAATCAAGCATCTTTGTAGAGCTTGTGGCTGCTCTACTCTGGGTATTAAGTTAGCTTTCTGTGCATATTCAAATCTAGATATTAAGCAAGTTACTATGTTGGTGCTGCAGGTGTGCTAGCACATGTGGGTCTCCAGCCCCTTATGCCTTCAACCCACTGCTGGGTTGCAGAGGCAGGAGGTAGAGGCTGCTTCAGCTCCTGGAGCAGGCAGAGAGTTCCATACTCCCTCCTTGGATGCTGGTGGCATACACGTTTTCTGTGGGTGTGAGAGAGTGAACCCTCCCCCCTTTAGTTCAGCTTGTTTGGAGTGGTATCCTGCTGCTTGCTTGCTGCGGCTTTTGGGGGCCTGGAGGCATGGTTGCACATGCACATAGGCATGCATATTGATGTGCACACATGAATCATACAGCTGCACACCTGCATGCATGGATGCACAAATGTCTGCACATGGGTGCACACATGCATGCACATGGATGTACACTCATTCATGTGTGCACATGGGTGCATGCATGTATATGGATGTACCCAGGCATATGCATGTGTGTGCACATGAATGTGCACACATGCACCCACATGCGTGGACCCAGGCACACTCCTGCACACCTAGCTGTGCAGTGCTGTACACAACCGCAGACAGATGCATCTGCCCGCTACTCACGCTCACGGAAAGCGCACACACCTGTGCGCACGCTCCTGGCGCACCCGCGTCCCCCGCGCAGATTCTCGCAGCCCTCCCTGCTCCGCCTCGGGAGCACCCCGAGGGCGGAGATGCTGCGCGCTCCCGCACCCACCCCGGTACCGCCCGCCGGGGCATGAAGCGGAGCCTGCCCTCTGAGAGGGAGTGTGACGGCTGTGGTATTGCGCGGCTCGGACCAGCCCCCCTCCATGTGGGCTCCGTCCTTTGCGGCCCCATCCGCGCCGGGATGGAGGCGTCCGGCCGCTGCTGGCGGTACCTTCCCGTCCTGCTGCTTTGGGGTAAGCGGGACGCCAGGCCAGGGCGAGGCGGGGTGGTGGGTAGCTGCTTGTCGTTCCTAGGCTTTCCGCCCTCACAGACGCGGGGCTGAGCGGCTGCAGGGCGACTGCGCTGCGGGTACGGCGCGACTTCTGCCCTCGAGCAGCATCTTGCGGGGAGAGCTGCCCGCTACGGTACGGTATGATGTGCTTCCCCCCCGAAACTGAGCTGAGCAGCACTGCTTGCCGTTCCAGCTGGGAGCACCAGTCCGGTGCCGCTGAAGCAGTTCCGAGTGCAGGAATTTTCAGTGGTAAAGGAAGGGTTATTTCGCGTTAGAGGGGCTGGGTTGCATACGGGCAGTGGTCAAAGTGCACGCATCCTTCAGACTTTCCACTTAAGGCGAGATCAACTCTATTGCCAGAAATACTTGTATGTCTTATTTATTTATTTATTTATTTATTTATTTTATTATTATTCATCAAGTAGGTTGTCTTAGGACTCAGAGATGCAGTATGTTGTGGTCAGGTCAGAAGTTTGTGGCAGAGGACAGCTCTGAACTTCACAGTAACCCCTAAGATGCAGCTAATGTGTCATGGATAGAGGAGAAAAGAAAATCGGCCTTGTAGATTTAGACTGAGTACTTCATAAACTTTGTTTGCTAACTTCTTACTCTTTTCAAAATACAAAGCTGGTAAACACTGGAAATACCAATAACCATATTGATAGTTACATTGACAGTGTTTGGTAACATTGTCTTGATCTGTCTGTCATGAGAATGTGATGTCAAATAAATACAGTTTGTGATTCTCCATGTCTTGAGGACTGCTAAAACCTTACCTTGATCACTCAGATTTTTTTCCTTTTCTAGCTGTAAAAGAATAATAATAATAATAATAATAAATGGCTAACACCTGCCTTGGTACATGATAATTTGTGCAACCTTGAGCTTAGTAATTTTTCTGAGTGGGAAGAGCTCCTGATGTTACTGTGACTCTTGCAATGTGAAATTACTTACTGAAGATTTTGGAGAGTGTGTAATGAGGGACAGTGTTGCTGAGGTTCTGAAAGCTGCAGTTATTTTTCACCAGAAAGGAACAGGTAAATCAATTGTGCCAGACAGTTTTTGACTGTGCTAGCTGCTTTCTTAATAACACTAACTAAATGGTTTAAAGGATATCTGATAACTGATAATGTATTACTTTTGCTATATGTTGGAAAGGATAGATATAATCAAAAACTAAACTAAATCATACAAATTTCCTGGTAGAAAAGTCATTTGGGAGCCCTGGAAATTTTATGACATGAAATTGAGGTTTTTGATTTAAAAAAAAAAAAAAAAAAGTCTTAACAGGTTGAAAAAAAATTCTTCTTCAAGTAATGCAAACATGTTATCAGTTACTTCAGAGAATTATTACTTGTGTGTGCATTTCTCCATGTTTTCTAATGGCTTCTTTTGATTAACCAGAGAGCCATATATTCTCTGTAAGGTGAAGAGTTGTCTGAGACTGGTAAGGAGTGTCTCAAATCAACACAAGGCAATCAACATCACTTTGTGGATAGTTCTACGTTTGAAAACATTTCTTTGGAATTGTTTTCCTTCGAATGGGAGGGCCCAGGAGTGTCTATTGGCTGAAGACTTGTCCTGTGAGCAAAGGATTCCAGCTTGATACAGGAGACTGGAGACTGGAGATTGTACCCTATGAAGAAGATACAAGCTGGCATCTCCCTGCTTCCTCTTATCTCCTGATTTAAATTTGCAAGGCATGGAAGACAGGAGAAAAGGAGTTCCTGCTGAGATCCTGAAGCCAGAAGCTGTTGCTCTCTTGAGGAGGCTCAAACACTTTGGACTATAAGTAAGAGATTGTACTGTTGTCCTACTTCTCAGCTGAACAACACAACCTCCAACGAACTACCACTACTGAAGATCAGAATCTGACACCAAGACATCGCTGATTTGAAGAGTGGTGAACCTCTTCGCTTTGCAGTTTATACATTTATCTGTCTGCCTCTCTTTCCCCATTTTCTATCTTTTCTCTTTACCTTCTTTTATTCTTTTACTCTTTGTAGTAGCTGTTGCCTAATATTTTCTTACCTATAATGCTCATTAATTGTAATTAGAGAATTAGTCTTTGTTTTTTCTTTTTTTTTTTTTTTTCCTCTGACTATTAGTTGTTCTTAAGAAAGCTCTCAGTAAATCGATGTGTATTATTCCTCTGAGTCTTGGATGACTCCATCGCGGTAGCGACCCCTGCTGACTAGGGGAGGCGCGACACGTGAAATAGATTTACCACCCTCGAGGCCTGCAGTGTGGGACCAGAGTCCTCAGTGTTAGCGCTCACTGAATGCTGTAGGAAGCTTGTCTTGGTAGGGGCTGGTACTCACTTCTCCGTACTCACACCACTGCTTTCTGCCTGTCTTTCTGGCTTTTAAAATATTATCATTACATAGAACCATCTGTTGTATTGTCCCTCTTTGCAAAGATGGCAAAAAGGCAGCGTGTTTATTTCCTGGAAACTCAGAAATTATAGAAGTTGGATTTGCTGTGACATGTATGCATGTCTGCTGGGATGAAGGAATCTGTGAGCTGAGGTAGCTGACACATAGGCACATAACTGATGCTGTTCCCATATGAAGTGTAGATGCTTAGAAGTTATCTACTAACTGTAGGGTAGGATCTAAGCAACTCAGAAGTAATGATGCATCTATTGTAACATCCTACTGGGTTCTTTTGTTCCACTTCTCTGTGTGGAAACTGAGACAAGGTATTGACCAAGATGTTTAAAAAGCCTGATCAGTCTGTTAAATAAGTACTTGTTGTCTAACCTTTTGCTCCTTCATTGTTTGCTAGATGTCTGCATTTCAGTGATATTAGTCGTATAGGAGTTGAATGACTCTCTCAGTAAAGCTGGATATTTATCTAGATTCTAGAGAAGTCTTTGTCAGTATACGTATGAATACCCATATTGAGAGGGATTATGTGATATTATCTGGAATATTTACTCTGAAGACTTCAAAGATTGGATATAGTTGTTCATGTTTTGTAATCCCATTTCACAGAAGAATCTTCACTTCATGGTCAGAGGTGAAAAACCAGTCTGTTGGAGACCTAAGAACAAAGCCTGGTTCCAGGCTCCCATTCTTACTATCTTTTTAAAAGACCATGAAAAAATGTGTACTGAAATCTGAATTCTGTGAGGTCCTGAGTTCCCCTAGCATTGAATACATTGTCTGTATCTCCTAGAAAATTTGGACTCAACTGAGGGGGGAAAAAACCAACAAATGGGAAATGAGATTGTTAACCAAATCAACTTTTTTGTGTGTGTTATTTCCTTATAAATCTATCATGCTGTCCTGCAGCTGCAAAGGGTACAATGAAAAAAGAGAAAAACAGTGTGGAAGTGCTGAATTTAAGAAATCCAGGTGAGTCTGTGAGTAAAACAAATAAACCTTTGCAAGTCAGAACACCTGATTTTGAAACAGAATGGAAAATGATAGCAAAGATGCTTCTCTACCAAAATGAATATGTTTCAAATTCTAAATATATGATTTTCAACACCAAATGAATGGGAAAATAATCAGCAGACCTCATAAACATAGTTTCTGAAAGCAAAGCATCGAGTGTAAATGCAACCTGTATTCCAATTTGATGCTATATCCAAACATGCTTCCCACTCTCCTTTGCCCTCTCCATATCTCCTGATTCCTTTTTTGGAGGACGGTGTTTCTTTTTCACCGAGGTCTGCAGAGGCCATGGGAAACGAGTTCATGCTATGTGCAGAGGACAAGGTGACCAGCAGTATTTTACTGTTGGGGTTCAGTTAATCTGAAGTGGCTACAGGTGCTCTATAGGTGGTAGCACAGAGCATCAAATGCCATTTCCAGCTTGTCTGATCCCAGAAGCTGGCAAGGATGACATCCTCAGGGCTTGAAGGTCACTCCAGACTGATGGTGGAAAGGAAGATGGGCTTTCTGAACCTGATTTATGCCAATGTAAGTGAGATCCAATCCTGAAAACTATTTAGGCAGTAAACTCTTCCTCTTGAATTAGTAAGATTCCACTAGCTAAACAGTAGTTAGTTTTCTAAATATTCCTAAGATCTGAGGTCCTAGCTATTGGGTTTGGTTTAGCCATATCTGCAAGGCAAACTATGGGAGCCAGTGGATCTAAGTTAGAAGTCTTTACTGAGGTAGCCAGGTAGTGCTGTAGGTATGGACATTCACAAGCAGTGAGATTTTTAACAAAAGACTCTCAAGCAAGACTGAATTGTATCAAGGGAAAATGTGGGAGGTTTTGCCTCGGGAGATTTTTTTATTTAACCATTGCAGCAATGCCTGATGGGATTGATGGGAAGAAAGCAAACTGTATTTTCATTTAAGGCTCATTAAGAATTTGTCACAAACGTGACAAAGCCTATTTTAATTCACATCTTTTTATTTTAGCAAAAGCTGTAGCATGAATCATCTTATTTCAGAATAGAGGTGCACTATTTTGTGCTTTGTGAAAACACCTTGTGCTTTTCCTCTTAAGAGTCCTTTTGCAGATTTCCATATTTTCCATATTATCTCAAGACAGGTCTGACAGAAAAAAGAAAATTTTTACTGTGACTGTACATGTAGAACAATGTAAAAAGCTGCTTGAAGAACGTTTGGGTCATCTGGGAGGAAGATGTGTGGGTATGAGGAAAGAAAGGAGCAGAAAGCAGAATAGGATTAAACCTTCATTTCTAGAAATTTTCAGACTTGATCTCTGCTCATATTTAGGCTTCCCTGGAACCACACTGAAGAGAGGAAACAGTTATTTCCTCTCTAACGACTTTAAAAGGCAGTGGGATAGTGCTGTTAAAAATGACCTGAAAGTTAGAGAGGGTCCCTGAGTTCATCATTAGAGCATCTTGACATGAACTACTGTACTGGCTTAAGCAAGGAGTCTGTCTGCATAGGAGCTATAGGCCTATATTTAGCCTTGGAATAGAGAGTTTTGTTGTGTGAAACAGATGGCCAGATTCATGGCCTTTTGCAGAAAAGATTCTACTTGGTTCAACCTGTGGTCCAAGTGGGACTTTGATCTGAAGATGATAATGTGATGGGCTCTGCTGTGGCCGTAGCACAGCACTGAACCGACAAAGGCACATCTTCTTTGCATCTAGCAAGACTAAGCTGAGTAAGCAAAAGACTCTGCAGAAGCACCACACCCTACAATAAAGCATCTGTTTTGTTACTTTCACAACCTAATAAATGCAACTACTTTGCCTTTATTTTGGAGAGCATGATTTGGGGAAAAATTCTGCAGGCAGTGTGAGAGGAAATACTGTAATTCACACTGGCCAAAGTTTTGTTTCCAGACTTTTTAAGTGATCAATTTCTTTTGCATCCCTTGGTGTGCAGAGATTATAGCATCAATGTTTAAAATATTCTTGCATTTCAGTGTGTCAAAAATACAGAGTTCTAGATACAAGATATGCTGCCCTCCTGCTTCATTTAAAAAAAAAAAAAAAAAGCGTTCATAGCCATCAGTTGTTGTGAACAGGTAGGGAGATACTATGACAAAAATAACACCTTGTGAAGTCTTTCAATTCCTCACCAACAGGACATAAAATCCAGGTTTCTTCCAAGACTTTAGATCAGAGAGTACTGAGACAGAAAAGTCTTATAAACTGTTGGATTTGATTCAAAGTCCTCCATATTTGTTCTCTCCCTGTTTCTGCCTCTTCGTGCACTGAAGTATATTATAAAACCTGTGTGAAGATGTCCTCATAGATGTTGGATGCTCATCAAGTGCTCATCAAGGCCATGTGGGTGCTCATAGACTAATTGAAAAGGCTCAGCTGTCAGGCACCCTACAGTTTAGAAGTGAAAAGAATCTTTTTTTGGAGGGTATCTCAGCCTTGGCATCTGGGCTTTTCTACCTGGCGGCTGCATAGGGCTGTGGTACAAATTTCTTCTTTATGTTTGCTTTTGGGAAGTCACTGCAGGTGTTGAACAGACCTTCTACATCTTGTGAGTTTGTGAGCTATTCCAATGGATATCCACATATCAAGAGCATAACTTGTCCAATTTAATATTCAGAGGTTTATTTAATTGTTTAGCAATGTGCCATCCATGTTTACTATGTACATCATTAAGTTTATATCTTCAAGTGAAATATGAAAAAAGACTTTTCAATTGCTTTCAGTTCTGGGGTACTCAAAACTGGTATTTCCATGGAGTCATTGATTTTAATGCAGCATGTATGAAATCTCCTATATTCCTGTTTTGTTTTTGTAAGAACACATCAATATATAGTTTTTTTAATAAGCTAAGTTCTTACCACAAAATAACTCAAACTTAGCACTGACTGTATCATATTTAAAAAGTCACTGAAATCTTCTTTCTTGTTTTTAATCAGTGGACCTTGACTGGATTTGCATTCAGGTAGGACAGCCTTTGTGATTAGGTTAATGTTGCTGCTGAATGTATTTCCAGGAATATGTTTAGTGTGGGAAGTGTTATGCAATAAAATACTTAGTAATGCACAATGAGATCGAGCTAGTGTTGCTGGAGTAACTGTGGGTCCAGTTTCTTTCTAACTATCTCTCTCTAAAACCAGAAATACCAAGGAAGTCAGAGCAAAGTGAACAAAATTTAAAAAAAAAAAAAAAAAATGAAGCTCACGATGTTTGTGTTTTCTTCATATTTTAAGATTTTGGAAAGAAATACTAATGCTCTCCTAGAAATAAATTATATTTTTAATAATGGGGAAAAATGTATGTATGCATTAATGTTATGTTCTGAGTCTGGGATTATTCAGTGAGTTTTAATTAAAATGGGTTCCAGCTCTACCTTTTTCTTCCTTTTCTGTCAGGACAGTACAAGCCAGGAAGACTGTATATTTTTGGTACACTGATCTGCTGAAGATTTTAGCATTGTATGCTTAGACACGTTTTGGTTTTCTTTTTCTTCCGGCTACTTCATAATTTGTCATGTAATGAATTACAAAATACCTTCCTACTGAAATATTTTTTTGGCAGAAACCGTTAAAAAAATAACACCTTTTGTAGGAATTAGGAGATTAGCAGTTGCAACCTTGAAATCTATGCTAGAAATATTTGTAAATAATATACTGTCATTTGAGTAGAAGTTAATGGCTCGGTGCAGAAATTATTGAAAGACATTTTTTCCTACTACCTTTGCTACTGCTCTCTTACATGCCCCAAAAATCTTGAGGAGAATTTTCCTCAGACTTCAGGGAAAAAAAACAAAACAAAACAAACAATGGTTCACCCCCAAATGATATCAAAGCTATGGAAAATTTCAGCCTGAGAAGAGTGCATCAGAGACAGTGAAAGCAGACAGATTTAGACAAGCTGTTTTGCAGCTTCACTGATGGTGTTTGTGCAAAATAATAGGGAACAACAAATATTGGTCAGATTATCCTTTTATTTTTTTTTTGTAAAAAAGGTCTGAATGCATAGCAAAGTGACTGGAAGTGTATGAAGCACTCTTTTCTCTAGGCGAGGATGAATTAAAGCACTTCACTTATTCCCCAACGTGTAAACAGAGAGTTGTAGAGAGGCTTCTACAGCAATGCAGAGAGTCTTGTTTTATGCGAATGAAGTCAGCTCCAGTGTCACTAATAAAGTCCAAATTATGAAACTGAAGTCTAAACTGAGGAGGCAGTCACACAATCTCTGATGCTTTTTTTTGAATAGCAAGACACAATTTTTTTAGCAACTGCATTTATATAGATGTTTATTTGTGCAACCTCCCAAAAGGAGCCTTTATTTTATTCTTAAATTTCCGAAGAAGTTTATAGTATTCGTAGTGTGTAAGTTTGAGGAAAAAAAAAACCAAACATGTGAAGAAGGTTTGGATAGTGTAACGATAGGATTGCTGTGCAGTAGGAAACTCTGATGATGGATTAGTCATCACAGAGCTCAAAAAATGTATGGATCTGAGAATCTTCCCAGGAGCCTGCTGCTTGGGGTCAGTTATGTTGAGTGCTTCAACCTGACTCCACAGATCGCAATGAATCTGCACTCTCTCACCAGTCTTTTACGTCAGGGGTTCCAGGGGATGTATTGTAGCATTTTTCCATACAGTGTTCACTTTCCATATAGTTGTTTCCTAGAGATAGCACCCTAGGACTTGCATGAGTGGTGTCAGGGGAGGGTCAGTTTGGGTATTAGGGAGGGTGGTAGCCAGGAGGGTTGTCAGATATTGGAACAGGCTCCCCATGGCAGCAGTCACAGCACCAAGCTGCTGGAGTTCAAGGAGCATTTGGACAGTGCTCTCAGACATAGGGTTTGAATTTTGGATGGTCCTGTGTGGAGTCAGGAGCTGGAATCAATGATCCCTGTGGGTCCTTTCCAACTCAGGATATTCTATGATTCTAGGATTCTAATAACTCCAGATGACTTTGGCTACTTAAGAAAATCAACCTCATGCTTGAATAGTCAACCCAACTTACTCTTTCATGATAGGCATAGAGATCACTGGAAAAATTACTCAATTGAAATTACATTGATAAAATGATGCAACATGGTAAGTAACAACATTAGGAGTATTACATGTAGAATCAAAAAAGGTGGATACACAAGGAAGGGATGTCTTGTGTTCCATGGTTTTAAAGACTTTCTCAGGAGGGAGTGTGCTATGTGACCCTTGACTGTGAAATTTTCATGGGTCATTTCCCCTTCTCAAGGTTATTTGAAGGGAAAGAAAACATCACTTAAACTCAGGCTACTCTTCAGGAGCTGATCAGAGGTGTTATTTGCCTTGAAGTACTGGTCATTCACAGGTGGTTTGGCATAAAGTCAGTATTGTGCTGACCTTATGTTTCCTTATTACAGGGAATCCTTATGTCCCATCATGTTTTCTTTTGTCTTTTCCTAACTCTTCAACTAATGTCTGGCAGCTGAGTCACAATAGTAAGCACCCATTATATCATATAAATGCTTCCAGGTGAGCAGTGCCTGACCTCAATATGTTGTATTCATACCTGTACAGGTCCTGGGTATGAATACAACATTTGGTAGATAACACACCTGGGAGGGTCTTTCCACTGCAATTGCAAGCTGAAAGGCTCTTTTGGGTGAATAGATTTGAGCTGTGTTGCCTCATTTATTGATGTCTCTTCTGCAATTAGGAGACACATTTCACATCCAGGGAGAGAGAGGTTGTCATGTAACACATTTTCTCTGGCAACATTATTTGAGGAAAGGGAGCAGGTGTGTGTCAGAAGTCTTCATACAGGACTACTGTACTCAGTGTTATGTTGATTTCCATTAGTGGTTTTGTACAAATTTCTTTCTAGCTGCATAATTATTTCCATAGTCGATGTGAAATGGAGACTGCAGTAGCAGTACTTTGCAAGGCTATAATGAACCTGAAGTAGAGCAGATGTTCAGGGGAAAGAAAAAACAAGCTTTTCACCTTCTCTTGATAGAAGCATATTTATCTGTAGTCATTAACGATTAAGAGCTATGATCTGGTTGGTGTAGAGATTACAAATCTGTGTGACTCTTACTGTATCCTGAGATCTCAAAGACCAGGTCTCAGGGTGGAATTTTAGATAAAAATGAGCACAACTTTGCAAGACCTGTAGATATGTCCTAAATAACAACCCTTCCTAAATTCCCTGGGAACAGAGACGGAAATAATTTCAACCAGTGACAGTTTGGATTTGTTTGGGAAGCTGTTCTTACATTTCTGCCTGGCTATAGGCTATAGCACTTCCTGATGAGCATTGTCCTCTGGAATTCAGTTCTCTTTCAGAAGCCACCTTAAATTAGGTTCTGGCCCCTATACTTATGTTGCGTGTGATCTCTAAACAGTTTCTAGTACCATGAGTTAATTATTTTTCGTTTTTTTTTTTTTCTCTGGAAAGATCTTGAGTTGGGATTTTCATTAAGGAGCGTATTTGTCTATACCACGCTTTCTAAAATAGTGTGAAGAGTTTACTTCAAGCAAATGGTTCTGCTCCTGGAATATTTAGTTCATTCACTGTCTGAAAATCAGTGGTTATAAAAATACTATTTCATATTTCAGTTGCGGTGTGCTTCAACAAAAACATAGTAGAACAGAGGAGAGTTGAAAGTATTATTTGACATTTCAGATTGAGCCACGTGACTTCTATGTAATATATATCTAAATATTTGATTGCTAAGTGGTTACCTTCCTAAGTCTGTTGTTGAACTGGTACGTTTTATTTAAATTTATTTAAATACAACTTGTTGATTAGATACTTCTTTAAATAAAGCATTCTGGTTTCAAGCAAAGTAGTACAAAACTCATCCAGCAACTCTGGAAGTACACAGAGGCTGTTCAGACAGTGTCAAGTATTATGCTGGCAGCAATGCTTTAAGCACTTCACAAAGGAATACGTAAAAGAAAATTATTTGTATTTCTGCTCTGAAAAAGTCACAATTGAAGTATGAATTTAAAATAAATGACATATTTCTTTGTAGTCACTGGAGAGCTCTTCATCAACATGAGACTGAACAGCTGATGCCTTCACTAATGCTTCCTGTTGATTTGCACTGATGAAATGAAAAAGCTTAAATTGCTTCCTTTCATGCTCTTCTTACTCTGAAGAGTGAAGACTTTAATGTCCAAAATTGTTAACTGTCTGGAATTATCTTACCAATTCAAAAGCAGTAACACTGTATTTCCCACTGTGATGACACACAGTTCAGTGCTGCACTTTTAGTTTTAAATATTACCTTTCCTTGACTAATATGTCTTCCACACAGTTGACACAAGAAAATAAATGGGAAGTAATTAAAAGGTTTCAGCATCAGAACAAGAGATAATACAAAGCTGAATTCTGTGTTAGGCTTCATCTTCAGATAATCTCTTGGTCATAAAAAACCACTTTAAATTTCTAGGTTATATTCTTGCCAAAATCAGATGTATCAGTTACCTGTATCTATTCTGCCTACATTCTTTTAATGGAACCCATAAACTGTTGATATTGATTAAAAAAAGCTAGCAATAACAACAAATAAACAACCACTAACAAGAACTATTTTTCCTACGCAAGATCTCCCACTTGGCTGTCAGCACTGAGAAAATCCCTGAGCGTTCCCTTTGAGGTTAGCCCAGGAAAAATCATTTTACAAGTGCCACATTGTATACTTACATCTCCTGGATAGACTACTGCTCCTTTCCAAACCCAGATTGCTTTGTAGTATACTACTGATATTCAGTAAGAGTTGCAGAGAGCTGGGCTGGTGCTATACTTTACTGATGCACCAATATATAAATCCATCCTATTGTTCATGTTGTTCCTGTGTGATACAGGCAATTTTTTGAGACAATTTTGAACACAAGTTTGGCGTGTTTTTTCAAGTACTATATTTATTGCAAGCTTCTGTTTATTCCTAGCATCCTTCTTTTTGTGTTGGATTCTTGTCGTTACTTGGCCCTGTGAACTTCATTTCCTCTGCTGCTTTCACACTATACGGTTATGTCCCACTATCCATCCACCCTCCTTGTTCTACTTTCTTATAAACAGAAGTGTCAGAGGGACAGTTAGTAACTGAGAGCAAAGAGTGATCTTTTGAGCCATGTGTACTGTACTGAGTATTATTTAAAAATTGGCAGGTGCAACTTTACTTTTTGTACCAACAGTGTTATTTTTATTTTTTGTAATTTACAACAGTTTCTAGACTCGAAACAATGCAGGCGTTGATGTTAGCTTTCTCTTTGAGAGTAGGCTGCCTGAGAAGATGTGGTGCATTTACCCCGTAAGTATGTGCTAACATTTCATTGCATAGCAGGTAGAGGGCGTGCAGCTGGACCAGTTTTTGATAGTAGAAAAACAAGTAAGCAGGTTTGCTTACAGTGATTTGTATGGGCAGACAAGCCATAGCAAAAAGTTGTGGTGGGGTGAAGGGTGAGATAAATTCCAAGTGGATCTGAGGTTATCCCAGATGTGAACTGATTTCCTCTGTGAGCCAGACAGTGCCAGGAGGGCTGAGATGATGGATCATCATGGGCTTTCCCATCAAGTTTCAGGACTGCTCAGCTTTGTCATCATCTGAGGTGTCCTGGCCACATACATCTGAAATCTCCCATGTGGAGCTTTTAGAGAAGTCTTTGGAAGAGGCAGCCATGTTCACTCATTTTTTCTTCTATAGTTATACAGACTATACTGCAGTGAGTCTCTTAAGCTTGTAAAAGCCCAGGACAAAGGATAGTAAAGAAATCCTACCTCAGCTGTAACCAAGTGCACTAGGGTGCCTGTTCACTTGTCGGAACATAGGTGAAGATCTTTCCATGGAAATTTCTTAGTAGATTAGATATTCACAGTATGCATTTCTTCCAGAAAACTTGTAATTTTATGACTTTGGGTTTAAATAAAAGATTGATGAATTTGCTAACTAAGCAATAGGTAATTTTATGTAACATTTTCTTAGTTTCATGTGATATCAACTGCAAGGAGTTTTTAAGGGAGTGGGAGGGCATCTCACTTTCTTCCGCTAGCTGGGCATCAGCTGGGGGGTGATAAGCAATTGCTTGTGCATCACTTGTTGTATACATATAGTACATCTATTTTCCTTTTCTCTTAGTAAATAGTTTTACCTAAACCCACAAGTTCTACTTTTTTTTTTTAAATTATTCTCTCCCCCATCCCACTGGGAAGAGGGGGAGCGAGCGAATGTCCATGTGGTGCTAAGCCACCTGCCAAGTTAAACCACAACAGTCAATTTGGCACCCAGCTTGGGATTTGAAGGGTTGAGATAACAGCAGATCGTGTTAACACAGGATGTTGTGGTAGTTTGATAATTGCTGGTCATAATACTGTGGTTGATTTTTTTTTCTTTTTTTTTTTCTCGTATTTATGGAGCTCTTTGAGAGTCTTCTCATTGAACTGTACTGTATAGCACCTTGCTTGCTGTTTGTTTTTCCTCCCGTGTTTTGTCATCTCTGGGAGATGGATTAAAGATTTTATATTGCTATGCTGTGTGGCGCTGACTTACATTATGATAAAATTGGCAGCCAAGAAACGAATGTTTGTGCGTATCTGACATTTTAGTCATCTTTGAGTTTTGGAAGCTACATTGTTGATGCTATTAATAATTATACTCTGCTTTGTCTCCTTGGGGAGCCTGACTATGGAGGAGATAAGGGAGAATACTATCCATCTGTTCCTCAGCCTCTCTCTTTCACTTTTCCCTTTTAATCCCTAGAGCTTGAGAGCTAGTTATGACAGCTCTTGAGAATTTTGAATATCCATGGGATGTTCAAACCAGCATGCTCCTACGGCTATGTGTCATGAATGTGTTTCAGGTTATGTTTAAGATTAAACAATTATGTAAGAATAGCAGCCAGTGATCTGACCTGAGGCAGGATTGAGTGGCAGAGAGTGTGAGAAACTGCAGGCAGGTGTCTAGGGCAGTGAGCACCCCCAGTGGTTTGGAACTTCACCTCTGAACAATTGCATAGTCCTAAAAAACTAACAGAATATTTGGAAAGGTCTGCTGTCACCCTGGCATTGCCTAAGGAGGCATTAATCACTGCCGCCTGGGATGCCCCCCAGAGTGCTGGGGCCTGGCCTATGCCTATCAAGCTCTGTTCAACACTATTTAGCATCCTCAAGGGGAAGAGAATACTACCTGATGACAATGCGTCAGGCCCTATGGCTGCTCCAATTCCCAGGATGGGCCCTGTGGCTGCTCTAACACTCCTTATGTGCTAGGAGGTGCCACAACCCTCACAACCACTCCTGTGGTCACTCCAGTCCCTGTGACAAGTCTCAGATTGAGTGCCAAATTGATTGTTGTAGTTTAATCTGGCAGATGGCTCAGCACCATGCAGTCATTTTCTCACTCCCCATTCCCAGTGGGATGGGAGAGAAAATAATAATTTAACCACCCCCCCAAAAAAAAAACCCTGAAAAAAACAAAGTAGAACTTGTAGGTTGAGATAAAACCATTTACTAAGATAGAGAAAAGGAAAATAATTGACTATATATATATATGTATATATAAATGTATGTAACAAGTGATGTACAAGCAATTGCTCATTACCTCCTGGCCTATGCCCCTCGAGCTGCAGAAGAGAGCAAGATGAACTCTCACTCACTTCAAAACTCCTTCTGCATGATGTCATGTGGTATGGAACAGCCCTTTGTCCAGTTTAAGTGAACTGTCCTAATCTTGTTCCCTTCCAGCTCCTTGGGCCTTTTGCTGTGAGTGGCTTTATACTATACTGCTTAGGAGGCAACTAAGGCAACATCAGAGTGTTATCAATGTTTTGGTTTTTTTCCTCAAACCAAAACATAGCATCATACCAGACACTCTGAAGAAAACAATTCTGTCCCAGTTGAAACTAAGATAGTCTGGAGCATAAGTCTTATGAGAAGTGACTGAGGGAACTGGGATTGTTTAGTCTAGAGGAGGCTCAGGGGAGACCTTACTACTCTCTACAACTACCTGAAGGGAGGTTGTAGCGAAGTGTGGGGTCGGCCTCTTTTCCCAGGTAACTAGTTGCAGGATGAGAGGTGATGGCTATGTCTGTGCTTCTGGGCTGTTTCCTCAGAATGGGAGGGTTTGGCTTCCTCATAAAGTGAGCACTTTTAGTTTGATCTTCTGTTTTCTGCAGTTGATAAAAGTACATTTTCAAGAACAAAAGATTATTCTTTAACAGAAAAACCTGTACAGGGATTCAAGTATATTTACTAGTACAAAAACTTATAGCTTTGGAAAAAAGGGGCTTTGAAAGAAAGAGATGTATCTCTTATGAAAGAGATACAGTCATCAGAGTGTATAATGATATTTCTGCTCTGTGTGTTTGGATGCAAAAAGGATTTCTAATGCTTTGATTTCCGCTCTCCGGTTTCAGTACATACTGGTTCATTAGTAACTAGCATAAATGTTATTCCTGTTATTCCTTGTCTAGAAGATAAATATATTCCTTAGAACAGGAGTGTCCAGCCTTTTGGCTTCTCTGGTCTGCGCTGGGTGAAGAGGAATTGTCTTGGGCCGCATATTAAATATGTAGGTCACACCAAAAGTAGAACCTCCTTTTTATTTCCATGGAAATTACAATAGCTACAAAAAACACAATTACACTATTTGATAGAGCACATTATCAGCTACTTGTCAACATAGTCACCACTATTATCTATGCATTTTTGCAGCAGCGAACAAAACCCTGCATGCCGCACTCATAAAAATGTGCACCAGTGGAGGTGACCTGCTGTTGCTACTGTCAAAATACATCATCCACTGACTCACTGTGCTTATATCCACTGTTTGGTCTCCAGAAATGTTCAGCAAGTGTCAGTGAATGTCAATGGTCACATTTTTTCTGCATGGAGTAATTTATTTAAACATCATTGCTTCATATGCACTTCCATGTCAGACTCCATTTTGTCAGACTGTCTCTCTGTTGCTATCTGTCACATGGCAACAAAACTTAACAGAATACTGGTGAAAATGGTCAATCTCTACTGTCATGCGACCAACATGCCTCTGACTTAGTGGGCCAACATATTACAATGGGAGGCATTACTTTCAGAGCAGCCCTTGTATGTAATATAGTTAACGAAGCAACAAAAATTTTTTTTATTATTTTTATTGAAGCATAAGGAGAGCAATGAAGACATTAAACTAGTGGGATATTTGATCTTGTTTTTGTCAACCTAACGTGTCAATGTCTGGTTCAATGGAAGTGGTTGCAATTCCTAGTGAGTTCTGAAGGTGCTCCTCAGAGATTTTTGATTAAATTTTCCTCTTCCTGTACTTCACCCTTGAAAACAGTTGTTCATAAATGTAGGTACTGCCAAAAGCAATTATATGAATAAGACGTGATGGTGAATTAATGGATGCTTTTCTATGGTAAGATAGGTCTTATGAAAATCTGGTAGAGACATGATCAAATTTTTGGGTTGAATATCTGATTGCAACTCTATACATTTCATTTCAAAATTTGCAGAAAATGTATTTATGTTAACTGAAATGGAGTTGCAAATACACAAAAAGCCAAGATTTTTTCATCAATCTTGAAAGCTATTCTCAAATTCCCATCTCAAAATACACAAGGCTGCATATTTTTCTTTGTTCACTGGTCTGTGTTTAGTCAGTGTATCAAAATGCATAAAATTATTTGCCATAACTTGAGTTAACACTGCACTGCACCCTCCCCATGTCCTGGTTTCAGCCCACTCAGTGCCAATCGCACACTGATGTTTGGTTGTTACTGAGTCATTGATATGCACCCAGATCCAGGCTGATGCCACTCAGTGGGGAAGAGCCGCCACCGTAATGGTGTGGAGCAGGAGGGTGGGTCACAGTGAGAGTGTGAGAATGTGAGAGTGCGAGTGATTTCCATCTCTGTGAAATTACTCATTTCATTTCTGATGCAAAGTTAATGCTATAAATATTTGCCAGCAATTTTTTTTTTTTTTTTCAGGAGGAAAAAGGAGAGTAGGAGTGTACTCTCCTACGTAGGAGAGTAAAAATAATCAAAGCCACATCCCTCTTAGTAAAATCCAAAATGTGACTCGAGCTGTGCTAACACATTGGGCTCCTGTTAATTTCATCCACCTGGTTGTACTGCAAATTGCTGATTAGAAGACTCCTCCTGTTGGCATATTTCTGTTTGGATGCTCATCTGTATAAGACAGTTATGGATTTTCAGCTTGTGTTTTTCAAAATGTATGGCAAGCAGTGGGAACTGAAACATAGGACTGCATTTCCAAATGAATAGAGAACTCATTATTTATAATTCTGTGCTTGCTTAATTTTACTAGCTTTTTTGCTTTACACTTTAGAATATGCAGTTGACCTACATTTCAAGTGGATGTGTTAACTTCTCCATTTCTTTTATGTCAGCACTTTGAAGAAGCTAAAGGAAAAGAAAATTGCTATCCTCACTCTTTTCTGTAGTTTCCAACTTAAAGGATTAGTATAGGCAGACCTGCGGTAAATCTGTATGGCTCACCCATTTAAAGGATAGATAAAAAGCAATTTAAAACATAACATTCTTCAGATTTTCCTTTCCAATGTTTTCTTTTCAGATGTATTCTTTAATAAAACTGAAACTTGTGTTCAAATGAACATTTTGAATACTTTGTTGAGTCAAAAATTATGTTTGTCTGCTTATATCTGCATTAAATCTCTTATATGATAGAATGAAGATATCTAACTCATCTTTCTCTTTTTTCATCCCACTAGTTAACGGTCTAATGATGCTTGGATTAGCAGGTGAGCTTTACTTCTAAAATTCAGACTTACAAATTTCTGTATTGTTAATGCCAGCCATTTGAGAAGCACTTTCATTCTATCTCATTTCAAAATTATCCAACTTTCCTGCACTTTTTTTTAAATTGATATTTTCTAATGTATGAACATAGTGTTTTAGTATTTTGTAAATGTCAGTCTCAATAGAAATGGTAAAATTTTAGAACTGTGCATAATTTTGAACTCCTTTAGCCAGGGATTTAGATAGTAACAATATGACGACACACTAGTTTCTATCAGATGTCTCTATCAGAGTTTCTTTTACAACACTGTAAAATACTGAAGTTCTAAAAAGAAACAATCAAATATACCAAGTCCATAGAAAATCCATTTTAAACACCTCACTGAGAAACAGCTGGAACAAATTTTCAGTGCAAATTATGTAATGGAGAGGAAACTTGTATTCTGTTGGATTATAAACCAAGTGATACTTGGCAGTTTAGATTAACCTGCCAGAGAAGTCCAATTTGCCTAACTTTTGTCTAAGCATCAGTGTGAGATTTAAGTTGACATATATACAACTTGTATATCTGGTTTTGGATTCTGCCCAGCTTTAATATTCATCTACACATCTAGTTTTGGAAAGTATAACTTATAACTGCCGTAGCTACCAGATGAATTGGTGGGAATGTTTAAATAGAAAGATTCATAGTATCATGCTAAATTTCAGAGGTCAAAATTACAGTGCTCTTATTTAATAATTTTCACCATTTTTGTCAATGGTGATTAATTGTAGTTCTGATTTATTTTCATTTTTTTTCCCTGACCTTGGCAAGGGCTTAGTGTCACCCATAAGAGCACTGCCATTGAGTATAATGAAGAAGGTATGGTCAGATGTGAGGGGTTTATTCTGTCGGTCCCAATTAGCTGTACACATGGAGAAGTTTCTGGCCATAGTAGGGTAAAATGTAGTGTAGACTATCCAGTTATGGGCCTGCTGCTGTTTGAAAGCATGTTTTCATGCTTCCAATAGATGTAATAACTGACTGTCACTCAACACATGGCATTAGTGAGTCAGTGACTTCCCTAGCTGAAGTCATTGGCCCAAACAGATGGAAGTCAGAAGGCGACAAATCCAAAATATACAGAGAGTGTGGTAGGGCAAACCAGCCAAGACTGACAATGTGCTCTACAGTCTTCAAACTGGGATTGCACCAGATGTTATTTGTGTTGCACGAGAAAGGTTGTCTTCTTCACTGGCCTGATCCTGGTACTGCAAATCTCTAGCTTAGTCAGCGTTGTGATGTAGCAGTGAGAGCTGACCTGGTTGTCCGGGTTCCAAGATATGCAGAAGGATCATCCCTTTCCTATCCCACATGACGGCACACATCACTTTGCCTTCTATGAGGAAAGGTTGAGGGAACTGGGATTGTTCAGCTTGGAGAAGAGAAGGCTCCTCATTGCGGCCTTCCAGTACTTGAAGGGAACGTTTAAACAGGAAGGGGAATGGCTGTTTATGAGTGTGGATAGTGATAGGACAAGGGGGAATGGTCTTAAACTAAGACAGGGGAGGTTTAGGTTAGATATTAGGAGGAAGTTTTTCACACAGAGGATGATGACACACTGGAACAGGTTGCCCAAGGAGGTTGTGAATGCCCTGGAGGCATTCAAGACCAGGCTGGATGTGGCTCTGGGCAGCCTGGTCTAATGGTTGGCGACCCTGCACATAGCAGGTGAGTTGAAACTAGATGATCATCGTGCTCCTTTTCAACCCAGGCCATTCTATGATTCTATGACTCTATGATTTACCAGCTGGAAGCTGTGTCTTGAACTTTTTATTCGATGGGGAGTTCACATCCACTCCATGTATTGCTGTTTTGACTCTGGCTTGTAGTGGCTTATCTTTCGTTTTGCTGTCGTCACTGTGGAACTGTACCACTCACCACCTCACTGTGCTAACATTCATTGTTTGGTCAACATAAATGTTGAGCAAGTGTCAAAGAATGTCAATGGGTGCAATTTTTTTCTGCGTGGATGTATTCAATTCCACGCCTTTGCTTCAGACACCACTTTGTCAGACTGCTGCTCTGCTTCTGTCTGTTATGTGGCAACAAAATGTAATGGAATATTGGCGAGAAGGTTCAACCTCTACTGCCATACCACCAATATCTGCCTCTGATGTTATAGGCCAACAGAATAAAACAGGAGGCATTACTTTCAGAGCAGCCCTTGTATTTCATTTAATGGCTATACTAAGGAAAAATCTTACTAGCGGCCAAAAGATTCCAATCAGAGTTAATCAAATGTTTCTTGCAAATGTTTCTAGCTCAGTGGGACACATATGTATAAGCTTAGGAATTACTTTCTACACTATGAATAAACTCCAGTTAGCTTTAAATTATAAGTGCAGATGGGTTGTAATAAGTTAGTAAAAGGAGAAGTTAAGATTTCAAAAGTATCTAGGCAGATTTCTCTGTATTAGATCTAATGGATAACACTTTAGATAGTCATGTACTGAGTGACATTTTATATAAATTTATGTAAATGCATATTTTATCTAAAATTGTTTAGAAACTTGAATGTTATGTCTACAACATTAATTGTCAAGCAGGAGGAGTTTGCATATCATGCATTCACGGTTCTTCTATTTCAATACTTGATTTTACTTAGGTGTGCATCAACAGATTAATCTCTGCAATGAATCTCTAATGTTAGAAAAGTTGCCTGCCTGTGGAAAGTTCTTTGAAGAGATGATGAAGAAAGTGGACTCCAAAAAATGGTGCAACCTGACAGAATTTATCATGTAAGTGTTAGTTTTGGTTTTGATACCTTTCACTGTATAATGGTGTTTGTTCTTAAAAAAAAAACTTGATAACCTCAAATATCTTGAAAACACCTACTAAAAATGTGCACGTTCATTAAAACAGAATAGGTTGGATAAGAAACTCTTTTGCAGTTTACTCTTGAGGCGGAGTGGTCACAAGCTAGTTATCACCATATACATTATGACAGCTTAATTTAACCCCAACTACGTTCTTTTCTCATATGATCTTTGATCTTCTCTCCTATTCAGTATCACCCCATGCGCACTATGCAAGATTTTAACCAACTTGTCCCCAATAGATGCAATAATGAAATGTTGCACTGATGTGCTTTGTGCAGTTCCCTGTGTTTCTCTATTGCTGATAACCATGTTGACATGTCCCTCCTATTGATAGCATTTCGTAATTTAATCTTGTCAGTTTAGATGCTGTTCCCTCTTAGCACTTCTATTTGTGTACCCTAGATGACTTTACAAATCTACAGCCTTTTAAAACATAGAGTCTTAAAGCTCTTGCATTGGAGTGAAATATGCATTCACAAATTCCTTCTCCAGCTGTGGGAAAGAGCAAGAGGAGATAAGCCCTTCTTATCCAGCTGGATGAAGCTGCACTGAAAATAGACAAAAATCTGTGTATACAAAGGAAAAGTCTTGCAATTCAGGTACTGCTAGATTTATTAAACAAGTATCTGAATGTTATGGAGTAATAATTTTCATTTTACAACTCATAGAATCATAGAATGGTTGGCGTCGTACTCATCTAAGTAGTTCAATTTATTTTGAGAGAAGCACTGTAGCTTTGCCGCAGTTAATCTACATGAAATTATATTACAATTGTGTTATACCAAAGAACTGGTTTTTTGTTATCTTTTTCATAATAACTGTCCTCAGCTTACAGGATTTTCTGCAGTAGGAAAGGGTACCTAATGGAGCAAAGTGTTACACTGTGTTGTTGTTAATGCAGGTGAAAAAACAGGCAGCTTTTTTGCAAACCTTGTGCTAAAATTTATTAAAGAGTTTAAGTATTCTGGTGCAAGATTTTTCCAAGGTTTGGAGGTGACCAAAGTGTGCAAATTCTCCTAATTGTCAATTAAAGTTAAGAATCCTTTGATAGAGTTAAGAATGCCTTTGTCCTTTCTGATAGTGCTTCTCCTTTGGTGTTGTTTTCATTCCTTGTACAAGAAAATTCCTGCCTATTTATGGAGATTTCTTTGTCTGAAGATGTCCATCATTCTGAGGCTTTTCTCATTTTTTTCCCATTATTCAGTATTGGAAGAAGAATGCCAGCCTCTTCCAAATGTAACAAGAAAAATATTTCACATTTCTGAATAATATACAGTTTAAAGAGTTTCTTTCTGTCCATTATATTTCAAATTCTATCTTAAAAGAGGGAGAGTAGAAGGAGTAATTTGTTTGGAAAATTATTTGCTGAATCATCTATTAATAAGGCAGTATCAGTCTGATTACAAACTTATTTTAAGTGTTCACTGCACTGAAGAAACTGCATGTTTAGTTCTGTCTTCAGGAATTTTACTCTGGTGACAGTAGACATTGTGATTTGACATTATGTATTATGAGCTTATAGGCTGATTTCTTCCAGCTCACCAAAGGAACCTTGACTGATGGAACTGAGGCACCTCTTTATTTAGAGTATTCTGGTAAATTAATGAAAAATGGTATTTTCAGCCATAGTCATTTAAAATTCAGGTTTCGAAAGCTGGTAGTATTGGTTTACCCTGATTTTTTTGTCTAGCATCCAACAGTAAATATTACTCAACCTGGATCAGATAGTTGGTTAAAACTTTGAGTTTTGTGTAAAGGAATCTATTTTATTATGCAGTAATTCCTGCATGGCACTTTTCACTTACAAGGATCTTACAAAATTTCACTCTGTGTCTTATCTCAAAATATAATTGCTTGTGGAACTCCAACTCTGTATTTTTTTCTCCCAATTTTTGGAGGTAGAGATAGGGCTGATGGCATTGCCCTATGACATTTGCATGCTCTTTCTGTGAACAGATCACCAGGAACCTCTGGTGTTCAGAAGTTTGTGGACTTGCCACTGATATAGGCTTAAGTTCTTTTGTAATATAAAAGTTGTAAGAATATAGAGAAATATTACTGGAAAAGCAAAGATGGCCATAACATAGATATTTAGTCATAGGCCACCTCCTTTCTCTGATTCAGCTGTTAGAACTGATCGTCATTTTAGTGAGCTTCTAGAAGCGTCCCATTTGTATAGAAGATGCACATTATTTCAGAGGCACTGAGAAGCAAATGCCACTAAAGAATCTGACCCTATAACCATCACTTAAGCAAATGTACCTGGGAGAATAAAAAAAAAAAAAGAAAAAAAAAAAAAAGGAGGCAGTATGCTGCATGATTCTGGATATAGTGAGAGAGCATCATTAATTTTCTCAGTGTTTGAATCTGCTGGCCATTTCCTGAGGGTACAGACCAGCCACAGTAACATTTATTTGCTCTTGGGTTGAAACTCAGAAACATAGGATTTGATTGTTATCCTTGTTCTCGGATTTAGTGATGTGTCATCTGTCTCACTGTAAAGCATTTTATTATTCCAAGCCTATATTACTGTTGGCAACACTCATCTTGCAAATATCTGGTCACATAGCTGTTACCCTGGGAACTCCTAGCCAATCATTGTGCATTTGTCACCTATGGGTTTAAAAAGCTGGGAATTAAATAACAATTTATATTTTGGAAGAGTGTTTTGGCAGAGTAGCATATATAAGGAAAATATCTGACTTGTCTGTTTCCACAAAAGAATTAACTGTAACAGACTTGTTCCTGCTATCTCTACATTTCTTCTGACTCATCAAATCTATCTAAGACCTAGAGATCCCCTCAACTTTGCTATGAGTCAGTGGTTCTGTGGCACTGCTTTGTAGTACCTGGAAGATGTTACAATTCTGACTTTTTTTAACCTTTCCTTAGCAGAAGAGGAGAGGGCAAAATTTGTCTTCAGCTCTATGTCCAACGCTGATGCACTGTATGGAAAGATGTATCTCGTAGCATTCTCTGCTTTGATATGAGCATGGTACAAGGCCTGTCCCATACTGACCAACCATTTTTGCACAGCTCCAGTGTAGTCTTCCCAGAACACTATATATCAGAAACAAACTATATGAATGGAAGCTTCCCATTGACAATGTCTAAGAAGATCCACCTATGTTCTGTACAGACGTTGAAGATTTCAAAAAGGAATTTAGGAAAAAAGATATATATGACTATATAATTTGATCTAATCTTCTGAAAAATAATCCTAAAGCTGTTGCTCAGTTTGAAAGTTTAGCTGTTGCAATTTGACTTAAGGTAAAGCTAATTATATGAAGGCTGCTCTGAAAGTATTATGTTGGCTCATAATGCTAGAGGTGGTATGGTATGGCAGTAGAGGTTGAACTTAAGTTCTTTATGAGGAAATTCACACGCATAAGCTTACTATACTCGGCATCATGCAAGGACATACATACACAAATTTAACTTGCCTTGGTCAATGAGATGCTTTTTCTTTCAAAATAAGGCTCTCCTACACAGTGACCTCCACTTTAAGTTCCTCTGCTTGGAAGCAAACCTCCATCTATACCAGTAAGGATGAAACTTTCAATAGCAAGTTCTTCCAGATACTACATATATGAGGACTGCTCTAAAACTAATTCCTCCTACTTTATTATGGCAGCCCATTACATCAGAGGCAGGTGTTGGTGGTATAGCATTAGAGGTTAAACCTTCCCAACAATATTTCATTACATTTTGTTACCATGTGACAGATGGCAGCAGAGGGGCAGTCTGACAAAATGCAGTCTGACATGGAAGGGCGTATGAAGCAAAGGTGTATAATTAAATTCCTTCATGCAGAAAAAATGTGACCACTGACATTTGTTAATACTTGCTGAACATTTCTGGAGACCAAATAGTGGATGTAGGCACAGTGAGTCAGTGGTTGGTGTGTTTCAGCAGCGGCGACAGCAATTGTAGGTCACCTCCACTGGTGTTGATTTTTATGAGTGTGGCTTGCATGCCTTTGTTCACTGCTGGTGAAAATGCATAGCTATAGTGACTATGTTGAAAAATAGTGCTTTGTAGCTGAGAATGTGCTCTATCAAATAGTATTATTGTGCTCTTTGCATCTTTGTATCTCTGTAAGGAAGCATTGCTTTTGGATCAGTGTGGAAGTAACTGGTTTGCAAATAACCATAGTCAAATATTTAAGAATAGAAAGCCAGGTGACGTTAGTATCAAGGGAAAAACAAAAGGAAGAAACAAGGAAGATACTGTATGCCCCCAGTTCTTATAGCTTTGAACTAATAACCTCTGCTGACTGAAGCATTTATGCAAAAGCCCACCAAACTGAGGCATTTCCTTTGTTGTACAGTTTTTCTTCATATTCCTCATTGACTACTGCATTAGTGACTGCATTCACCTGCTAATGTGAAAGCATCTGTAGAAGAAGAATACGCTGTGAAAATGTCAGATCATTGGGCTTATTTTGCTGCAAAGGTGATTCATGTGAATGAACTCTTTTCCACAGTATCATGTCACGCTTATAAAATGGTTACCTTATGCTTACTCTTTTCAACGTTATCTGATAAGCCTAATTTCTAGATTTTGGAATGCATTTTTCTCATGTGAAAGACAGAACAGAACAAAAATGATTGATCAAATAGGACCATACTGTTAAAACAGCTGAGCTTGTTGAAACTGCGTATGTGCTTCGATGTGGAGTGTGGCTCCGGTGTAGTCGTGGTCACCTACATGCCTGCACCTAACACTGACAAGGTGCCCCTGAATGGGAAGAGCCAGTTAGTAGGAAACACTGTCTTGCTGGGTCCTGACGTGGAAGTGAGGCTTCCCGGAGCCAAACCTTTAAGTGATCAGTGCAAATGTGATTTTGGATCCAGAGGAATACTGATTAAAAGGAGTCCCACTGTTCCTCAGTTATACTATATAGAGATGTGTACATTTTTGTCAGGATTTATATCCCAGTAGACAAACTAATACAATGGTTATACATTATTTTAGACAAATTAATGTTAAAAAGTGGCAAATTAGAATGTAATTGCTCCACCAAAGCACACTGAATTGTTGCTGGGCCTTTGGATTATCTTCTGTAATGTTTTTGAATAACATTTTATATATCTGAAAAGTATTCTTTTATTCCTCGAAAGAATAATTGGGGAAAAGAAGCAACATTCCTTTTTTAGCCTGCTGTAACCCCTCCCAGTTTTGGCAGCCCAAATTTTGTAGAAAAAAATGCTTTTCATCAGCTTAGTGTCTCTGTGAAGGAAGGCTGAAGAAACTTGCAATTTGTTGCCAGATATTAAATGTGACTTGTTTACTGTAGGGCTTTTGATGTTCAGCTATAGAAAAGCAGAGAGTTGCTTTGGTACAATGCTAGCATTCCCTTCTTTAGTAGTGGTTTTCTTTCAAGCATCCCATAGTTGGTGCTTCTTTTGAATTTCTCAGTGAAATGCTGATAGTGCTGATTTTTTCATCCTTTATCTTATTTCTTCTTCAGATAACAGAACTCAGCTTTTCTGTATGAAAAAAAAAAAAAAACACCTAAAAACTCATGCGGGTCATGACAGCAGTGGCAAAATCAGGTGAATGCTGATTACCCTGGTGAACTTATTATGTTTCTTCTGTGACTCAAACTTTTCTTTTCAAAAACAAAGAAATCAATTTATAAATCAGTTAGCAAGTAAACAAGCAAATAAAACAATGGAATGTCATGTTTGAGAAATTGTGTTGCCATCATGCTGGTAGCTGACAATAGCAATTTTTCATTGCAAAAAATAGTAATCCATTATTTAAAATCTGTAAATGAAAGAACACCTTGCCAGCAAGACAAAAAAACCGTTCGGTACCTCAGCCTTCTCTGTGTTAGTTGTGGATACTAATTGAGAACGGCCTTCATGGACCTTATAATTAAATATCACATTTCAGTATATGCAACATGTAAAATTTTTGTCTAAAGTTATTTGGTGGTAAAATAATGTGGCATAATTTGTAGTATGTTTTTAGAGGCAATGAAAATGCAAAGGAAGTTAAATATCTTATAAAAATGAATGCTTGATACAAAATTTTATGGATCTTTTTGTTTGCAAGACTATTTCTGTAATGTTTTCTTTACATGAATCAGCTATAAATAGTAATAAGATTAATGCAACAGAAGGAAAAAAATGGATTTTCTTGCTTTAAGCTACATGTAGTATTACTTACGTGGTAATCTGCTGATGGCATAAGAAGATCTGAATTATTAGTACCTGTTTGTTCTGTATTCAGGATCTTCGTTCAGTGACAGAACTTTATTATATAATGATGCTTAAAAAAAAGAAAGTACTAAGCATAGTTAATCAATGAGGCTCTGGCATTTCTGTTTACCCTCGTTGGAAAGTAGTTTTTAGACAAGAAATGTGGTGTTCATAGAATCATAGAATGGTCTGGATTGGAAGGGACCTTTAAGATTATCTTGTTCCAACTCCCCTGCTATAGGCAGGGATATCTCTCACTAGACCAGATTACTCAAAGCCCCACCAAACCTGGCCTTGAATGCTTTCAGAAAGGAGGTATCCACAGCCTCACTGGGCAACATGTTCCAGTGTCTCACCACCCTGACAGTAAGAATTGCTTCCTGATATCTAGTCTAAATCTACTCTCTTCCAGTTTATAGCCATTTCCCCTTGTCCTGTCACTACATGTCCTTATAAAAAGTTTGTCCCCAGCTTTCCTGTAGGCCATTTTCAGGTACTGGAAGGCCGCTATGAGGTCCCTCCAGAGCCTTCTCTTCTCCAGGCTGAGGAGGCCCAACTCTCTCATGCTATCCCTGTAGATGAGGTGCTCAAGCCCTCTGATAATCTTTGTGGCCCTGCTCTGTGCCCACTCCAACAGCTCCATGTCCTTCCTGTGTTGGGGGGCCCAGAACTGGATGCAGTACTCCAGGTGGGATCTCATGAGAACAGAGTAGAGGGGGCAGAATCACTTCCTT
Source organism: Pavo muticus (assembly GCA_016647715.1). NCBI lineage: Eukaryota > Metazoa > Chordata > Aves > Galliformes > Phasianidae > Pavo > Pavo muticus. Next base: position 80,917 of record JACDJE010000524.1, on the reverse strand, counting down.
CAACCTGCTGGTCACGTTTCTCTTGATGCAGTCCAGGATACGGTCGGCCTTCTGGGCTGCAGGTGCACATTGCCAGCTCATGTTGAGTCTTTAATCAACAGACACCCTCAAATCTTTCTCCTTAGGGCTGCTCTTGAGCCATTCTCTGCCCAGCCTGTATTTGTGCTTGGGATTACCACAACCCAGGTGTAGGACCTTGCATTTGGCCTTGTCGAACTTCATGAGGTTGGCATGGGCCCACCTTTCAAGCCTGTCCAGGTCCCTCTGAATGGCATCCCTTCCCTCTAGCATGTCAACTACATCTCTCATCTCGGTGTCATCTGGAAACTTGCTGAGGGTGCAATTGATCCCACTGTTTGTGTTGCCCACAAAGATATGAAATAGTACTGGTTCCAGCACTGATCCCTGAGAAACACCACTTGTCACCAAGTCTCCGCTTGACAATGAGCTGTTGACTGCAACTCTATGACAGCGACTATCCAGCCAATTCCTTATCGAGAGAGTGGTCCATCGATCAAATCCATTTTTTTCTAATTTGGCAATCAGGATGTCATGTGGGACAGTGTCAAATGCTCTGCACAAGTCCAGGTAGATGACCTCAGTTGCTTTTCCTTTATCCACTGATGCTGTAAATCAATCACAAAAGGTTACCAAGTTTGTCAAGCATGACTTGCCCTTGGTGAAGCCATGTTGGTTACCATGCGTCACCTCATCTTTATTTTCCATGTTCCTTAGTAGGGCCTTCAGGAGGATCTGCTCCAAGATCTTGCCAGGCACAGAGGTGAGACTAACTGGCCTGTAGTTCCCTGGATCTTTTTTTTTCCCTTCTTGAAAATGGGCGTTATGTTTCCCCTTTTCCAGTCAGTGGGAACTTCACCAGGCTGCCATGACCTTTCAAATATGATGGATAGATGTTTGACAGCTTCATCAGCCAGTTCCCTCATAAACTGTGGATGGATCTTGTCAGGTCCCATGGATCTGTGCACCTTCAGGCTCTGCACTTTTAAAGAGATTGGACATTTTTTTTTCATAATTTGCAAAGTGCAAACAGACATGTTGCTAGCTGCATTGATAAACTTGATGGTAATGTATAAAATTACTGTAGTATCTAGGCAAGATGATACTCAAGATATAGCAGCTTTGTAAAATTGAGGGTTTTTTGCTATGAAAATAGCTGAATCTATAAGGGGTATAACAAAAAATTCCCAAGGCATAGTGCATAGGTGAACAACTGGAGCACAATTCTATTACAACTTTCAATAAATTGATGTTTTACATTTCTCTTGGGTGCACAAATGTCTTTCACACATTTCACTCTCTAAAATTTTCTACAGATTGTTCTTTCAAATCTCATGTTAAAATATAATTATGTACTTGAGTTTTAAAGCAAGACTTTTCACAACTCTTCCTTAATCATTATGCTATACATTGCATTCTTTTCTGATGCTGCTACTGTTAATCTGACTCTGTGGTTAATTTTACATCAATTTTGGTCTTGTTTCTGAACTGTCCATGCATAGACTGGAATTTTAAAGAATATGTTTGTTATTGAAGACTGCAAAAAACACTTTTCATAATCAAATTAAATACTAATAGATAATAGTAATCTATTAGTAACAGTAGATATATGATCTGAAGTTACTGATCTGTAATTAGTTGCCTGGTTTTTGACTCCTATAAATTATGTTGTGGAACCCACCTGGCACAAACTTTGTGATATTCCAACATTGTCACCATTGTTTGTAACTCACTGAAGCCAATACTGAGATCTGTATGCAGTTCCCTGGTCGTAATCAGCCAATTTGCGCAGACGAGCTGATAGAGACACTTCATTTTATGTTGCGATAGCTGTGCATGGCCATCCAGAAAGTGGCTTTTCTTTCAGTTCGCTATAACCACTGTTGAAACATACCACCCACTGCCTCACGCTGCTAACATCTACTGTTTGGTCTACAAAAACATTCAGCAAGAGTCAAAGAATGTTGATGGGTTCAATTTTTTCTGCATGCAGGAATTCAGTGACACATCGTTACTTCATATGTACTTCTATGTCGGATGCCATTTTGTCAGACTGTCTTCTGCTTCTGTCTGTTACATGGCAACAAAATATAATGGAATATTGGTGGGAAGGTTCAACCTCCACTGCCATACCACCAACATCCGCCTTTGATGTTATGGGCCAATATAATAATAGAACAGGAGGCGTTACTTTCAGAGCAGCCCTCCTAAAATATACAATATCATTAAAATGTAAGTAACAAAATATTTTATTTTAAAATATTTTTCTTAAAATATTAAAAAAAAGAGAGAGGAACAAAAAGCATAAATCTAGTGGGAAATTTGACTTTGTGAAGCGAACACAGCAGTCTGGTTTGATAGCAGTAACTGCAATTCTTAGTGAGCTCTCAAGGCTTTCATTAGAGAATTTTGATGAAATGTTACTTTTCTTATACATCATCCTTGACAATAATGATATAAAATATACATACTGCCAAAAAGTGATGACATGAGTAATGTGTGATTGTGAAGCGAAGGATATTTTTCTCTGTAAAGATAGGGATTATGAAAGCCCAGATTTTACAGTTGAATATCTGATTGCAACTCTATACATTCCATTTGAAAATTTGCAGGTCATGTATTTATATCAACTGAAAATGGCCTTGCAAAATGTAAATTGATGGGGTTTTGGTTTTTTTTTCTTTTGTTTGTTTGTTTTTTTAAAGTCTTGAAACTCTAAGCTGTGGAGTGTGGTCGATATACCCAATGGACGGGATGCCATCCAGAGAGATCTAGACAGGCTTGAGCAGTGAGCCCAGGAAATCCTGAGATTCAGCAAAGCTAAGTGCAAGACCTTGCACCTGGGTTGAGGCAACCCCCACTACCAACACAAGCTGGGGGATGAAAGGATTGAGCACAGTGCTGCCAAACACCTCTCCTACAAGGACAGGCTGAGAGAGCTGGGGCTGTTGAGATTGGAGAAAAGAAGGCTCCAGAGAGACTTGGTAGTGGTCTTTTAGTATCTAAGGAAGGGCTATAAGAAAGGAGAGCACAGATTCCTTATCAGGGTCTGTGGTGACAGGACAAGGTGAAATGGTTTCAAACTTAAAGAGTGGAGATTTAGGTTGGATATAAGGAAAAAGTCTTTACAGTGTAGATGGTGAGGCACAGGAGCAGGTTGCCCTGAGATGTGATGGATGCCCTATCCCTTGAGACATTCAGGGCCTGTTTGGAGGGGGCTCTGAGCACCTGCTCAAGCAATGGGTGTCCCTGTTCATTGCAGGGGAGTTGGACAAGATGACTGTTAAAGGTTTCTTACAACTCTAAGGATTCTATGATTCTTTGATTCCATTTTCAAATTCCTTTATCAAAATGGAAAGCAGTGCTGCGTATTCTTTGTTGTTCAGAGCCCTGTGTTTAGCGAATGTATCAAAATACGTACAATTATTTGACATGACTGCCTTCACTGTGCCCTGGTTTCAGCTGACACTGTTAATAGCACACTGACAATTTGGTTCTTGCTGAGTAATGGGCAGCCTTGCCAAAAAGGACTTGGGAGTACTGGTGGATGGGAAGCTGGACATGAGGCAGCAGTGTGCCCTTGCAGCCCAGAAAGCCAACTGTATCCCGAGCTTCATCAAAAGAAGCATGGCCAGTAGGTCGAGGGAAGTGATCCTGTCCCTCTATTCTGCACTGGTGAGACCTCACCTGAAGTGCTGCATACAGATGTGGAGTCCTTAGTACAGGAGAAACATGGATCTTTTGGAGCACATCCAGATGAGGCCACAAAAATGATCCCAGGGATGGAACACCTCCCCTTTGAGGACAGGCTGACAGAGCTGGGACTGTTCAGCCTGAAGAAGAGAAGGCTCTGGGGACACCTGATAGCAGCCTTTCAGTATTTAAAGGGGAGCTGTAAGAAAGAAGGGGACAAACTCTTTATCAAGGTCTGCGGTGATAGAATAGCAGGAAATGGTTTCAAACTTAGAGAGTAGAGATTTAGTTTGGGTGTAAGGAAGAAGTCTTTTACAGTGAGGGTGGTGAGGTACAGGAACAGGTTGCCTAGAGAGGTGGTGGAAGCACCATCCCTGGAGACATTCAAGGTCAGGCTGGACCAGGTTCTGAGCAATCTGCTCTGGCAGTGGATGTCCCTGTTCATTGCAGGGGAGTTGGACCAGATAGACTGTTATAGGTCCCTTCTAAATCTAAGAATTCTATGATTCTATTTTCAAATTCTTTTATCAAATCTGAAATCATGGCTGTGTATTCTTCACTGTTCAGAGCCTTGTCTTTAGCCGATGTATCAAAATATATATGATTATTTGCTATCACTTGAGCCAGCAATGCACAATACTGCCCTTGTTCTTGGGTTTCTGTTGACCCAGTGTTAGTAGCACACCAATGATCTGGCTGTTGCTGAGGGATGGATTTGTGCCCTGGGCTGCTCCATGGGGAAGAACTGTCACCTTTAAATCCAGGGAAGGAGGTGGGCAACATTGCAAGTCGTGCTGGACTGCTCGTGGCCCGTGGGCCATGGGTAGGACATACCTGATGTAGGTCATTTTCCATGAAGGCTTTTTTATTTGCATTCCCACTAGAATACCATCTCCTTTATTTGTTTCTGGAAGTGATTATTTAGTTAGCAATGAGGAATTCTATTCTAGGTCTGTGGCTTAGATATTATGTTGTTTTTCCTGCTTTTGAATTGGAGGGTTAGGATTTTTCAGTGTGTTTAGTGTTTTGGCTGGAGGAAGAACTCTGTTCCTAAGGAGCACAACATTTAATTAGACCAAAGTTTAGCAGAACATTACTATGGCTTAACAGTGATCACTCTCACATTACTTCACTAGTAAGGCAGTTAATGGCCATGCTCATCTAGATGTGAAGAAGTTGACTCGAGTTAGGGCCCCTGGCAAACTATAAAATACTGCTGCTCATACAGGTTTCTGTCTTCTAAGCTGCAACCATGCATCATTCTGCTAACTTAAAACTAGCAGTACAGTATGTTTTTCTAAAAGCAAAACTTCCTTCTGCACTGTGGGGATAAAAATAATAATAATAAAAAAAAAGATGAACAGGACAAAAAGAAAACACCCGATAGCACTTGAGAGTTAAGAACAGTACCAATTAGTAACACCCACCCAGCAGTACTTTGTATAACCTTAGGACAAACAGGCTTGCGAGACAGGCCTTATAAGAAGTCTGACATGTTTTTCTGTATTTTCAAAACCCTTCTACCCATGAGCAAGATGTTTTTTGATGTACAAAACCTGCTTTTTCTCTGTCAAGAACATGTTCGTTTTTTTCCAGTACATGGAGAGGAGGCCGGTGGTCACAGATGTATTGGTGGTGACAAGACTGTATAGGTGACTGCAAGCCTGATGCAGAAGAATTGCCAAAAAAATTGTATTTAAATCTGAAATCAGCGTCATGAGTTTACTCTGAAAGATCAGCTTCCTTTGGACACAAAAATACTACTGGTCTCTTAAGAACATTCCCAATTCCACATATTTAACAAACACTTGAGATTTCTTTCTTTCTTTCTTTCTTTTTTTTTTTTTTTTTTGTGGCTGAGATGGACTTAAATCAAGTTTAAAGTAGTTGCAAAAGCATTATCAATCCTTAAACCTGTCTTAACTCCTCATCTTTATGACTTATTTAAGCATATCTCAAAAAGTATGATTTCAAGTTGACAGGAAAAGCAAGTTTATGTGACATAAATTTCGTATAATGAGCTCTGCTGGAACTGTGTAAAAATTAAAAATTGGCAGAATCACTTGTAGAATCTAAGCAGGGTTTTGATCTCTGGATAAAAATTACAAGCTTGATACATTTGCAGGGAAATGAAGTAAGATCAAAGCAAGATATAGTGAGTCTCACACCTATCTTTCGTCTGATTTCTGGTACTGTGGTGTGGCTCGCTTGCTGTGAAGTGTTCCAGAAGTTTCATTTGTTGATAGCCCACAATGAGGGCTCTGCTGAAGCTTTTCAGGGAGAAGGCCTGTGTGCCAAGATATGCATTCGTGGAAACAAAGAGAGAGAGGAGGTATGCATCTATGCAGAATTAGCTTGTAATTAAGTTCCCTTTAACCTGGGAACTGTTGTGCAGTATTCAGCAAAATAAATACAATTGGAATTTACATCCATGAGCTCTTTGGGAACAGAGCCTTTTGCATATGCTCAGGATTGGGGTATGGGTTATCTTGTATACCAGGTAAATATTTTAAATTAATGATGGTAGTTTATATATTCCTTATTTGCAAATGAGCAGCTTCAGGTCTCAGTAACTGACGAATCTCCTTCAGGCTGCTACACTTTTGTGTATGTCCTGACATAACTGACCATGTGTAACTTCGTACTTTGCATTCTGTCCATGAGTGCCATGAACAACATTTTCTCTTCCTGGGTATGTCAGTCAGGCACAAAGGAAGAAGTAGAAAGAAGTTCAGGGTATCCTTACTTTCTTCTAGATCGTAGTGGACCTGATGCTCTGTAGTCTGAGTAATCCCTGAAGTCTGAGCTTTTCTAGAGATCAGTTTTCTCTGAAAAACATGCCAGTTTCTAGCAAGTGCCTAGTTTCCTAACTAAATAAGTCATACATAGTCATAGACAGTGTGTGTCTGTGAGTGTCAGTGTGCCAGTACCTCTTAGTAGCAGTTGAAACCCTTAGCTGACTTTAACAACATTTGGAAGAGAAAAGTGATAAGCTTAAGACATGAGGTTCATACAGTTTTCACAAAAGCCATGTAAAAGAGATTGTTTTTACCGAGGGAAGGGTTGTGACAGAAGCTTAATTAATGGGGATTTCACAAAGAAAGCTGTTTTCAGTACTCCAGTTACTGTTACCAGAGAAGAATCCAAGTTCAGTTATCATTAAACAGTCACCAGAAATCTTGACCCTTTGGGGCGTCACAGTTTTCTTGTGTAGCTTTTAAATGTGGTAGTAAATAAGTGATAGCAAATAACAGCATCTTCATGAGTGTTGTCTCTCGTATTAGTATCATCAAATAGCTTGAGGTAGGCTGAATGTCATGGTATCTGCGGTTACTTCTGCGAGTGCTCTGCAATATTATCTGTACTTTGCTGTAGCTCTGAAGTCTTTAATGCTTGCTCTTATGCAGTCTTAACTACTTCCATATATTTTGGGCATGTAGAAAACCTATCCTGACATTGAAATCTTAGAATGGGCTTCAAAATTAAGTGGAAGATGAAGATTCTATGTTCCTCTTTTTTTTTCCCTCCTTATGGAAGTAGACATGGATTTGTCTGGGAGAATAGACTCTTTAGTCCCTCAAATATGCCTTCTTCAGGTTTGTGTTTTGCACCTGTGAGAAACACTTGCGTTCAATAATCTAGGCTCACGCAGAATTTGTGATGAATCACAGTTTATTTTACACTTTTGTAAAAGTGGGTGTCCTTCTGGATGTAGGCACCAGCATGGTGCAAAGATACAATAGTTTATATTCCCTATGGCCTGACTGCAAGTGAGCCCTTTCCCCATTGGCTATGGTATTTGGGGTTCACATTCTTCTTGGTCCATCTATCATGTGCTCATCCCCCCCAGTAGCTTCCCCCTTGGTTTCCTTTGTTCATACATACTTTGTAATCTGGATTCAGAGTTTGTTGCTTTGATCAACTAGAGTTATCTTTGTGTCTTGTTTGACAAAGTCCATCCCCCTCTGTCCTGTCAAGCGGGAAATATTTGAAGTAGTTGATAAAGCCTGCCTACGTCTGTCTTGCCAAGGAAGCAAGATTTACAAGTAGTTGCCAAGCTAGCATCTCCAGCCATATATCTACAAGGTAAGTTTGTTTAACCAATTCTTCTTAGGTTTTATTTTGTAAGGACATCTTATCCTTTCTTCTTTCATCTCAATTTCCCTTTTTCCTTTTTGCTATCTAATTGTTAACACACATAATCTTTGGGCCTAACCGCAAGCAGAAACTTATCTTGTAACATGCGCCCTGAGGCCCTTTGGTTTCACAACATTCTGTTGCTATGCAAAAACATTTCTTCCCCCACATACCATGTGGAAAGTCCTTGCTTCACCCTTGTCTGTCTCAGAGTGTGATTCCCTGTGAAGAGTTAACCAGTAACAGAAGCAGCCTCACTAGTTTAGGTAGATATAGCCTCTGTTAATTACACGATTCCTGAGTTGTGTTTGTGCACTTTATGCTCTCAAGATTTTTGGAGTCCTAGTAAGTTTCATGGGTTGTACCTAGACAAGTCATGTCCAACCTGTGGCCTGCAGGCTGCACATAGCCTTAAACAGCTAGTAATGTGTCCTCAAATGCTTGTAAAATTTTTAACATTATTAAGTGATTTTTCAGTGATATTTTTCATTAATTGATTGTGCATAGCTCAGGCACAGACTGTGTAGGTGGCAATGGAACACTGTGGAGAGAAGGGCATTGCTAACTCCACCTCCTGTACCTGCCACATACAGTCAAATCAAACCCGTGTGTGTTACATTTCACATGCGCTTGTACCACTTGACAAGTAAAACACAGTGATTAATGATGGTAATATTTCAACCTACCTACATGTGTGCATGCCTGTGGTGCCCTAGCGATGGCTGGTAAAAAAACCCCACTCAAATGGGACTTACAAAATTAATGGAAGATTATGCAGTTCCCACCAGCAACTCATGTTAGATGAAATGTCACTGCATTGTACTGTCATTGGAAAATCTGGGAAGAAAACTCTAACTCCAATATTGTGTTAGAGAGCAGGCATTCTTTTTAAGTCACGGTATGTACTGGGTGACTTGGCAAATCAAGTGTGCTTTGTTGGAGTTCAGATGCTACATTTATTCGATTAAAACATACATATGCAATATATTATCTGGAAATAAAATACATATTCATTATTTTTTCAAGGACTCATTAATATATGCTAATATCCTCTGAGCATGCGCAGTACAGTTCTTTGGTGGTCTTAAGACCCAGTACTTCATCCCCTTTATTCCATCTTGAGCTTCTTCGCTATAACTCAAAACAATCTATATGAAAACCAAGAAGAGTCCTTGAACCTGGTGAATACAAAGATCCCAGTACATATTACATAGATAAGAACTGGATATTGTGGCATCAGTGAAGCAAGGACTTGTTCATACAAATAAGGCTGTTAGGCCTTCATGTACCAAGCTGTCACGGTTTTGTGATTTTTGGTTTTCAGTATTCCACATCCTAACATCATGTAGTGCATTGGGAGTTAAAGTGTTAACACTCTAATCCGGCTACCTGTCCCTACATGTCACGGAGGGACGGGCTGGGGGTGGTCCTTCTTCTTCGATACCCAACGAAGAGGCAAGTGCTCCAATAACTCTCTCTCTCCACTTTGCTTGATTTATCCGTCTTAATTAGATTGTATTATATTATATTATAGTTAGTAAAATAAGTTTACCTCCCTAGAGGTCTGTTCGTTTCCTTTCCTTTCCTTTTCCCTTCCCGTTTTCTTTGGGGGGGAGGGGAGGGGGCTGGGAAGGGGGCCCTTGGGCCCACTGTCCCTGTCACGGGCATAAACTGGTCCAGGTAACACCATGACACAAGCAAAGCTAAACTGGAAAATCTTATTGAAATAGCACCCATCAATTCCTTTTGCTAAGCTAATATATTGGTCCTTAAACTAATATGTATTGATCCCTATTGCTAAACCAGCCTATATCAATCCCTCCTTTTCTTTTGAGGATTATGATGTTTATATCTTAATGCTCACCAGCTTTGGCCTTCACATTTAGGGATACATCCCCAACACTGAATCATACAACAAACAAGAATGCATATAGTTACTGCCTATGCTATCCTTATGAATACCTTCTTTAACCAATCCAACCCAGGAAACCAGGAAATCATTTTGGTCAAAAGGTTGTTTAAGCTCTAACTTAGATCATCCTGCCTTACTTTAGGCAGTACTTTGAATGAGATCTTGCCAGGGCACATCCTGGGATTCTTAGGATCCCCGTATCACAGGATTGCTTCCATAGTTGAAAAATAGGGCCCCTTGTGGGATGGAGGAAGTAGCCATGTGGGCCAGAGACTTTTGGATGAGTATTTTTGTGGCCTTAGCAAAGGTACGCTGATTACTAAAGAACCACAGTTGGCCATATCCACCATGGCATGGCCACTGTTAATGGCTTTAAATCAATTGAATGTGTCTGAAGAGGCTCTGGCTGATGAAAATCAACTCCTAGATGACTGAGTTGAAAAATTTGAAGACAAGTCACAGTATTGATGGGGAAAAAACTGAATCTGGCCATTCCCCTGCAAAAGGTCTGAAACATCTCTTCAGAATGTACCAGGGACCCTTAACAACGGAATGTTCATAAAATAGACTCTATACATGAGGGAACTAAAAAGTTGGATCTTGAGATTCTGTGAGCTGGATCCCTTCAAGATTCATTCTATCATGATGCAAAAAAAACAACTCAAAAAAGACGCAAGATAGATCAGTGGAAGTGTCCTTTGACCAGTGGCCCCCCACCCAGACTACACTGCATATAGTGGCACACCCACACACCGCAGCCAAACTAGTGGATCTAGTGCAGCGGTTTGGACAAAAACTGAAAGAAGGCGTACCAGCATGGCTGCTCCAGTTATGGGACATGGGGGCTGAGTGCATCGTAGTCAATGGACCAGAAATGGCATCCATTACTCACCCTGCCCTCAGGAAAAACCTATACACAACAGTCCTACATAATGAAGAAAATCATTTATTAATTCAATGGCTAATGGCTGTATGCTGAGTAACATGGCCAAATAAAAATAACATATCTTTAAACACAGGTTTATAGTAATCTATGGAAGACTTACAAAACTATATTAGAGAATTAGGTATGAAAGAGGCAGTCTATGAGGATGCGTTTGAACGTCTGGATCTGATGACATTTTCATCAGGAATGAGAGATCTCATCCTGCAACAAGGCCACTATACCAGTATGGTACTTTGGTATCCATAGTAAAACACCTGGTGGCATCGGAGGCCGTAATACAACAGGCTGCCCAATTGATTAGGGATTTGTGGGAGACAGAGCGCCTACGGGGAAGGTACAATGTCCGAATTGTGGTGGAGAGGTTGGAGGTCCATCTGCAACCATGACTTCAGAGACAGGCCCCTAAAGGATTCCAATCTGGACCCATTAGGGTCTCAAGAAATCAAATGTTCAGTGACCTGATTAGAGCAGGAGTTCCATTTAAAAATATTGACAGTTAACCTAATCAGGTCTCATTACAATTATAGAGGCTATTACCTGACAAACAAAGATTTCAATCCTCCCCTAAAGGGAAAGGAGTTAGAATCATAGAATGGATTCCATGAGAAATATGGAATCTAGAGGATTTCATAGTCCCATCAAAAAAGCTTAAATCTCCTCAGGCAGCCTGGGCTGAGCCATCAAAGGAAAAGGACTTGGGTATTGCAGAGCTAATGGCATGATGGGAACAGAAATCCCTTTGGACTAGGGCCTGCAGAAGGGACCAGAGGCCCTGTGTTAAATTAATGATTCATTGGTCCCAAAATAATATTCAGTGGGTTATGGCACTAATGGATACCAGAGCAAAAACACTGATTGCATATGGCAACCCAAATCAATTTTCAGGCACTAAGGAAATGATAGGTGGGTTCGGGGAACATGTAACCCAAACATGGTTGAAATTGGGGTTGGGCATCTCCCACCCTGGAAGTACAGGGTGCCTATCATCCCAATTCTAGAGTATATGTTGGGAATAGACATTCTGTGGGGTCTGACTCTCCAGACCAGTTCAGACTAAGTGAAAGATGTATTAGCATCCAGGCAGTGCAGGCAATTTTAAGGCGTCACGCAAAAACTGACCCCATTTGTTTGCTGCAACCACACCAGATCACAAATACTAAACAGTATAGATGCCTGGGTGGCATCTGGGTGGGCAAAAAGAAATCTCCAAGACTGTGCAGGAGCTGGAGAGAGTAAGGATTATAAGACCACAGCCCATATAACTCCCCCATATGGTCAGTCAGGAAGTCAGACAGTATGTATCAAGTGATGGTAGACTACAGAGAACTACATAACGTCACCACCAATCCATGCAGACATACCCAATATCGCCTCTCTCATGGATACAGTAAGTAGAGAACCAGAAACATATCACTGCATTCTGTACCTAGCAAATGCATTTTTCAGCATTCCAATTGCTAATGAATCCCAAGACAAGCTCGCATTTGTGTGGGAGGGCAGGCAGTGGACTTTTCAAGTCAACCTCAGGGGTATGTGCATTCACCTACCTTTTGCCATGATCTGGTGGTATGTGACTTGGCAAATTGGAACAAACTGTCTACTGTCAAAATATACCACTATATTAACTATCTGACTTAATGGAGGCATTAGAGAAGGCAGTAACTTCATTAACTGCCTATCTATAGGAGAAAGGGTGGGCTATAAACACACAGAAAGTACCAGGATTGGGGCTGTTGGTTAAATTCCTAGGTGTTGTCTGTTTAAGTAAGACCAAGGTCTTACCCAGCATGATCATAGATAAGGTCTAAGCATTTCTGGTCCCCACAACACTGAAGCAGTTGCAGGAATTTTTGAGTATATTAGGATACTGGCAATCCTTTATTCCTCAGTTAGTGCAACTGCTAAAACCTCTATATTGACTAATAAAAAAAAGGCCAAGTATGGGATTGGGGTAGAACAGAACAAGAAGCCTTCCAACAGGCAAAAATAATTATTAAACAGACCCAGGCACTGGGTATATTTGATCCAACCCTTCAGCTGAATTAGATGTGCATGTAACTCAAGAAGGGTTTGGCTAGGGGTTGTGGCAGAGCCAGAGTTCCATTTGAACCCCAATTGGGTTCTGGTCTCAGATTTGGCACGGAGCAGAAGAAAGATACAGTAAGGTTGAGAAGCAGTTATTGGCTGCCTATTCTGCACTGCAGGCAGTAGAACCAATAACTCAGACTGCAGAGGTTATTGTTAAAATAACTTTGCCAATCCAGGGATTGGTAAAAGATCTAACCCACATTCCTAAAACGGGGTGGCCCAATCACAAACAGTGGCATGCTGACTTGCTTACCTTAGTCAGAGAAGCTGCCTGTGTCACCATGGGAACCAGTACTTGAAGGGAGCATATAAACAGGAGGGGGAATGGCTGTTTATGAGGGTGCGTAGTGATAGGACAAGGGGGAATGGTTTTAAACTAAGACAGGGGAGATTTAGGCTAGATATTTGGAGGAAGTTTTTCACTCAGAGGGTGGTAAAGCACTGGAACAGGTTGCCCAAGGAAGTTGTGGATGTCCCACCCCTGGAGGCATTCAAGACCAGGCTGGATGTGGCTCTGGGCAGACTGGTCTCGTGGTTGGCAGTACTGGAATGCCACAATGAGGTCTCCCCAGAGCCTTCTCTTCTCCAAGCTAAACAAGTCCAGTTCCCTCAACCTTTCCTTATAGGAGAGGTGCTCCAGCCCTCTGATCATCTTAGTGGTTCTCCTCTGGACTCATTCCAAGAGCTCTGCATCTATCTTGTACTGGGGGCTCCAGGCCTGGATGCAGTACTCCAGAAGGGGCCTCACAAGAGCTGAGTAGAGGGGGACAATCACTTCCCTCTTCCACATTTACAGTCACTTGGGGCTTATCCTTGCAGACATTATTTACATTTCTGAAGTAAGGTGGTTGAGCTGAGTAAAATGCTAAAAAGATTTTTTGATGTGTGAAATGAAGTCAAGTCATTTATGGAATAAAAAGAAAAATTTAGACTGGAACTTGAAGATGAAAATTGGCTCACAGGTTTAGCATTTTTTGCTGGATTTGGCCACTTATTTAAATGAGCTAAACCACCATCTTCAGAGTGAAAATCAACTTATCTGTATGATGTTTCAAACAATAACAGAATTCAAAATGAAACTTAAATTATGGTGAATAATTTTATGCATTTTGATATGTTGGCTAAACACAGCCTGTGAACAGCAAAAAACAGGCGGCCTTGTGATTTCTGAAAAAATCATCATTTTTTTGGTATGTTTGAGACTCCATTTTCAGTTGGCATAAATACATTACTTGTGAATTTTTTAAGTGGAATGTGGAGAGTTGCAATCAGACATTCATCTGAAAAAAAAGACTGATCATATCTCTTTACTAGACTTACATAAGACCTGTTTTACCAGAGGAAGATATCCCTTGCTTCACAGTCATGCTTTATTTGTGTCATTGCTTTTTGGCAGTATGTACATTTAGGAACAACTGTTGTTAAGGATGAAGCATGGGAAGAATAAAATTTCATCAAAAATCTCTGATGAACACCTTGGGAACTCTAAGAATTGCAACCACTTCCATCAAACCATCCTCGTGTATTAATTTCACAAAACCAAGATCAAATATCCCACTAGTTTTGTTTTCTACCTTTGGTAGATATCACTGTTCTCGTGTAAACTGTGAGAGTTCTCTCCACTGTAATTGCAAGCTGAAAGGCTTTTTTGGGTGGGTACATCTGAACTACATTGCCTCACTGATTGATGTATCTTTTGCAATTCATTACATGGGAGACACATTTCACAGCTGTGTTTTAGGCACAGAGGGGTTATCATGTACTTCATTTCCTCTGGCAAATTATCTGAGAGAATGGGGCAGGTGTGTGTCAGAGGTCCTCGTACAAGACAGCTGTTGGGGTCACACTGCATTCAGTGTGATGTTGATTTCCCTTTCTGACTTTGGACAAATTTCTAGTTGCATAATTATTTCCATAGTTGATGTGAAATGGAGACTGCAGTAGCACTACTTTACAAGGCTATAGCGAACTTGAAGTAGAATAGTTGTTTAGGGGGAAAAAAGCAAGCTTTTCACCTCCTCTTGCTAGAAGCATATTTATCTGTAGTCATTAATGATTAAGATGATCTGGTTTGTGGAGAGATTATATTTTGTTTATCACATCCATAGGGATCTGATGATGTCCATCTTGCTATTTTATTCCTAAGAACTGTATTTCCTGTGCAGGTGCCTTGACCTTACTTGTTTTATGGCAAAGCTTATCTTCAGAAGGATTTTGATTATTTTCTTCCCTTTCTCAAAAACTTCCTCTGCTGTATTGCCTCACACGATGATGTCATTGCAGATGTTCCTGCAATTCCCCATTCCAGTACAGTCTGGATCAGCCCATGGCAAATCATAGGCCTAGGTTTCAACCCCAGGAGGCAGATGATTCCAGCTATACTGGATGCTCCTCCAAATGAAAGCCAGCTGTGGCCTGCACTCTGCTACCAAAGGGATGGGGGGGGGGAAAAAAAAAGACATCAGTGTAGCATACCATTTAGCTGCCTTTGATTCCAGTTCGGACTGAAAGATGAGCATGTCTGGCACAGCAGCACTTAGTGGCACCACTCAGTGATGTGACTTCATTCAGGCCGTGGTGGTCCACTGTTAGCCTCAACTCTTAGATAATATCTTTCACACTGGCCATATGGGACTATTAAAGGATGAAGGAGTCTTGCTGATTACTTCTTGGTTCTCCAGTTGCATAATAAGTTTATGGATGGGAATCAGGGAGTCTCAGTTTGTGCGATATTGCCACTGGTGTGCATTGTTGTGGTAGTGATCAGCACCTGCAGTTCTTCTACTTTTAGCAACTCTACAACAGAAGGGTCCTCTGAGAGACTGAGCACAGCAGTCTGCTGCTTAATGTCCTATGTCTCCAAGGCAACATTACCAAAAGTCCTCCAGTATCATTTTGGGTCCTTGAAATACCCTCTCCTGAAGTAGTCTATACTAAGGATGCATGGAGCCTCTGTGCCAGTCACAATGCTTTTGCCCCTCATTCCCAGTTAGACTCACTTCAGCTCCCAATACCTTTAGTTCTTGGGATCCCACTGTCACTCCAGAACTACAGATGGATTTTCTGCTTTATAGATTGATGGATTTAAAGTACACTGTGCACCAGTGTCCACTAGAGCTGTATACTTCTGCGGTTCTGATGTGCCAGGCCATTGAATCCACACGGTCCAATAAACTTGGTTATCCTTCTCCTCCACGTAGCCGTAGGCAGTGTCCCTCTCATCAGCACCCACTGAGTCCAGGCTACTGGCCCCACTATCCCAGCAGCCAGGTAACAATATGTTGATCTGGATGATGTCTCAAGTCGTTGCACATATCTCACAGCTCACCCATGGTTAGGAGTCAGACAGCTATTGCCTCTATGAGTTCTTTTTCCTCCTCATGTTCTTGTGATGGCCCTCCTTCATCTTCTTCATCTTCATCTCCTTCTTACATCTTAGCAGAAGTAGTTTCTTTCCTTACTAAATGATCTGACTTTTGCAACTGTTTTTTCCTGTTGTGTATAGCGGTGAATGATACTGGCTGGTTTGTTCTCTGGCTGAACTGCAAGGCCTGTCGCAAGGGTTGGAGTGGCCATAAGGTCTGACACATTAAAATCTGTTTTAAAAATTATTCTGCTTTCTCTCAACTTTCAATGAAATGGCCCTTTTTATCTCCCTGACTGTTATCTGTTTTCCGTCAAATGTCAGTGTTACTGCAATATCTGCTGGTGTTGGACCACGGCAGAGAGCAGGCATCAGCCTTTATCCAATAGTGATGTACCGAGTCCTCAGTCCTGTTTGCAATATTGCATGTTAAGCTCATTCTGAATTGAGATAGCAAGGTTGCTGCTGCAAATTTGAGGATGTTGTTTAATGAGGAACTTGTTAAGCAGCTTTGCTATGTCTCAGGATCTTAGGCAGAAATGAGCTGTTGTTGTAAGTGTGGTCTCTATCAGCTGCTCTACCACTGAAATTTTAACTCTATTTTTAAAACTAAGCAGTGGTTTAAAAGCAGTGAGCCACAAATGACCTTGTCTTTACAGTGAAGAAATGTCCAATTGTAAGACTGAAATGCAGTGTCCAGTGTGCATGTTAATTAATTCAGCAGATTAGTATATGTTGCGTCAAACTTGCGAAAAGATTTGCCTCAACTTGGCAAATTCTAATTCGATCCATGTTCACTACAGTGATCACTGCCATTAATATTTACAAAAATCAAGAAGTACTTTTCCTACAATATATGGTAGAATATTGTTTAGTTTTCCACGATCCCTGAAGGTCAGCTATATGCATACACGTATGTATGCATACAGGAATACTCATTGCCAGCAGTATTTTATTGTGATGGACATGAAAATGATACATTTTTTGTTCCTTCTGTAAATATTGTGCACAAACATATTTTTCCTCTGAAAGCTAGATAGTAGTTCAGCCTTCTTCATTTTAGGTCTTGTCCTTGAAGACTTTGTGATTAAGTAGTGTGTTCTGACATAACTCGTTCACGTAACAGCATAGTAAATAAAGGTTTAGACAAACTATATTGAAGCTCTAGTTCAGGCATGTACAACCTGCTGCCTGTAGGCTGCATGCAACCCAGAGTGACTTGCAATACGGCCCACCCCCTCCCTGTGATTTAAAGGTGGCAGCTCTTGCCATGGACTGGCCCTGGGCACGTGCCCATTACTCAGCAAGAACCAAATTGTCAGTGTGCTATTAACAGTGTCAGCTGAAACCAGGGCACAGCGAAGGCAGTCATGTCAAATAATTGTATGTATTTTGATACATTCGCTAAACACGGGGCTCTGAACAACAAAGAATACGCAGCACTGCTTTCCATTTTGATAAAGGAATTTGAAAATGGAATCAAAGAATCATAGAATCCTTAGAGTTGTAAGAAACCTTTAACAGTCATCTTGTCCAACTCCCCTGCAATGAACAGGGACACCCATTGCTTGAGCAGGTGCTCAGAGCCCCCTCCAAACAGGCCCTGAATGTCTCGAGGGATAGGGCATCCATCACATCTCAGGGCAACCTGCTCCTGTGCCTCACCATCTACACTGTAAAGACTTTTTCCTTATATCCAACCTAAATCTCCACTCTTTAAGTTTGAAACCATTTCACCTTGTCCTGTCACCACAGACCCTGATAAGGAATCTGTGCTCTCCTTTCTTATAGCCCTTCCTTAGATACTAGAAGACCACTACCAAGTCTCTCTGGAGCCTTCTTTTCTCCAATCTCAACAGCCCCAGCTCTCTCAGCCTGTCCTTGTAGGAGAGGTGTTTGGCAGCACTGTGCTCAATCCTTTCATCCCCCAGCTTGTGTTGGTAGTGGGGGTTGCCTCAACCCAGGTGCAAGGTCTTGCACTTAGCTTTGCTGAATCTCAGGATTTCCTGGGCTCACTGCTCAAGCCTGTCTAGATCTCTCTGGATGGCATCCCGTCCATTGGGTATATCGACCACACTCCACAGCTTAGAGTTTCAAGACTTTAAAAAAACAAACAAACAAAAGAAAAAAAAACCAAAACCCCATCAATTTACATTTTGCAAGGCCATTTTCAGTTGATATAAATACATGACCTGCAAATTTTCAAATGGAATGTATAGAGTTGCAATCAGATATTCAACTGTAAAATCTGGGCTTTCATAATCCCTATCTTTACAGAGAAAAATATCCTTCGCTTCACAATCACACATTACTCATGTCATCACTTTTTGGCAGTATGTATATTTTATATCATTATTGTCAAGGATGATGTATAAGAATAGTAACATTTCATCAAAATTCTCTAATGAAAGCCTTGAGAGCTCACTAAGAATTGCAGTTACTGCTATCAAACCAGACTGCTGTGTTCGCTTCACAAAGTCAAATTTCCCACTAGATTTATGCTTTTTGTTCCTCTCTTTTTTTTTAATTTTTTAAGAAAAATATTTTAAAATAAAATATTTTGTTACTTACATTTTAATGATATTGTATATTTTAGGAGGGCTGCTCTGAAAGTAACGCCTCCTGTTCTATTATTATTTTGGCCCATAACATCAAAGGCGGATGTTGGTGGTATGGCAGTGGAGGTTGAACCTTCCCACCAATATTCCATTATATTTTGTTGCCATGTAACAGACGGAAGCAGAAGACAGTCTGACAAAGTGGCGTCTGACATGAAAGTGCGTAAGAAGCAAAGGTGTATCACTGAATTCCTCCACGTGGAATAAATTGCACCCATTGACATTCATGGATGCTTGCTGAATATTTATGGAGACCAAACAGTAGATGTTAGCAGTGTGAGGCAGTGGGTGGTATGTTTCAGGGATAGAGACAGTGGGTCACCTTCTCTGGCACATGTTGTTGTGAGCACAGCATGCAGGCTCTTGTTCATCGCTGGTGAAAATGCATAGCTAATAGTGGTTACTATGTTGAAAAAACAGTGTTTTGTAGCTGAGAATTTGCTCTATCAATTCGTTTCATTGTGCTCTTTGTAGTTTCCATGGAAATAAATAGGAGGCATTACTTTTGGATAAACTGACTGATAGGAGACATTCTCTTACTGGAACTGCCAGTAGTCTTCAAAACCTTGTCTTGAACAACTTCATATACCGTACTCAGCGCTTTGAGAACTGATCAGGCTTTCTTGAAAGAACAATTTTTCTTCGGAAAGTGTTTATTTCTTGGAGCTGTTAATAATATGAGCTGATTTGGCCCAGTTCTATGACTAGTTGGGCAGAGGGATTACTCACTAACTCTTTAATTCCCAGTGCACTACATGATGTTATGATGTGAAATACCGATAACCAAAAATCAGCAACCATGACACAGTCAGACTGTTACACTCTTAAATTCTAAAAAATCTGACTGAATATCATGCAAGCATAGTCTTTTGTGTGTGTACATGGTTATTCCGTACTTCCTACCTCTACTTCAGCTGGAAATGCTGTAGGTAGAGCCTTTCTTATTATATAACATATATAATTATTATTTCAGCATTTCTTATTTTACACTGAGCAGAGGTTATTATTGTTCTGCTTATGAAGAAGTAAAATTGCTTCTGACAGGTTTTTGGCAATGCCAGGCAATTATTCACAGGAAGGCCAATAGTCATCTAAAGATAGAAAAATGGCATACCCTCAGCTAATGAAGGGGCTCTCTGACTATGCAGCACTCCTTCACAGGAAGCAGCCTAGTAGCTGGCCCTTAGATGTCTGAGTGCAGGGTGGCTCTACTCTGGGTCCACCCTTCCTGGTTGCATGGGGGAGCACAGGCGCAAACAATGTGCCTGTGTTCTCTGGGCCAAACACACTCATTCACCTAGTGCTCATTCAACACCAGTTCAAGCAGTGACCTAACAGTTCCCCTACAGATACAGATTGTCATATAGCCTGAATTGTAATTTACTGTATGATTATGTCTAAGGAAATTTCTTGTGTGAAACTTTAAATAAATAAAAAGACACTTAAAATTTCATTTACTGAAATATATTACTTAATCTGTAGCACTGTGGAACACTGCTTCTAAATTCTTAATTAGGATTGTAAATTAGCTGAAGTGAGTGTCCCTGGAGTATTTATTTCCTGATTTACATCACAATTCATTTATGCAGGGAGGGAAATCTCCCATATTTTCTGAATACTCAGCGGACTCAAAATAACAGAAAATAATTCATATTATATGTACCCTGCTGTTTGACATCAAGAACTTCTCATGGTTGTATTACAAATCATGAGACTGATTTCTGTAAAGTGGGATCATGCAACTGTTTCTTTTTTGCTGCTGTTGTTTGTTTTCCTTTTAATTCCTGCTCTATCTCGTTAAGACAGAATATCACTGACTGCATGCATACAGGGAGTCTCAGGAGTGGTTTCTCTATGAGATCTTATAGGAGACATTCTCTTACTGGAACTGCCAGTGGTCTTCAAAACCGTATCTTGAATAACTTCATATACTGAACTCAGCATTTTGAGAACTGATCAGGCTTTCTTGAAAGAATAATTTTTCTTTGGAAAGTGTTTATTTGTTGGAACTGTTAATAATATGATGTAATGGATTCCTTGGTCTCCTTGTTAATAAGAATTTGGAGGGAAGAATTGTATTTTTTTTGTGTTTGTAGGCCAGTCATCTCTACGGTTTTTCTATGCAGGGAGATTGAGGAAGTAGGAGGAAGAATTTACCACTCCACTTTGAGTGCAGTGCCCTGAGTGGTAGGTGACTGGGTACTCTGAGTACATTCAGATGTATATTTAAACAGCTTAAGCAGATGATTCATGAAATATTCCTGTTAAGGTACATGTATGCACTAGCATCCCTGATAATAAATACCGATTGTTCAGGTTCTTGGTTATACGTAGATAAATGCATACAGTTTCTCACAGGAAAATAACTCACAACATAAAACGTTCACAGTTTTTTGGAAAAACTAGCCAGGTGATTCTTATTATCTGTTTAAGTGCAATAGTAAAGTACTGGAGAAGAACTATTTGTACTCTGCAAATTGGAATACTGTTCTAGAATATTGGAAATAATATTTAAAACAGTTGTGTTATAGCTCAGAGATGAGTTCAAAGAGCATTTAAGTGTTTTTAATATTCTTTGAATGTGAATATTTTCAAAACATGACAAATGACCAAGTAGTTAGGTTAGTTCCTTAATTAAACTTAGAGTCATTTTCTTCAGCATATCAGTGGAAAATACGTCTTTATATGAGTTAAGGTGTTCAGACTATACTTAGTTTTTGTTCTTCATACTGGCCTAGTAAACTAAGCAGACACTCAAGGCTACATCAATTTTTGAACTTACAGATGACAAAACTTGTGATCTAGCTCCCAGTGAATATACCTTTTCTGAGTACCAGAGAGAATATTGGTTTGTTATTTGATGAGCATGGTCATCAAATACACAGACAAAGCAGAGACATTTAAGGCCTTCTTTGCCTCCATCTTCAATGCTGAGAAGGGGCTCTGGCACCCCAGGTGCCCTGAGTTGGAGGACTGTGGTAATCACAGAATCACAGAATCGTAGGGGTTGGAAGGGACCTCCAGAGATCATCGAGTCCAACCCCCCTGCCAAAGCAGGTTCCCTACACCAGGTTGCACAGGTAGGTGTCCAGGCGGGTCTTGAATATCTCCAGAGAAGGAGACTCCACAACCTCCCTGGGCAGCCTCTTCCAGTGCTCTGTCACCCTCACCATAAAGAAGTTCTTGCTCACATTTGTGCGGAACTTCCTATGCTCCAATTTCTGACTGTTTCCCCTTGTCCTGTCTCCACACACTGCTGAAAAGAGTTTGACTTCGCCACTTTGCCCCCCACACCTTAGATATTTATAGACCTTGATCAGGTCCCTTCTCAGTCTTCTTTTCTCAAGGCTAAACAGACCCAGTTCACTTAGCCTTTCTTCACAGGGGAGATGCTCCAGGCCCTTCACCATCTTTGTGGCCCTCCGCTGGACTCTTTCCAAGACATCCCTGTCTTTTTTGTACTAGAGAGCCCAGAACTGGACACAGTACTCCAGATGAGGCCTTACCAGAGCAGAGTAGAGGGGGAGGATCACCTCCTCAACCTGCTGGCCACGCTCTTTTTAATGCAGCCCAGAATGCCATTGGCCTTTTTGGCCACAAGGGCACACTGCTGGCTCATGGCCAACCTGTTGTCCACCAGGACACCCAGGTCCCTCTCTGCAGAGCTCCTCTCCAGCAGGTCATCCCCCAACCTGTACTGGTGCATTCCTCCCTAGGTGCAAGACTCTACACTTGCTTTTGTTAAACCTCATCTCGTTTCTTACTGCCCAGCTCTCCAGCCTGTCCAGGTCTTGCTGAATAGCAGCACAGCCTTCAGGTGTGTCAGCCAACCCTCCCAACTTCGTATCATCAGCAAACTTGCTGAGGGTGGCCACTATCCCCTCATCAAGGTCACTGATAAGGATGTTGAACAAGACTGGACCCAGCACCGACCCCTGGGGAACACTAGTTACAGGTCTCCAACTGGACTCTGCACTGCCAGTGATGACCCTCTGTGCTCTGCCAGTCAGCCAGTTCTCAACCCACCTCACTGTCCACTCATCTATCCCACACTTCCTCAGCTTTGTTATAAGGATGTCTTGGGAGATAGTATCAAACGCCTTGCTGAAATCAAGGTAGACTACATCCACTGCTCTCCCCCCATCCACCCAGCCAGTGACAACATCATAGAAGGCTACCAGGTTGGTCGAGCATGACCTCCCCCTTTTGAACCCATGCTTTCTACTCCTGATAACCTCCTTTTCTTCCAATTGTCTGGAGATGGCATCCAGCACAAGCTGTTCCATCACCTTTCCAGGGACAGAGGTGAAGCTGACTGGCCTGTAATTACCTGGATCTTCCTTCTTGCCCTTTTTGAAGACCAGAGTGACATTGGCTATCCTCCAGTCTTCAGGCACTTCCCCCATTCTCCAAGACCTCTCAAAGATGGTGGAGAGCGGTTCAGCAATCACCTCTGCCAGCTCCCTCAGCACCTGTGGATGCACCCCATCGGGTCCCATGGATTTATGAACATTGGTGTTGCCTAGGTGCTCTCGGACCGCCTCTTCCCTGACTAAAGGGAAGTCTTCCATTCCCCAGACCCTCTCACTAACCTCCAGGGTCTGGGATTCCTGAGGGAGAGCTTTTTCACTGGAGATAGAAGCAAAGAAGACATTCAGTATTTCCGCCTTCTCAGCATCCCCCGTTACCAGAACACCCCCCTCACTTAGTAGGGGACCCACATTCTCCCTAGTCTTCCTTTTACTGTTAACATACTTAACAAAGCCTTTTTTATTATCCTTTATCACCTTTGCCAGATTCAATTCCAGGTGGGCTTTAGCCTTCCTCGTTGTATCCCTGCAGGCCCTGACAACATTTCTATATTCTTCCCAAGTGGTCAGACCCTTTTTCCACATTTCATGGACCTTCTTCTTCCCTCTGAGTTTGTCCATGAGCTCCTTGTTCATCCGCACAGGTCTCCTGCCACCCTTTCCTGATTTCTTGCTCACAGGGACGCACTGATCCTGAGCTTGGAAGAAGAGCTGTTTAAATGCTGACCAGCTCTCACAGGCTCCGTTACCTTCTAACACCCTAGTCCACGGGGTAGCTCCAACTAGGTCCCGGAAGAGATCAAAGTTGGCTCTCCTAAAGTCCAGGGTAGCAATCCTACTTTTTGCTTTGCTTCTTCCACTCAAGACCTTGAACTCCACCATCTCGTGGTCACTACAACCCAAGCTGCCCCCGACCTTTACTTCCTTAACAAGCCTTTCCTTATTAGTGAGAATAAGGTCCAGCAACACCCCTCCCCTTGTCGGTTCCTCCACTACCTGCATCAGAAAGTCTTCAACATATTTCAGGAACCGTCTGGACCACGCGTGCCTGGCCATGTTGTTTATCCAGCAAATATCTGGATAATTGAAGTCCCCCATAAGCACGAGCACCTGGGATCGTGATGCTACTTCTAGTTGCTTATGGGAGGCCTCATCAACCTCTTCCTCCTGATCAGGGGGCCTGTAGTACACACCCAAAACAGTGTCACCTATACCAGCCTGCCCCTTGATTCCCACCCACAAGCTCTCCACCG
Source organism: Pavo muticus (assembly GCA_016647715.1). Lineage (NCBI taxonomy): Eukaryota > Metazoa > Chordata > Aves > Galliformes > Phasianidae > Pavo > Pavo muticus. The sequence goes on along the minus strand of JACDJE010000524.1, from coordinate 56,578 downwards.
CTACATCACTGTCCTCCAGGAGGAGTACAATACATTCTTTTTGCTCTCTCACATAAAGAGCAACTCCACCGCCCCGCCTCGCCAGCCAATCTTTCCTAAAAAGCACATAGCCCTCCATGACAACATTCCAGTCATGCGAGCTGTCCCACCACATCTCTGTGATTGCAATGAGATCATGGCCTTGTGACCGCACGCAGATCTCCAACTCTTCCTGTTTATTTCCCATGCTGCACGCATTAGTGTACAGACACTTTAAGGAAGCAGCATCCCCCTGCCCCTCTCCATCCCTTTGAACTCCACCCTCTTCACCCATCAAGCTCTGTTTTGAGCCTCGAACTACCGATCGATTCCCAGCCAACCCAAACTTGTGTGAGATTTGCTGCTTCACTTGGATGCGTATAATTCCATGGGACCCATTGAGATTCATCCCAGAGTACTTGGAGAGCTAGCTGATGTCATTTGTGAGAGCTGTCTCAACTATTTTTTAATGATCTTGGGAATCTGGAGAGATTCCAGATGACTGGAAGCTGGCAAAAACTGTTCCAGTCCTCAAGACAGTGCAAGAAAGAAGATCCTAGTAATTACAGGCCTGTCAGTCTCACTTCAGTGACTGGTAAAATTATGGAGAAAATTATGCTGGGAGTTCATGAAAAACACCTGAAGGACAATGTGGTCATTGGTCACAGCCTGTGCAGGTTCATAAGGAGAAGGTCCTGTTTAACTAACTTAATTTTCTTTTAGCCAGTTGATGTTATTTTTTTAGATTTCAGTAAAGCTTTCGATACTGTTTCTCAACAGTATCCTTCTGTACAAAATGTCCAGCATACAGATTAACAAAAACAATGTGATGTGTGAGTAATTGGGTGACGGGTCAGGCCCAAAGGGTATTACATCAGCCTAATGGACAATCACTAGTGGAGTTCCCCAGCGCTCCAATTTTCAGGCCAGTTCTCTTTAATGTTTTTATAAATGACATGGATGTAGGATGTTTTGAATTTGCTGACAATACTAAAATGAGAGGAACTGAGAGGAGACCTCAATGCAGCCTACAGCTTCCTCATGAGGGGGAGTGGAGGGGCAGGCACTGATCTCCTCTCTCTGGTGACCAGTGATAGAACCCAAGGGAATTGCATGAAGCTGCGACAAGGGGAGGTTCAGGTTGGATATCAGGACAAGGTTCTTCACTGAGAGGATGATCGGGCGCTGGAACAACATCCTCAGGGAAGTGGTCATGGCACCGAGCTTGCCAGAGTTCGAGAAGTGTCTGAACAGTGCTCTCAGACATGTGGTCTGATTTTTGGGCAGTCCTATGTTGAGCTAGAAGTTGGATACGATGATCCTTATGGGTCCCTTCCAACTTGGGGTATTCTATGATTCTATGAGTATGTAGCTAGCCTGAAATAAATTAAAATGTGGCTCAGCACAGAGAATAATAACCTTCCCATACTTCTTTATAGTCTGAGAGGTAAAGTATTGGAGCTTATATTACTGTACTGCTCTCCAATTACTTGTTTTGGAAATAAATAGAAAATGACATATCTATTTTCCTTTCACAAAGTCTGTAATTTGTAAGCATTTGTGTTGAAGTACTTCCAGGCAGAGGCCAGGACTTCTTTGTCATAGGTTTTTTTTAGTTTAAAAAATAAAAACAAGTCCTTGTTCTAGCTAGCCTTTACAATTTGAATTAAGGGAGTTACTTAAAACATAAGGGAATTAAGCATAGGTAAGTTGATTTTGCTTTAAGTATTAACCTCCACCTCCCCTTAAAAAACAATAACATAAAAAAAAACTTTTGCAAAACAATCAAATACAGAACACACATGCCATTGTAATTAGAACTCAGTTGTTCCCTTCTAAAGCAGTTGTTATGCAGTACCATGTGGAGAATTTGTTGTTGTTGTTGTTAAAATGCGAGATATTTGTTGCAGTGCTTAAGCTCTGAGTTATTAAACTGAGTCAATATTTAAGTGAATTGATCTTTCCTGTCAGACACATGGTTCTCAGGTGAGTTTTTTCTTATGTTCTTGCAATTCCATAGGAAAAGTAGCTAACTTCTTTGTTTTGATAGAAAGGATAAAGGGAAAGTTATGAGAAATTCAAACTCTTAGGATAACATTTTTTATACTGTATTTTGATTCAGTCTTTCAGTACAATATAACTTCCTATTTTTTTTTATATGACCTTCTGGTACAGTTTAACCAGATTTTTCTGGCTATGTTTGAAATGCAAAATCAGTGAGAAATATTTTGGTTATACCTTCTAACATTATGTAAAAAAGCTAACAACGCTTGAAGGAATAGTGAACTTTCTGTAGGACCTTATAATTTGTACTCTGCACAAGCAGATAGGCAAACTGAGGTGGCAGCAAAGAGCTGAAGTAACATTAGTGGGACAGCTTGCTCACCAGGGTATGGCAAAGAGCAGGGCTGCAGCCTGAGCCTGACTCAGTCTGGAGCCCTGCCTGGTGTCTGTTCTAGACAGAACACTGACCTCTCTGGGCAACTCAATGCTACCTTCTGGCACCTCAGCATTGTAGTCTGTTGATCCCAGTAGACATGCCCTCAGATGTATTTTTCTTCAGGTCCTCTGGGGCTGTCTCTCCCACAGTCAGCTAGACAGCTTTAGATTCTAATTTAGTCCAAGAACAAAGGAAATGAATGCTATGGGGTTGCATGGAAGAATGGCACTATAACAACAGCAAACAGCTAGTATTCATGTTTTATTTTAAGCTTATTTCCTGTTTTTGACTGTGGCCGCTGAGTTTGTCACAAAAACTTCCTTCCTCATTGCTTTGCTTAAAATATACATACATTGTTTATGTATGCATCCGTGTGACAGAGCATCTAAGAGTGGACTTGTGAGATCATTGTGGTATCAACTCAAACTCACCAAGAATGAGAACTGCAATAATGATGCAGAAGGAGCTTTCTGTGAAGCCTTTTCACCTTCTGTGAACACAGTCTAAGAATATTACGCTGCAGCCTGTATTCCCAACCCATTCTCTTGTAGCATGGACAAGCAAATGTTTCTCCTGATAGACAGGCTTGAGACAGTCTTCAGACTTGACCCAGATGCTGAAAATCTCTCCTTTACTACTTTATAGCAAAGAATTGAGTCTGTGTTTGTCCTCTGTGGTATATAGTGAAAGAAAGAGTCATTAATCAGAAGTTTCTTTCCATTTGAAGTGAGTTTCAATCACATAAAACTGAAAGATATATATAAAAATGCAACAGAATAATTCATCTTCCTATTTCTTCCCCTATTCATGAACCAACCAGAAACTTTGCCGCCTAAATTTCCGATCTTCTTCCCAGGTAATTCATTCACTTCCTGAGTTTCTTTGGCTTGTGATAACACCACAAAACCCATATTATTATTCATTTAGGCTTATTGTTCCTTATTATTATTTTTCTCTCTTATTTTTTTCAGAGAGTTCACCTTTTCTTATCCCTGGCCAAATGAATTTCAGCACAAGCTGTGTTGAAATAAGGTTTTAGTCATTATTAGGGGCTCCCAATCTTCAGTGAATATTGAGAACATTCATAAATAGGAAAGACTTTTTTTCCTTTTCTGCATTTACTAGAATTGAGAAGGTTGTCAAAGATTAAGGTTGTCAAAAGTGGACTTCTTTGTGTTTATTCTCCCATTATCTTCTTGCTGCCTAGGAGTGCAACAGAATTGAAGTTTTTACACAGTAATGCATGCTGTGTCTCAGTTCCAGCATTGCATCATCACTGTTGCCAAAACCTCATGTCCAGTGGTGGATGAGGTATTAATTATCCATATTTTGCTCAAAATACCTTGTTCATGCTCCATTTGTGTTCACATCTTTATATGATACCCTAGAGATCTCCACTGTGGGAGTCCCAATTCTGCAAAACTTAAATGGTGTTAGGAGGTCTTGGTTATAGTAATAGTATTCAATAGACAGAGTTTTGGCTGCTGTCTGTCCAGGTTCTCTGGATTTCACATGAAATTTCTTGGTTGTATGAATACAAATCAGTTCTCCATCTGACTCACTATGTTTGATACCTCCAGCTTCTGTTGAAGTTTCTTCAGCAGTAGATCGATTTTTATAGATTATATACTGTAATGTGTTATAATTAGAAAGATTGACACAGATGGGATTGTGCTACAATCAGAAAGATTGGTGCAGATGAGATGGCATTACAAAAGGAAAGGCGCTCACCCGTCTACAAAGATCTAGGCTCACAGGAAGGACTCCACAAAGGAGGGATCTCCAACCAGAGATCCTTCCTTCGTGGCAGTCAGCTCTTAAATGGGGCCTAAGAGAGGTGGAGCCAGGCTCCACCCCTTATGGTCACACAGGTGAATTGCCTTCACCTATGCTCCCAGGGCTGACCCAGTTCTTTTCCCAGGTGATCAGTCAGTGGTTCAGGCTGTGACTCAACAGTTCCCATACATTGTGGTTTTATGATTTTTTGTTATCGGTATTCCACATCATAACATCATGTAGTGCACTGGAAGTTAAAGAGTGAAAACTCCTTCTGTGGACTGTCGATATTTCCAAGTACCTACTTCTGAGAAGAGAAGAAGAAATACATATCCCAGGGGACTTTGTGTTTCTGTTTTCCATTCAGAGAGAAAGATAAAAACTGCTTGCAGTTCATGAGACTTCTTTTTTTCCCCTTTCTTCTCATTCCAGTAGTGCATTTGCTCATCTCACTTTTGGCATTAGAGTAAAGCCTTTGTTTTTTGTACACTTTCTCTCATTTTATTTGATTTATTAGCTTCAATTCCAATTAAATTGCATTATATTGTATCATATTGTGTGTATAATCAATGAGTATATAGATGTATAATCAACAAGTATACAGAGAAGTTAGGCGTATAGCTGGAAAGATTATCACGTTGGAAAGGATAATCAGAAAGAAATAGAAAATGCTCACTGGCATCATAGGCTCACAAAAAAACTCCACAGGGGGCAATCTCCAGAAAGAGATCCTTCTATAGTGGCAGTCAGGTCTTAAGTGGGGTCTAGGAGAGGTGGAGCCAGGCTCCACCCCTTCCGGTCACTCAAGTGAATTGCCTTCACCTGTGCTCCCGTGGCTGACTCAGTGCTCACCTCAGGTGATCAATTGGGGTTTCAGGCTGTGATTCAACAGTTCCCATACATTGTGCTATCTTGCATTTGGATATATTTTCTAGTAAATTAGCTTTTCTCTTCAGATTGTTGCCGCTGTTTTGTTTTTAGGCCCATCTCCCTACCCTTTCCCCCTTTTCCCTTTCCTGGGGCATGAGTTCGTGAGTCCCCCTGCCCCATTAGTCACGGAACTAGGCTGAACCAACCTGTAAACCATTGACATATATAGCACTCATTTTTTGTTTCTTTGTGTGTAACATACATACGTTTTCAATTGAAATTTCATTTTCTTCTTCTCCTAGGTATTATAATAACTTTACCCAGTGCACAGAACGTGAAGCCAACAATGCAAGTTGCTTCTGGCCAAACCCCTTTGCAGAGCGCTTTATCACTGCAATTCATAAACAATTCTTTTCAAACTGTACTTTGGACAACGTTCACTGGGAAGATCCGCCAGATGAAATTCTCATAACTCTGATCTTGATTCCAGTCATGTTAACATGTGCCATGATAATGCTGGTAGTATGGTGCAGTAAGAGAAGTGATATCCTAGTTTAAGTTAAGTTCTTCCCAATGGGTTTGTTTTTAGCATTTCCTTCTTCAAGAAAAAAAAAAAAAACAACAAACTAAGAAAGAAGGATGAAAAAAGAAACTTCAGGTAAAAATTTCATATCTGCAGAAATGGAACCTGTGAGATGCTGTGACAGAGATGATGCTTCTGTGAAAAAACAGCTGCTTGCTTCTGCCAAAAGTCAGTGCTTTTGAGGTTGGTCATCGGTGTTCCTGGTGCAAAGCTTTTCACTGTCATTAGGTCTCATAATCATAGAATTCACAGGTGTTTCTCAGAATTAAGGTAGTCCCCAGGCAAGTGGACCCCTTGGCTGCAAGAGAGGTAAAGTTACTTTCCCATAGGTAAAGCTGGTTGGTAAACCAAGTTTTGCAAAACTGTATGTAAATGTATATATACACAGTGTAGCATTAACTGTGAGGAAGGTGTTATCTCTTGAGTTTCTGTGCAGAACTCTTGTGGTTTTCATCTGTGAACCTTGTAACACAGATGTAAGACCATTGGCAAGGAAACTGAACAATGGATGTGTAAGCAAGTGACAACTTCTTCTGAAAGTTAGTGCAAAACATCATTATCAAGAACTGGAAATATTGTCTTGGCAGAAGGAACAATTAATGTGTCCAGTGCAACATGGAAAAAAGTCATGCTGTGTTACAAAATAGCTTAGGAAATCCTTTGAGCATAGTTGGAATTGTATGGCTTACAAACAAACTCTGGAAGGAATACAGATCTTACTTTACAGAAAATCTGTGAGAGGAAGATGATTGATTATAGGGGAAGAAACTTTCATATACCAAACTATTTATTTTTCTCTTTTAGAATTATTATATTTGATGACTTGAGTTCACTGTATACTCCCTGCTCTTACTTCAGTTTGTGCAAGTTACATCCTTCAAATAAATATAAAGGTGTGATGTTGATTGAGGTGCCTTTTAGAGGGTAATTTTGTACAGAATTTGTTTTTCATCCTGTGAAGAGTGTGGGAATTAAGTATGGATATCAAAGAGGTATGAACATAGCTTGGAACAGACATAGGAGGAAAGAGAAAAAAATCTACTCAGAAGTCTTATTCTATAAAGCTTTCCTAATGTAACAATTTAAATAAATATCATATGCCCAAAATAAAACAAATTCCTGGTTTGTATTATAAATATATCTATTTTTTCATATCACAAAATACCTTTCAGTCAAAAGCCCTTCCATTATAAGCAAATAAAGTCTGTTACAAGTAATTGTTCATTTTACTATACAGTACGCAGACAAATAGCTTGAATGTCAAAGGAATGATTTTCCATATCTATTCTAGTTAGATTCTCTCTTTTAAGATTCTAGTCTACTGTTTAGTGACCAGGCCTGAATCAAATTGGAAGCACTCCTTATATTAAAAAATGTTTATGTGTAGATACATAAATAACAAGTGTAGATACGCTGTTTTGTGTTCACAACAGGTAAAAACACTGGCTTTTTTTAAAATGACCTTATATGGTATAATGATTTATTTTGTAAGCTCCTATGTGTTTTTCCAAAGATATTCCTTCATTCTCTGGATGCTAATGGAAAATCACTCTTTGTAAAAAAAGCGTGAAATATGTTCTAAGCATTTCTATATTAAAATGTTTTGGTCCTCAAAAACCTGTGATAAACAAAAACAATAAAAAACAAAAGGGCATTCATTTGAACAAAAAGATTCATCAGATTCACCAACCCATTTTGTATGTCCAAAATCAAATAATTTTCCAATTATTGATATTTTGCATAAAGTTTTCTGCTTGTTTTACTTTAAATGTAAAAGCAAAACATTTATTTGGAAACCTCATAAAAAAATCCTGCTTTTTCACAAACATATTATTTTAACTGCTATTGCTGTATTTCCTGCAAGTTCTTGACGCTTGTTTGAAACTAAGTTCAACTGAGTCCCCTTATGACTTATGACCTTACGACATGACCTTATGGCATGAGCCATCCAAAGGTTGGCCTAGGAAATAAATGGAGAAGAAACTTTCACTCTGATTACATCATACTACTAGTTGTGCATTTTGATTTTTTTTTTTAAATGTCATATTTAAATGGATTCTGTTCAAATTGAGATAAAAATCTAGTGTGAACTTTTCAAAGAGCATAAGAAATATAAGATTCAAAGACTAGTGGATTTTCTTGCATGAACTGGGGAGTAGGATGTAGATTAATCTTTTTGTGCGTTTGTGTGTCTTCTCTCTATGGAGTAGGATATTGCATTATTTTTTCATATATTTGAAAGAAGGGCAAAAAATTTCACTAATTTAGTGCATTTATCTGTAAGTCTTCAGAAATACTTCTAGTATTTTTTCATAATGAAAAAAGCAGCCACAGTGGCCAGGTTTTAACTGCTCTGTGCATTAATAGGGAGCCAGAATGGTTGGATCTTTGACATCACTTGTACTTTATGTTAGTGGGATTTAGTAGTTATTTAATATTGTATGAATCTACGTTTTCCCAATAGTCTGCTTTGCCAAGAAAATCATACCTAGGACTAAGAATCTGGCTCATTGTTCAAATAACAAAATTGTAATTTAATTTTCTATTACGATAGAGTCTCAGAGGAAAATAGGCAGAGATTAAGACTGGTAAATCAAAAGCATGACCATAATAGAAAATGATATTAATATGGTAACCCAATTTTATAATGGATTAGGGAATTTGACTATGCTTTCTGATTACTATTTCTTGAATATTAATTAAACATTGTCATGCGTTAGCAACATGACACAGGGTTCTCGTGCAAGGAAGATTTCTTTATTGCTGTGATTCCATCTACTTTCTCAAGCAAGTCTTTTATATCCTAACATGCGTATTCAGTACGTTTCCACTAGCAATCCATTGGCTAGAAAGCAAGCAAGTTCCATAACAAGTCTTCATAAACAGCAGAGAGCTTATCTTATGCCTAGCTACAAAACATGCCCGTTTATTCTATCCATTTCTCTTTCCCAGCACCATATTATCAGCAAGTCAAGATTCGACGAGATCAAGCCAACCTCTCCATCTCCCATAAAACATATTCTATTTAAGAACTTTAATGAAATATTCAAATTAAAATAAATTCCAAAGTTCAGTATCTGTGTTTTCACATCTGATTTTTTTTTAGAAAAACTCATGCCTTTTCACTATACATTCTGGTGTGTCATTAACAAGACTTTGAAATAACTACACCTAAACAGTTCAGTTTTCTAACAGTGTGGTTGTGTGCTTGGTCCTGGGCAAGCTGCTGCATTTGATCCAGTTTTAAGCAAGAAGGCTGGACTAGATGATATCCAGTTGTACCTTATAGCCTCAGTGATTTTCTGAATCTGCGATTATAGTCCTCATTTCAAGTGTGAACTTCCATTTAATAATGAAGGCATCACAAATGGTTTAAGCACTCCAAAATTAAATTTGTTTAGGAAATGTCTGGGCAGAAAGTGATTGGTTAGTTTTATTTATCTTCTACAGGCTTGGTTTCTGGAGCTTTACAGAAAAAGTTTTTCAACTACGTCAGAAAGAAAGATTATTAGAAAAAAAGAAAATAAATGATGTAAATTGAAATTTGGTATTGATATTCTAGCTGTATCAAAGAAAATTATTTCAAATATAATGTGGACATGTAATTCTTTTATCTACCCCTGAATTTGCTATGTTTTAGAATTTTTTTATTTCCATTTTGATTCCTTTGAATTTTCCTAGAAATTAACTCGTTCACTCTGATTTTTAATATTCACCTCCTGTGCCACATCTATGTAAATTGCTTGAGGTTAATTTAACAAATTTCAAAATTTCGATAATTATTTATGAGCAGAAATGGCTGGATTAGTTTAGGAAATGTAGGAGCTGATCAAAAAGTGCTACAGTCAGTCTTACTACAACACATTCAAATCATTAACGGGAAATATATGCCTTAAAAATGCTTGAGAATTAGAACAACATTTGCAGTACATATTTAACTCCCTTTCTATGGATCCATTAAAATGTTTTCAACACAGAAAATTTATATCCAAAATAATGTAGTTATTTTCCCTTGAGAGTATTTGACATCTGGCTTGGTTCAAATGCTTGAACTGCCCAAAGCTAAAATTTCAAAATAAAACATAAAAGGGAAGCACTATTACCATTTTGATGCCCTAAGGAGATATTCGCTGTCAAACAGATTTATCATAAAATCATATTTGTTCCATTGACAACGAGTCTTCCTCAGGGAAAACTGGGGACGTACTTCAAAAGGTGCAGCACCTGATGGTCTATAGTGTCTGTATACATGTACCAGCCTAAAAAGTCACTGTACCTACGGATATTTATATACTACAGAAAAGGTAGGAAAAAAAGCTAGCAAACTGAAAGACTGCTCAAATTTTCTCTGCAGTGCAAGAAATAACCCTAATTTTTCCGAGTCAATAATATCAGGCTAACAGTACAATTCTGGCATGGTTACCCTGACTACGGGAAACAGTAACTGCTGCTGTTGAAATAACAAGTTCCCAAACCATGAGTACTTGTCCTCATAAACACTCAACACTCTTCCTGCATCTGGGAGACAGAAGAACTGGCAGAAGAGCCCTGAGGTGACCTGTCTTACCATGTACAGAAGTTACTGCTCACTCCAGCTGTGTTAAGAGCCACTCATATGAAAATGGACCATATGTTGAATCAAGATCATGTTTGTTGGAGGAAATTTGGGCTCTAGAATTACAGACTGATATGAAACAGTTCTCAAGGATTCTGTAAGTTTCACAGAGGCTAACTTATGCTTTGCATTAGCAAAAAAATATTATCCATGCAGTGCATCCATCCGCTTTAAACAGAAACTGTCTGTAGAATTAACCTTGGCACAGTAACGTGTAACATATATAACTGTTGGTGGAAGTCAGAACCACAATGTGCTGAACAATTAACCTGAGAGTAATAGTTCCTGTCTGGAAGATGTCACAATCTTAAGAAGACAAAGACAGTTAAGACAAAGACAATTTAAGGACACTAAGAGCCAAAGAAAGGAAATGAAAGAAAAACTTAAAAGTTAACAGTGTGATTGTTTCACACTGATGGCTAGATGAATTCTAACATGCCACTGTGTGGAAAAGATCATGGCCTGAACAGGTGTCTAGCCCATGAGAAAGAGTTCATGTTAGCCTGGGAACACAAGTGAACTGCCTCAGCCTGCGCTTTGGCATATAGCTAGAAGAACCTTGTTTGTGAGATACTGCCCTGCAGTTGCAGCCAAGTATCCTTATTTTCTATGAATGACCTTGCTTATTCTGATACGCAGTGCTTTATTGTCTCCTGCTGCTATAGATATGGCCACAGTACTAAGAGGTGGTGTGGACACTCTGCCAGCCTGCCACCATCAGTAATGAGGATTTGGAGGAGATTCTACTGGGAGATCTGGCTATTTCTCTGAAAGAAGTCTGGAATATTTTACTAGAAACTACCAAGGCCCCTGAACGAATGGGCCTATATAACCTAGATTTGGTAGATGAGAAAACCAGGAGGTAGGATCTTGAGGTTCCATTTGAGCTGAATCCTTTTGAGATCTGACTTATAGTGACACAGAAAAAGATGCAAGATGGACTGGTGTGGGTGCACCCCCGACCAGTGGCACCCCACCCAGATGACACCATATGTAACTGCTCACCCATATACAGCAGCCGACCTAAGCAAATGTGGAATCACCTCATACGGGCTGGGGTACAATTCAGTAAAAATGATAAACAAGCTAATGGTGTCCTCCTAAACCTCTGGAGACCACTAAATGGAAAATGTTTTACACCTTCCCCCACTAGAAGGGAAGGTATCAGGACTATAGATAGGTTCCCTCTATAGGCATGGAGGCTAGAAGACATTTTAATTACCATCTAAGAAATTTAAGCCACCCCAAGGTGCTTGGGTGGCCATGGCTGAGCCTCCAGAGGAACAAGACCTAGGGATTTCTCAGCTCATGGCACAAGGGGGCCAAGGTCCCCTTTGGATTAGGGCCTCCGAAGGAGACCGGAGTCCCTATGTTGAGCTGACAATATACTGGTCCTGAAAGAATATACAGAGAGTAACAGCATTAGTGGACATGGGAGCTGAGACGCCAATAGTTTATGATGGCCCATCAAAATTTCCTGGTCCACGAACCATTATGGGAAGATTTGGTAGAAAACTTGTCTGCGTAATGCAAACTTGGTTAAAACTGGCTGTGGGACACCTACCTCCTCAGGAGTACAAAGTATCTATCACACCATTACAGGAGTGTATATTGGGTTTAGATGTATTATGGGGACTGGCTCTCCAAACACATACTGGAGAGTTCAGGGTATGAATCAGAAGCATTAGTATCCAGGCAGTACAGTTAATCTTGCAGGGTTATGTGAAACATGAACCAAGTAGATTGCCCCAGCTGTGCTGGATCACTAATATGAAGCAATACAGACTCCCAGGAGAACAGGCAGAAATCACCAAAACAATTCAAGAACTGCAAAAGGTGGGGATTATAAGACCTGTGCATTCCCCTACAACTCTCCTACATGGCAGTCTGGAAATCTGATGGCACCTGGTGAATCACAGAATCAGGACTATATATATATATTGGCCACTATATCTGAACCACCTGAGGAAAAAGAACTGGCAATTGCACAGTTAGTTGCGCGATGGGGATGCCAACCATCCTGCCCCTAGGGACCCCAGATGGGACTGGAGGCCCTATGTTGAACTGATTATTTTTAGGTCCCAGAAGAACATACAGCAAGTGATGGCATTAGTAGACACGGGTGCAGAAACCTCATTATGGTGATCCAACTAAATTCCATAGAGAAAGGGCAATGATTGGTGAGTTCAAGGGACAGACTATCCCCATAACCCAGACATGGTTGAAGTTTGGGTTTGGGTGTTTCTCACCTGGCGATTACAAGGTGTCTATTTGCCTCAGTCCCAGAGTATATACTGGGCATAGATATACTATGGGGTCCGACTCTCCAGGTGACCATGGAAGAGTTCAGACTAAGAGAGAGATGTATTAGCAGCTGGGTGGTGCAGGCAATATTAAGAGGCCATGTGAAAAATGAGCCTATTTGCCTGCAAGAACCGTGCTGGTTTACTAATACTAAACAGTATAGAATACAGAAGTGGCAAGAGGAAATCTCAGGAGCTGTTCAGGGACTAGAAAAACTAGGAATCATAAAACCTGCACATAGCCCATATAATTTCCTGATATGGCCAGTAAGAAAGTCAGATGGCACAGGGAGAATGACAGTGGATTACAGAGAATTAAATAAGGTTAAATACGCCCATTCATGCAGCCATACCCAATATTGCCTCCCTGATGGACGCATTGAGTAGGGAGATAGAAACATACCATTGTGTCCTAGACTTGGCAAATGCATTCTTCAGTATTCCCATTCATGAAGAATTGCAAGACCCATTTGCATTTGTGTGGGGAGGCAGGCAGAAGACCTTTCAGGTCATGCTTCAAGGGTACGTGCACTCACCTACATATTGTCGTAACCTAGTGGCACATGACATAGCAGATTGGAATAACCACAAAACATAAAAACTACACCATTATATTGATGCAGTGTCTGATGCACAGACTCAGATGTGAACGATACAAATCCTTTATTACAAGTTCTCACATCACTTATATACATTAAGAAGTTTCCTTTTTTAGCTTTTCTATCCGCCCTTACAACTTTCCAATCTACCTTTACATGTCAACAGAGTATTCTACAAACACTCCTTAACTGTGCATGCGGGCGCTTATCCAATCAGAGCCATAAGCCATTCCTTTTGCTTTTTCTCTTCTTCTAGAGGTGTCCTTGTGTGGGAATGAAATGTTGTTTCTACATTAAATATTGAAAGGGGAAATATCGATCCAGAGAAGCCAAACTTAAAGTATTTGTATTTGTAGCTCATCCTTAGAAATAGCTGAATAGAAAATATTATTATACACATATTGGTAGCATATTTTAGGAACATAGTTACTGAATTTTGTGACTAACCCAAATTTCTCACAAAGCTGCAACAGATCTAAACAATGCGGGTATGGTATTCTTGATTGGAGAATGCATGCAAAGTTGTTTCTTAGGCTAACAAAATAAAATGTATTAACAAAGTGTCAAGGAGTCAGGGCCTTTACACAAAGCAGAACTGTCTGGCTTGATGGGAAAGCCAGAGAATCACAACCAGGCCCCAGTATACTCCCTTTCATCCTCCTTCCCAGCTTATCTCTACGCAAGGATGAGCAGACTTCTAAAACAATGACCAAGTGCGAAGCGAACAAATGTCGAAAGTCAATTAAATAATTAGGGGTTTATTGCTTGGCTAGCAAAGATTTATGTTAACCTAGTGTTTGTGTGTCTAGTGAAGCGTCGAGAAGATTGTGAACCTAAAGTACTCAGCCAATGAGGAACTAGGGGAGAAAGAGATAAGCGTCGGGTGAAAGGGCATAAAAGATGTAGCATCATTTTCTGGGGCGCTCCTGCTCGTAGGGGGCCCGCCATTGCAATCGCGAATAAAATTTTGCTTTATCAGAGATACCGTCCTGGAAATTTATTTGGATATTTCCAACAATTTGGGGGCTCGTCCGGGATTATTATTGCCTCTCGGGGGTCTCCCCCGCTGCCCTGAGCAGGATAGGTGCACCCCGCTGATTTTAGCGGTCCTGTCTAGGTAGTGAGGTGACTCCTTGGGATGGCCGATAAGAAACTGAGACCGTTACATAAAGGACGAACTCTGTGAAAGCCAAGGGGCAAGTAGGCACGGGTGTTGGCCTTTGCGACCCGGTAACTTCGTGCACGGACCAAGGTAAGGGAATTTAATTCTTGCCTTGGGGGTCGGTTGAGACTCTTGAGTGTGTGTGACTGAGACGCACTTTAGTGCGAAGCGAGTGCGGAGTCCCGATTTGCGGTTCCGTTGTCCCGCGAGGGGCACGGCCAGAGACGGACGAAGCGAATGTGTTGGTGATGAAAGGAAGAGTCTCGGGAGGGATCTGTTGGTGTACGGTACCCTGCGCACTTGATGAAGTGCCAGCAGTGCACCCCTATTAATCCGGGAGATCGGAGCGTAGTGCTCCGGGAGGATTGGGCCCAAAAAGTCCAAGAATCGAGGTGTAATAATCTGTGGGCAGGATAGGTCACAGTAGCATCTCGGAGGGATGGGTAATAGGAGTTCCCGAGAACAGGGGAAAAAGACCCCCGAAATCGTGCCTAGAGATAGCCCCTTGGGGAGATTGCTTCAAAATTGGAAAACAAATCCCAAATCTAGGGACAAAAGCAGGAAAAAGATGTTCAGATACTGCACACAGATATGGCCAGGACAGCCATTACTAGAAAAATCAATATTTTGGCCAAAATATGGATCTGATGAAGATTGGATTTGCCAAAGTCTAAATTCATATGTAAAAAGTAAAACTCCCCCTTCAGAGGAGGAAATTGAGTATGCCGACTGTTGGACACGAGAGGTCAGCCTATTACTAGCAAAAAAAGATTCAGATAAGGAAGAAGAGGAATCAGGGAAGAAAGTAAATAAGTGGGATCCCCTAGAAAATCTACCCCCTCCATATATTCCTGATGTAGTACCAGAGACAGGAGCTAATACTCCAGAAGAGCATGAGAAAACCCAGAGAGTCAACCCACAAGAAGGAGGGCATGCTGGGCTTAGAAAGGAGCTAGAACAATGTAGAAGGGATATTGAAAATTTTCCCTTCCCTGGTACTTGTCTTTCTAACGCCCCTATGTACCCCCTCCGGGAGGTCCCACTGGGACAGGGGCAAATAGGTTATGTAAACGCCCCACTTACTAGCGGAGAAGTCAGAAATTTCAAGAAGGAAATGAAACCCCTAATCGAGGATCCAGTAGCAGTTGCAGAACAATTAGATCAATTTCTAGGTCCTAACCTGTATTCATGTATGGAATTAATGTCTATCATGAGTATATTGTTCACTGGAGAGGAAAGGAACATGATCAGGCAAGCAGCCATGCAGGAGTGGGGAAAACGTAATCCTCCTGGGTGCATTGGGATGGTTCCAGCGGAACAAAAATATCCTCTGGAGGACCCTAATTGGGATTGTAATGATCCACATCATAGACAAAATATGAAGGATTTGCGAGATATAATAATAGCAGGGATCAATGTGGCAGTACCCAAATCCCAGAACCTGACTAAGGCATTTGAGATTCAACAAAATAAGGATGAATCCCCTAATGATTTCCTAGAAAGACTTAGGGATAGAATGAGAAAGTATTCCGGAATGGATCCTGAGGATCCTGTAGCCCAAGGGCTCCTCAAGGTAAATTTTGTAACTAAGGCATGGCCAGACATAAGGAAAAAGCTTCAAAAGATAGAGAATTGGAATACAAGACCCCTGGATGAACTCCTACAGGAGGCCCAGAAGGTATATGTTAAAAGGGAAAATGAAGGAGAGAAACAGAAGGCCAGGTTGATGGTTTCTACATTTGAGCGTGTAGCAAAACAAAGAATGGATAATAGGGAAAGAAAAGCAGGAGGGAGGCCAGGCTCTGAGGGTTGGCAAAAGGGAGGAAAATTCCGAGAGTATAAACCCGGGCCTCAGTCTGACAATATCGAAGTGTTTCAGGTGCGGTAAGCCAGGACACATAAAGAAAAACTGCCAAGAGTGGGAAAAGGAAGAGAAGCTACTAGCCGCGTTACATTCAGAATAGGGGTGTCAGGGGCTCTTGAAAAATTGGTCTCACCAGGAGCCCTTGGTAAATGTTAGTGTGGGACCTGAAAGAGAGGAGATAGTATTCCTAGTTGATACGGGAGCTGCCCTATCCTCACTGGCTCACAAAGTGCCTGGACTCAAATTAACTAATGAAACTTTAAGGATAACTGGGGTAGAGGGAACTGGGATGACAGTACCACTTTTTGAAAACACTGAAATGAGATTAGGGAATAAAATAATAACTGGACAATTATTGTTTGTGCCTGATGCAGGGACAAATTTACTGGGGAGAGATCTTATGATGAAATTTGGAATGCAAATAACTACTTGTCAGGAAGGAATCACAGTCTCATTGCTTATGTTAACTGAATTAGATGATAGGGAGATAAATCCCGAGGTCTGGGCAAAAGAAGGAAATAGAGGGGGGTTGAGAATAACCCTTTTGAAAATAAAGTTGCAGGAAAAATACGAGATCATAAAACAGAAACAATACCCTATTCCATTTGAGTGACTTATTGGGCTTAAACCTGTAATAGAAGGATTATTGAGAGATGGGGTGTTAGAACCATGTATGTCCCCTTTTAACACCCCCATTCTGCCAGTAAAGAAACCTGATGGTTCTTACCGATTAGTCCAAGACTTGAGAAAAATAAATGAAATAGTCCAAAAGCTATATCCAGTGGTCCCTAACCCATATACCTTTATGAGCAAAATTCCATATGAAGACAAATGGTTTAGTGTTATAGATTTTAAGGATGCCTTTTGGTCATGCCCCTTGGATCCGGAATGCAGAGATATATTTGCCTTTGAGTGGGAAGACCCTGAGAATGGGCGAAAACAACAGTACCTGTGGACTGTTCTGCCCCAGGGGTTTGCAGAGTCGCCAAATCTATTTTAGCAGGTTTTGGAGCAAATATTAGAACACTTTCAGCCACCAGAAGGAGTATCACTCCTACAATACGTAGATGACCTTTTGTTGTCAGGACCAGAAAAAGCAGAATTTAAGAAAGCTACAAATGAGCTGTTAAACTTTCTAGGGAGGCAGGGATTGAGAGTCTCAAAGAATAAATTACAATATGTAGAAAAGGAAGTTAAATATCTGGGCCACTTAGTCTCTGAAGGAAAGCGTAAAATCACCCCAGAAAGAATTCAGGGAATTATTGAATTACCCTTACCCAAGACTAAGAGAGAATTGAGAAAATTCCTAGGGATGGTAGGATACTGCAGGCTCTGGATAGAAGCATATGCTCAGAAAACCAAATGTTTATACTCTAAACTATTAGATGAGGAACCCGACACTCTTGAGTGGTCTACTGAGGAAAAGGGGTTAATAGAAGAATTAAATCAAAATCTAATAACAGCCCCAGTCCTAGCACTCCCTGCAATGAATAAACCTTTCCAGCTCTTTGTAACTGTAGATCAAGGAGCGGCTTTGGGAGTGCTCACTCAAGAATGCGGGGGCAAGCGTCAGCCTGTTGCATACCTTTCTAAACTTCTGGATCCGTTATCCCGGGGTTGGCCAGAATGTATTCAAGCTGTAGCAGCGACTGCTCTCCTGGTAGAAGAGAGCAGAAAACTGACTTTTGGAAGGCATTTGATAGTCAATACTCCACATCAGGTGAAAACTATATTAACCCAAAAGGCTGGGAGATGGTTAACTGATTCTAGGATTCTGAAATACGAGACAATTCTAATGGGAAAAGTGATTTAGTGTTAACAACTGAGTCCTGCCTAAATCCAGCCACATTCTTGTGGAATGGGGAGGAAACAAGAGAAGACATAGAGCATAATTGCCTAGATTTAATTGAATATCAAACAAAAGTAAGATCTGACTTACAGGACACTCCCCTCGAAGAAGGGAAGCTTCTGTTTATTGATGGGTCCTCAAGAGTAATACTAGGAAAGAGACATAATGGATATACTGTAGTAGAGGGAGCAGGGGGGGGAGGTAAAAGAAATGGGCCGGCTACCTAATGACAGGTCGGCACAGACATGTGAATTATATGCCTTGAACTGAGCCCTATATCTCCTTAAGGGAGAGGAAGGGACTATTTATACAGATTCAAAATATGCGTACGGGGTGGTACATACCTTTGGAAAAATCTGGGAAGAACGTGGACTAATCAACAGTAAAGGGAAAGAATTGGTTCATGGAGAATTGATCTTACAAGTGTTAGAAAATTTACTGTTGCCCACTGAAATTGCAATAGTGCATGTTAAAGGTCATCAAAAGGGTAATTCAATTGTTGCCCTAGGCAATCGGGCAGCAGATTGAGCAGCCCTGGAGGCTGCTTTACAACCAACAATTACCATAAATTATCTGGTACCTGAGATACCACCTCCTCCCCCTAAACAGATATTTAGTGATAAAGAAAAAGAAACCCTTAGAGACCTAGGGGATACAGAGTCCGAAGGGAGGTGGGTCCTTCCAGAATGGAGAGAAGTACTAAACAAGGCAGTAGCAAGAGAAATATTAATCATTTTGCATCAAGGGAGCCACTGGAGAGTACAGGCTATGTGTGATGCTGTGCTGCGGAAATATGTAAGCATAGGGATATATACTTTAGCTAAACAAGTCTGTAGGGGGTGTGCAGTGTGCCAAAAAGTAAATGACAAAGCGATCAGGAATCAGCCGAAAGGCGGGAGAGAACCGGGGATTCGACCATTCCAAAGTATCCAAGTAGATTTTACGGAGCTCCCGAAAGTAGGAAAACTCAAATACTTATTAGTACTAGTCATTTAACTGGGTGGGCGGAAGCATTTCCATCAGTGTCTGCCACTGCGAATACGGTGGCAAAGGTAATTTTAGAACACATAATCCCTAGATATGGGGTAGTAGAGCATATTGATTCAGACCAAGGTAAACATTTCACTTCCCACATACTACAGAGGCTAATGTACGCTCTGGGGATTAAGTGGGAATTTCACACCCCCTGGCATCCATCATCATCCGGGAAGGTAGAGAGAATGAATCAGACAATAAAGAAACATTTAACAAAATTGGTCCTAGAGACTCGACTCCCTTGGACTGTCTACCTCTAGTACTTCTCCGAATTCGAACAGTACCAAGAAAGGATGTGGGAATCTCTCCATATGAAATGCTATTTGGGTTACCATATCTGGGAAAGAGAAATGAGATACCACAGTTCGAAACCAAGGACATGTTTCTTAAAAACTATATACTCGGGTTATCTTCCTCACTATCGTCTCTCAGGACACAGGGACTGTTAGCGCAAACACCGCCTTTGGAATTTCCGATTCACCCATTCCACGCAGGAGACTGGGTCCTGATCCAGACCTGGAAGGAGGCAAAACTACAGCCTAACTGGGAAGGACCACTCCAGGTACTCCTAACTACAGAGACGGCCGTCAGGACAGCAGAAAAAGGCTGGACTCACTACACTCGAGTGAAATCCTCCACTAATCCTGAGGAGTGGGAGACTGTTACTCTGGAAGATCCCCTAAAGATGAAAATCAGAAAGAAACTGTAAATAGATTATAAATCTGTGATTTATTTACAATGGTACTAGTGGGAAATGATTAATCTGTTTGTTGTTGTTGTTGTTGTTTTTATATATAGGTGTATCTTATCCTTTACCCCAGTAATTGCCTAAAAACTTAGGATTTAACAATGATGCTGACACGGGACCAATTGGTAATGTTGGTCTTAATGCTAATCCTATCCAAGAAGTGTCTTAGTCAATTGATTGCTTGGAGAGAGGACGATTTGAAAAGAGGAATGGGAGGCTACCCTGTTAAATTCTGGGTAAATGTAACAAAGAAAGAAATGCCTCAGACTGTCACATTTGATGCTTGTCATGTGATAGCCTGTGGGAGCCTGGACACTCAAAGACGATTGAGTACAGAAAATAAATACCTGTGCCCTGAATTGGGCATGAATAGGGGATCACCTTGTAGTGGATGTAATAATGTGTGGTGGACAACTGCTTATCGGGGATGGACTTATACACCAGGAATATTTGATACCTCACAGGCACACACCTTGAAGGATCGGATTAGCGTGTTTAAAGGAGTAGTTCAACCAGACTGCCAGGCTTTACAATGTAACCCAGTGACAAAAACGATTAGCAAGGCTGATGATCTTGTAAACATAACCTTTGGCCTTGGAATAGATGTACGTGGAAAAGATCCAGTAGCTAGGTTCAGAATAGATGTATGGGATTCTCTTCCTGAACGAACACAAATTCCAAATGTCCAGGACAAAGAAAGAGGAAGGAGAAAACTTCCCAAAAATCCTGCAGTAGTAGTAGTGTCAGAAATAAAAGATCTCAGACAGACTTTTGAGATTGAGACAGGGTACGGGGATATGAATGCCTGGGTAGAATGGATTAAGTATACCGTCCAGAGTCTCAACCATAGCAACTGCTATGCTTGTGCATCCGGACGACCGATAGCTCAGGTAGTACCCCTCCTGTTGGGTTGGACTAAAGATTCCCAAGGAATGCAATGCATGATTGCCCTGTATCAAGAGAAAACTGACTGGGGAAACAGAGCCTGTAAATCACTCTCCCTATTGTTCCCTCCAATACCAGAAACGGATGCCAGAATCCCTCCTGCATTCTCCACGGCTATAGGTAACCACACGACTTGCCTCTCAAGGCAGGGTGCGAGGGCTACCAGGCCGATGGGGAACTTTTCACTATGTAGTGAAACCCTAAATGTTACTGAGGATCTGGCAGGAAATTATTCGAGGCTGAGAATCCCCAGGGCGGATCTCTGGTGTTATTGTGGTGGGAGAATCTTACGGTCCACTCTTCCCTCAAATTGGGGGGGTACCTGTGCAATTGTTCAACTTGCTATACCATTCACCCTGGCATTTGAAAGAAGCGCAATACATACACACACAAGGAACAAAAGAGGTTTAGGAACCTCATCTGATGATTCAATATATATAGATACAATTGGAGTACCCAGAGGTGTCCCAGATGAATTTAAGGCTAGAAATGAAATTGCTGCAGGATTCGACTCATTATTTTGGTAGGTGACTATTAATAAAAAGGTAGATTGGATAAACTACATCTATTACAATCATCAGAGGTTTATAAACTATACCAAGGAAGCAATAAAAGGAATCTCAGAGCAATTAGATGCTACTAGTAGGATGACATGGGAAAATAGGATCGCCTTAGACATGATATTAGCTGAGAAAGGGGGTGTGTGTGTAATGTTGGGTACCCGTTGTTGCACCTTCATCCCAAATAACACATCCCCCGATGGCACAATAACCAAAGAATTACAGGGGCTCACTACTCTTGCCGAAGAGTTAGCGGAGAATTCGGAAATAGATACTTCTATCACTGGGTGGCTAGAGTCCCGGTTTGGAAAATGGAAAGAAATGGTCGTATCCATATGCACCTCTTTGATTATAGTAGCAGGAGTCCTAGCAGCCATAGGCTGCTGTATTATCCCCTGTGTGAGAGGATTGGTACAGCGATTAATTGAAACAGCGCTACTAAAGCGAACAATAATGGAGCCACCACCATACTCTGAGAAAATGATGGTATTAGAAGAAATAGAAAGTGAGGAAAGTGATGAAGAGGAAGGGAGTTTTAAACTAGCACCTTAGGAGGAATTGCAGAAATCAACATTGCATAAAAAAAAGAAAAAGGGGGAAATTGTGGGAATGAAATGTTGTTTCTACATTAAATATTGAAAGGGAAAAATCGATCCAGAGAAGCCAAACTTAAAGTATTTGTATTTGTAGCTCATCCTTAGAAATAGCTGAATAGAAAATATAATAGCTGAATAGAAAATATTATTATACACATATTGGTAGCATATTTTAGGAACATAGTTACTGAATTTTGTGACTAACCCAAATTTCTCACAAAGCTGCAACAGATCTAAACAATGCGGGTATGGTATTCTTGATTGGAGAATGCATGCAAAGTTGTTTCTTAGGCTAACAAAATAAAATGTATTAACAAAGTGTCAAGGAGTCAGGGCCTTTACACAAAGCAGAACTGTCTGGCTTGATGGGAAAGCCAGGGAATCACAACCAGGCCCCAATATACTCCCTTTCATCCTCCTTCCCAGCTTATCTCTACGCAAGGACGAGCAGACTTCTAAAACAATGACCAAGTGTGAAGCGAACAAATGTCGAAAGTCAATTAAATAATTAGGGGTTTATTGCTTGGCTAGCAAAGATTTATGTTAACCTAGTGTTTGTGTGTCTAGTGAAGCGTCGAGAAGATTGTGAACCTAAAGTACTCAGCCAATGAGGAACTAGGGGAGAAAGAGATAAGCGTCGGGTGAAAGGGCATAAAAGATGTAGCATCATTTTCTGGGGCGCTCCTGCTCGTAGGGGGCCCGCCATTGCAATCGCGAATAAAATTTTGCTTTATCAGAGATACCGTCCTGGAAATTTATTTGGATATTTCCAACACTTGGTTCTCACGCTGTTTATCTTGCTTCACAGCTGCTGCTCTGAATAGTTTTCCCACGTACTGGTGTCTTATGCTGACATCTGACTCATTGGAGGCATTAGGAAAGGCAATATGTTTATTGACTACGTGTCTGCAAGAGAAGGGTGGGCTGCAAACCCACAGAGGGTGCAAGAACCTGTCAGTGAAAGTCCTGAGTGCGATAATAGACAGTGTTCAGGTGTTCCCAGTCCCTAACATGCCAAGGCAGCTGCAAGAAGTTTTGGGTAAACTGGGATACTGGCATTCTTTTATATCCCACTTAGCGCAGCTTCTGAGGCCTTTATACTAACTCACTAAGAAAGGCCAAAAATGGGACTGGGTGAGAACGGAAGAACAGGCCTTCTAGCAATCAAACAACCCGTTAAACAGGTTAAAGTGCTGGATACATTCAATCCCAAACTTTCAGCCGTGTAACTCAGGATGGGTTTGGCTGGGGCCTATAGCAGCGCCAGAATTCTGTTTGAACCCAAACTGGGTTCCGGTCTCCGGTCTGGCACAGAGCAGAAAGGAGGTATAGTATGTTTGGAAAGCAGTTACATGCTGCCTACTCTGCACTACAGGCAGTAGAGCCAATAACCCAAACAGCCAAGGTTATGGTTAAAATGACCATATCTATTCATGGCTGGGTGAAAGATCTGACCCACCTTCCTAAGACAGGAGTGGCCCAAGCACAGACACTGACACAATGAGTTGCCTATCTCAGCCAGAGTAGTCTGTCTTTGTCACCATTGAAAGAAGAGCTTCAGAAGATCCTAGGCTCAGTGACATACCACAGTGATACACCAGAATAGACAGTGGATGCTTTACCAGAACAGAGTCCCGTTCAGTAAGGGAAATATCCCATTCCTGAAGATGCCTGGTATATGGATGGGTCCAACAATGGTAACCCAAGGAGGTGGAGAGCATACCATCCCTGCACTGAAATAATCCATTTTGAAGAGGGGGATTGTCAGAGTAGCAAATGGGCAGAACTGCGAGCCGTGTGGATGGTTATAACCAAGGAACTCAGTGACAGAATCCTGAATATCTCCACAGATAAATGTGCTGTGTACCGGGGGCTCACTCTTTGGATTGGGCAGTGGGCCACCCAGGAATGGACTATCCATGCCTGACCTTGCTTGGTAACCCAAAGGCAAATGGAAAGGGCTTAAGCACAAGCTGCCAGTGTTTGCTATCGGCTCTTAGGTGAAGGCAACAATTTATAACAGCTGATTACCTGTACTTATGATGCAGAGTTTTAAACAGCTCTTTTTAACCAATGCTCTGTCTCAGCTGTCTAGAGCAGGCATTAGAACTAACGGCTTTCTCTATTAGTGATAACAGTCTGTCATCACTTGTTAAGTCCGTAACTTCTTACACCTCTTCTTGATAAAACCATTCTAAGTATTTTTCAGTTTTCCATGCCATCAAGGTAAATAAATTTGACAGACGCTGTTGTGTATGCTGTCTGTTGATATGGGAATCTAGTGGATTTCTTTTTTCCTCAGTAATGTAATGTGTAAATGTTTGTAAGGAGTAGCATGTCGGTGATTACATCTTGAGGGTCTCAGTGGATCTCAATGAAGACCACTCAGGTTTTGTAGCTCTCCTGTTTCATCTGCTTTGATTTTGTAGATTCTTTCTGAAATGAGGGGTTTGTTCTAGTCAGTTGACTGTGTTTACATCAGAAATACAGAAAACTGACTTTCAAATGGAGAAAGAGGGGAAGTATCTGTATCTCTTTCCATTTTCTACTAATGAACTAAACAATGAGAAAACGTAGTTCTGGTGGTACAATCTTGTAAGGTGATATCCTATGAAATCAAGCTGTGAGAGGATTGCAGTTCCACAGCTTGTGACTTAGCTAGTGTAGTTGTATGTGCCTTTTCAATACCTATTCAAAATTCATCTGCACTTTAACAAGGAGTTATAATTTAAATGTCGTCTTGCATCAGTGCACAGCAGGTAATACTGAAGCAGTCTGGTGAGATAGAATAATAGAAACAAAATACATCCTTCGCAATCTTATGTAGCTCTTCCAACCAGAAGAGTTTGTACTGTGCTGTCTGATTTATTGAGCTGCTAGATTACCTCTGACATTTTGTGCTGTTAGAAAAGAAAGGGTAGAACTGGTGAAAAATCTATGAACTTCTCCACACGGACTCACTCTGGATTTTCCCATCTCAGAAGCTGTACACCATCCTAAGAGTGGAAGTATGCTTCATTCCCATATTTTCAAAATGAGTGTAATGTGAGACTCGCATAAGTGCTCCTCTTAAAAAGACTCAAGCTTCTATAAACAAACTGAAGTTGTGCATGGCACAGTTTATGTAACAGCATTTCTTTTCTATGCTTTAGGACCTTTTTAGAGTTTCCCTTCCTTAACAAAGTTGAGTCAAATCTGAATAGCAGCTGGAAACTACTGTATACGTGTCACGGGTTGTAAGGTTAACAGGTTGTAAAGTTAACCAGTATATAGAGAAGTCAGGCGAGTAAGAATAGTCAAACAGAGGAAAGGTGCTCACCGGTGTTGCAGGCTCTCAAGACTCCAGAAGGAGCGATCTCCGGGAAGAGATCCTTCCTTCGTGGAAGTCAGCCCTTAAATGGGGTCTAGGAGAGGTGGAGCCTGGCTCCACCCCTTCCAGGCACACAGGTGAATTGCTTTCACCTGTGCTCCTATGGCTGACTCAGTGCTTGCCACAGGTGGTCAATCAGAGGTTCAGGCCATGATTCAACAGTTCCCATACACGGGTTATCCCTGGATGCAAGTCCGTGATGGAGGCACAGGCCCCAGGGGGAAAAAAAAAAAAAAAAAAAAAAAAAACAGAAGAGGGGGAAAAAAAAATGGAAGGGGTACTAACAGTTTGCCGTGCGATCCGACCGGCCCCGGGCCACGCGCTCCAGGAGAGGGGGAAGGGCAGGGAGCTAGTGGATGGGTTTAACAAAAGTTATGCACCAGCACCGATTTGAGAGGGAACGGTAATTTACTAAATTTAACTAAATCAAACAAAATGAGAGAGAGAAGAGAATCCAAAACGTGAGATCAAACCACAGTAGTGTGAGGGAACCACGTGCTGTTCTCCGCGGCGAGCTGAGAAGGCTGATCTGGGCAGCAGGGGAAGCCAGGCGCTCGGTCCGGTCTGGAGCTCCACCCCACTTCCTCTTCGCACCAAATCCTCCCCAGGGGAGCTGCACCTCTCCTCCCATCAGGATACTCCAAATGCCCATAAGGGGCAGTAAACGGAACCAGAACACTAACTCTTTAACTCCCACTGGTTCACATGATGTTCTGATGTGGAATACTGACCACAAAAGAAAAATCACCAAACCACAACAATATGCTCCTTGTACTCTTTCTTTCCTGCAGTCAAGCACTTCACATCTACAGGTATATCACCAATAAATGGTTGTATCTACTGCTCTAGGTTGTTTGTGTTTTATACCTTCAATACTCCATGCATTTCTCCTTGTCGTTTGCCTCTTTACTGCCCTGCTATTTTGTTTGTGCTATCTTAGTGGATTGCCATATAGCAAGAACAGGTACTGAAATAAATCACTTGCATTTGTATTTAATTTATGTTTAATTGTTTATTTTATGTAAACAAAGGCTTCTGCGATCATCTGGTAATCAGGGTTAGATATTGTTGATGAAATTTCAGTGTTCAGTATCTTGAATTTCACTAGACTATAAAATCTGATAGTTTTTTTTTGCTAACTACCAAAGGTATAGCTACTACTAGATTAATGACTGAATTTAGCCATCATAAATTCTGAAAAATTATGATTGTGCCACTATAAGTAGCCAATAATTTCAGAAGAGTTACATGTGTTTTACTGGAGGAAAGAGTAGATGGCAACTTTAGTGCTCCAGTACTTCTCTTTGCCAAGAGATAATGGTACCTTTTTCCACAGCTGAGCAGAATTGTTGTTCAGTATGTGGATAGTGCTAAATATAGCTCCATGTTTGTCAGGCACATTCATTAATCATGGTGTTCTCTTGTAGTGGAACTGTTAGGTCATGGCCTGGTGACTGAGCACCAGGTGAAGGGGTGTGGCCAGCCCTGAGAGAACAGGTACAAGTAATTCTCTTGTGTGACCCTGTGTCCATGCCTCCCGAACCTAATTTAAGGGCTGGCAGCTGCAAGGGAAGCATCTCTGCTTGGAGATGGCCTCCTTTGAGAGTTTCCAGCGACCCCTGAACCTGGGAAAGAGGCAAGCTATTCCTTCTTTATTACTGAATTGTGAATACTACCTTTCTTGGGTGATTCAAATTGGCTAAAGGCCTTTCTACTGTCTCCTGTCCTATCTGTTTCCTATATTACTACTTCTGAAATGAGAAGTATTTACTTTTTACTGGTATTTGTATCATAGAACCATCTAGGTTGGAAAAGACCCTTAAGATCATGAAGTTTAGCCATTAGTCTGACCTGTCACTGAATGATGTCCCTTAGTGCTATGTCCATATGTCTCTCAAATACCTCCAGGTCTGGGGACAATTTGCTACCTTTGATTTAGTTCAGATTCCCAATTAAGAATTTGTTGGTGATAAACACAGTCAGTATTAGTCTCGCTTGAAAATGAAGCATAAAATGTGGAAATCAATCTTCATAGTCAAAGTGGCATTAAAAATGTAACTATTTTCGTGAAAATTTTCGAAGTTGCACTTATTTATCTCTCATCAAAAGTCTTAATTATCCATGCCTTTGATCTCTCCTTATGTGAGGTTGTTCTAGTGTATGAATAACATATTTCTCTAACAATTTTCCTTACGTGTCTGAGTTCTCTCTTTCCATTATGAGGTGTGTATGTATTAGTGCAATGCTGTTATCAGATGCCAGCTGTACAACCAGGTACCAGTCTGTACTATTCACTTATGTGAAACCTAGTTTCCATTTACAAATTTAGCCATTTTCTTCAGTCAGTTATACTGATTAAAACTCTGAAGTCTGTGGTTTAATTAGAATTAAGAGCACTAGAAAAAAATAGAAATCTGGGACTGTAATCTGATGTGTGTTCTCCATCAGATAGCTAAGATTTATGTTATGCTGTCCCTCTCCATGTACAATGTTCTTCAGTTGCTGCATTCTGAGAATCTCCCTCTTTCCTGTGTCTATAAATTTGAACTCTGTCAAATCAGCTAACCAGCAGCTTTCTAACAGCCTTTCTAGGAGCTTTGTCCTGAATTTAGCATAAGCAATAATCTGTAAAAACAGGGGAGAACTGCTGTAAGCAGAGACTCTTCATAGACTCTGATCATGTAGGCTATGGTCATAAATATCTTTCATATAGAATTTTTTTGCTTCACTAAATCATTCATGTAAGTAAGGTTTGCCAGGTCAGAATGATGTATGAAGGATTACATGCTATTACATCCGCTGATGTAGCTTTCCTTGTCTTTTATAAACTGAACACCAGTTTGTATTAACCAGATGACTACTCATTTTTTCTAATCCTTTGTGATTGTTTAACCCAGCAGGCAGTTCAGTTCACATAGTCAGTCACTCACTATTCCCAGGCGGTATGGGAGAAGAGTATCAGGACAGTAAAAATGTGAGAACTCATGGATTGATGCAAAGATGGTCTACTAGGTAAAGCAAAAGCCACATGTGCAAGCAAAGCAAATTGATGAATTCATTTGCTCCTTCCCATCAGCAGGCAGATGTTCAGACATCTCCAGGAAAGCAGGGTTCATCACTCTTGGCATTCGTCTTCCCAAGAAAATGTTAACACTCTGAATGTCTCTCTTCCTACTTCTTTATCCCGGCTTTTCATGCTGAGCATGATGTTATATGGTTATGGGACATCCATTGGATCAACTGTCCTGATTTTGTCCTGTCACAGCTGCATGTGTGCCCTGAGCTTCTCCTTGGCAGAGCAGCACAAGATGCTGAAAAGTCCTTGACTTAGTGTAAGCACAGCTCTGCAACAACTAAAACGTTAGCGTATTGTTTTCATCACAAATCACTTTTTTTTTTTTTGTATTATTTTGGAATTACTCTTATTATTATCCCTTCTTTTTCTATCCTATTAAACTGTTTTTATCTCAACCCAAGAATCTTTTTTTTCTAATTTTCTTCCTCATTCTTAATAAGCTGAAGATAATTCTAAGCCTGTAGGTAGAATAGAAGCAGCTGTGAGTGAGCATGTGGTTGTATGGTATTGAGCTGTCTGCCAGGTTAAACCACAAGCAGATACTTCTCTTAACCTTAAGGTGAGAGTATGTGGAGTGTATCAGGTACTTAGAATTGTTTGTGAAATGAAATATTTGAAGTAATTCCTTTTTTTTTTTTTTTTTTTTTTGAGTGATAATGAAATTATTTAATCACATGTTCTGTAGAATTCACCCTGGGCATTGGAACTTGTAATGAAGATTGCTGTGGCTGAGCGGTTTTCCGCAAATCAGTTTCAATTGTTAAAACAGGACAGCTTTTGTAGAAAGCTCCTTTTCTGGAGCTGACGCTGGACAGATGCCCAACCTTTTTATTGCAGTCAAATTTTGGTCCCTCTTTCAGGTGGGAGGAATAAAGCATTTGTACATCGGTGACTATGAAAGTAATGTTTCCTATTTTTTTACATGGAAAACGCAACAGATAAAAGGGCACAATAACACTATTTGATAAACCACATTCTCAGCTACAAAACGCTGTTTTTCAACACAGTCACCGCTGTTAACTATGCGTTTTCACCAGCAGTGGACAAGAGCCTGCGTGCAGTGCTCATAAAAATCTGCACCATTTGAGGTAACCTGTTGTTGCCTCTGCTGGAATGTACCACTCACCACTTCTGTGCTTACA
This sequence comes from Pavo muticus, assembly GCA_016647715.1. Classification (NCBI taxonomy): domain Eukaryota; kingdom Metazoa; phylum Chordata; class Aves; order Galliformes; family Phasianidae; genus Pavo; species Pavo muticus. The sequence continues at coordinate 27,027 of JACDJE010000524.1, read as the reverse complement.
TCCACTCCGTAAACGTTCAGCAAGCACTGACAAATGTCAATGGTCAGATTTTCTTCTGCATGGAGGAATTCAGTTCCACACCTTTGCTTCATATGCATTTCCATATCAGATACCATTTTGTCGGACTGCTGCTTTGCTACCATCTGTCACACAGCAACAAAATGTAATGGAATATTTGTGGGAAGGTTCGTCTTCTACTGCCATATCACCAACACCTGCCTCTGATGTCATGAGCAACAACAATAATAAGGATTATAAATATATAAATGAAGAAAATATAAATATATATTAATAATAAAAATAATAAAATAGGAGGCATTACTTTCAGGGTTGTTCTCATGTATGTTGTGTCAGGAAGAACTTACTCTCATAATTTTTATCCTTACTGGTACAGATGGAGGTCTGCCTTTGGGCAGATGAAGAACATAAAGCAGAGAGTGCTGTGTTTGAGAGTCTTTTGAAAGAAAAAACATCTCATTGACCAAAGTGAGGTAAACTGCTCACAATTTCTTATGTCCTTAAATGATGCCCTGAGTGAAGTTCCTGATAAAGGACTTAGATTAGACCTTATCCACAGAAGTATTGAAGGTTTGGGTAATTTTCAGAAAACTACAAATAGTAATAGTTATGTAAATAGAACAACTCAAAAATTAAAGATTGTTATAGCTGTTGTGGTTTCCAGATAAAATAATGGAATGTCCAAAAAAGATTTTGATTTTAAAAAGATGAGTGATGCAAGTCAATTCAGTTTTTCAACATGAAAAAAATATCTATGTGATAAAGGAAATAAAAAACATCTAGCATTCTTTTCAAAGCAGAAGATTGAAGAATTTTTGGGGAAGAAGGAAATTAAATTGTCCATTCCTAATGGTAATTGATGCTATTATTTGACTGCTGCTTCTATTCTACCTACAGGCTTAGAATTATCTTCAGCTTATTAATAATGGAACTTTGCTTTCTTGAAACCTAATCTCATCTAAATGTGAAACCTTTTGACCTTAATTTTTAATAAGAGATCACTGTATGTATTCCTTTAAATTTCATACAGATTAAATCACTAAAGTCATCTGTGAAACAAAGACTGCAAATGCATATGTCTACACTTCAAGCTAAGAAAGTCTCTCCTCTGATTTGTCAATGTAAGTTGATGGGTATAGAATTATTAAAGGCGAACCTACCTTTAATGAATCCATGCTGATTAGGTCTGATTTCCTGGTTATTCTGCGTGTGCTGTGTGATTACACTCAAGAAGATCTGCTCCATAACTTCCCCAGTGCTGAAGTCAGGCTGTAGTTCCCCACATGCTCCTTCTGAACTTTCTGTAGGTGCTCATCACAGTCATCTGGAACCTCTCCGGCTGATCAGAACTGGTGATAAATGATGGAAAGCAGCTGATCAATAACTTCTGCCTCAGTACCCTCAGGTAGACCTCATCTGGCGCCATAGATTTGTGATAGTCTAGGTACAGTAGCAGGTCATTTTTTCCCCCTGAATTATGGGGAGTTTAATCTGTTCCCTGTCCCTGTCTTCCAGTTCAGGGGGTGTGGTACCCTGAAGGTAACTGATTTGGCTATTAAAAACAAAAACAAGGAAGGCACTGAATACCTCAGTCTTTTCCTTGACTTTGGTGCTTGTGTTCCTCACCATATCAAATAAAGCATGGTGGTTCTCCTTGTTAGGGTGGTGGTTAAGAGATTCTAGTAAACTAGTTTACTTCAGAAGACCTATCCACCTGGAGTGTCTAAGTAGTCAGTGGCTAAAGAAAATGTGGAAAACAGAACGTGCCGTCTAAATCAGGGATATGTGTCCAAACCACTCATTTTATGTTAATGTTGCCCTCTTCTTCTTACATTTTAAAACAATACAATAATTTTTTTTATTTATATACATTATTATGTATTTTAATATGTGGGCTAAGACATTCTTTACTGAATGCAGCCCAGGAAAGCCAAAAATTGGACTGGGATTGTTAGTGGGAGACTGGAGTATTTTATAGCCCCAGAATGCTCTGATCACCTGAATAGAGCTTATTCCTTTCATGTTTATTTGTTAAAAAGATGAGACATATGTGTGTACGTATATTTAAAATAAAAATATAACCCAAAAATCCTGTTCTTAGGTCAAGAAGACACTGTGCTCAACACAGAGATCAGACTTATGGGCTGTGCGGAGCATCAGCTGAAGGCATAATTTTCAACAGTGCTACCCGTGCTGGTACTATCAGAGTACCAAAGTATCAGGTGTCCTGGCCAATGCAACACAAAAAAAAAGTGAAATTAAGCCTGTAAAATAGTCTGCTGACCTCTGAATGGTGATGGAAAGACCTGATTATGCTAATAAAGCAAACCTGTCAAAACTACAAAAAAAAAAAAAAAAAACAAAAACAATAAAAACAATGAATCTCAGAGGGAACAAATGAAATTATGAGTAAAACTATCTTATAAAGTCTATAGATCATAAAACTTCTTAGCTGAGCTAAGCAGTTAGGTCATTTTAAGAAAAGTTTCTAAGAAAAAGACTCAAGTGAGCTCCTTTGAACTCATTTGAATTAGGCATCTGTTCTTAAAAATTTTAGTAGACAAAAGTCAGATTTTGGGTAAGAGATTTCTGAGATGTTTATGGTAGAGATAGAAAAATAACAGCAGCGCATGTTTCACAGTAACATCATGGACTGCAGCTTTAAAAAAAAATCACTTCTTCTTGCTTCTTTAGCAAGAAGCTAATATACTGGTAAAGGCCACAGTGTCATGTCATGACATGACATGCTTTTCTAGAAAATCTTGTCATTGTCCAAGAATCGCTTCTAAAATGAAATTTCATAATAATGGCAAATTTGTATTTTTCAGACAAACTCTGAACTGGAAGACCAGAAGATCCTATCAATATTTATTCAGGAAATTATTTTGGGGTGGTCCACGAAATCTAGCATCCCTTCCAAAAACCCCCTTTAAAGAGCGAACAAAAAAAAAGCCACAAAATTATGTCTTTCACGCGGAGCCAGGCCATATGATGATGAAAAACTGAAGTGGCAAGTGAGGTAAACAATTTGCCCCCAAGATGACTCAGCTGAGATACTGGAAAAACGCTCTACTGAATGAGCTGGAGTTTTTCCTCAGAAGTGGTGATGTTTTGCTGCAAGTTTGTCTCTGAGTCCTCAGAAAAAAATTTTGCATTTCCAATTGGTGTTCTTCTGAAGCTGTCTTCTCATGCTTTGCACTGGACTACTTGTTCCTTTCTTAAAATGTTTTCACGAGTTCCAGATCAATAAATTTGAAGTGCTATCCTATCTATTCCCGGACTCAGCTGGATGTGGTTTTATGTTTTCTTTTATGCTTGTCCATTACTAAAATGCTTCATATTTTCAAGAGTTATGTCTAAACTGCATTGCTTTGAAGGGAAGAAGTACCAGGTAAAGAAGGTTTTATTCAGTGATCACGCCTTAAAGGACAGACAAAGGAATATATTCCTGTTGCCAACTGGATACCCAAATCTTAGTCATTTTTCATATTCTAAATGCTAGTTCAGTGAGAAAGAGCAGTTTACAGCTCTGTTAATGTTAAACTGTAGCACTGAAGTTTGATGTGACATATGTCAATCACACCCAGAGATATTGGGATCATTACATTGTGTTATACACCTCAGATTCTGTCTATTGCAACAAAGGAAACAAAGGAGCCTTGCAATAAATGATGAAACAAACAACTAAAAGTAAAATTGTGTTCTTACTATATAAAGTGCAACTTGGTTTCATGCTGGGATGTATTTATAAATTTTTCATTTTTTCCTTTAGCTTCTACATGAAGACGTATCATACGACAGCAGCACTGAACATCTTCCCTAAAAATGGGGATCTACTTGGTACAGCTATGCTGTTACGGTTTTCGTTTGCCGATAGTTGAAAATTAGGCCAGACTGGATATTTTTGCCTTGTTCTTTAACCGCTTTTCCCATACCACATTGTAAGCAACCTTGAATAGGGTAGAAAGAAACCTAGGTGTCCTGTTATCTTTCTTCCTAGTAGTTGGTGTTTTAGATTTAGGATGAAAATTACACACCAATATATGTAATGGTTTCTAAGCAGTTCTTACACTAAGACAAAGACTTTTCAGCTTCTCATAATGTCTAGTGAGGTGGCTGTGGATGCACGAGAACTTGTGAGGAGACAGAATCACGACAGTTGATCTAAACAATGTTATCCTTAAATCACTTGTGTTAACCCATCAGGCAGCTCAGAACCACGCATCTTTGTTCCCTCCCAGCCAAGTGGGAAGAGAGAAATGAAAACAAAAGAGAAATTGTGACTGAGATAAAAGCTATTTACTCAGACAGAAAAGGAGAACGGAGATGAAAATGGGATGATGATAGCTATATACATACATATCTGCAGTGCAGTAACTTGCCACCAAAGCCCCACTACTAACAGAAATCTAACCCTCTTCCAACCCCCAGCAATGGCCAGCCCCTAGGCAACTCATATCTTTATTGCCTTCAGCACATTTTTAGTGGTATGGAATAACCCCTTGCCTAATTCAGGCCGGCTATTTTAGCTCTATCTCACCCCCTACTGAGTAACCTCGCCTGACCCTGGTGTTCAAACATCATTCAGCGACAACCAAAACATTGGTCTGCGATTAACACTATCTCAGCTGAAACCAAGACAACAAACATTAGTGAGCCACAGTGGTGTCTCACTAAGGAGTGGAAGAGATCTGGGGCTGGATGAATCATCAATTGGAAAAAATATTTAGTTTTGATGCAGCCTTTTAGGCTTTTTTTTTTTTTTTTAACTAAGCAGTTTTTCCATTGCTAATTTTCAGTCAGGTGTCTGAATCCCATATCCCAAGAGCATCCAATCTGTACTCTGCAGGCCACATGCAGCCCAGCACAGGTCGTACTGCTGTCTGCCCCCTGCCCTCTTCTGTCATGGCTCTTCCCCACCAAGTGATCCAGGCTGGACCCAGGCACACACCAGTCAGTCAGCAATAAACAAGCCACTGGCATGTGATTAGTACTGCCTGGGGTGAAACCAGTACACGGGAAGGACATAGTTCAGTGCCAACTCAAGCTATGGCAAATAATTTAATCCGTTTTGATACACTGCCTGAACACATTTCTGTGAACAGCAAAAAATAGGCAGCCTTGCTTTCCATCTTGATAAAGGAATTTGAGAACATGTTTCAAGACTGCGAACGATTTTTTTGTACAAGTCAACATAAATACATTACCTGTGACTTTTTAAGTGAAACTATAATCTGGAGTTGCAATCAGATATTCAAGTCAAATCTGATCATGCCACTTTACTAGGCTTTTGTAAGAACCGTCTTACCAAAGAAAAATATCCCTCACTTCACAATCATAGTGTATTCATGTCATTGACTTTGACAATACATACATTTGTGAACAAATATTTTAAAGAGTGACACACAGGAAGAGTAGAATTTTGTCAAATAGAAAATTGAGCGTACACCCCCAGTACATGAATATTTGTGTCTTTAAAATTCAATACGTTATAAAACATACAGAAAAATAGAAATTAACAATGATGAAATAAAAATTAAAAAACACTATTTTAAAGAAATATTTTAATTATGTACTAATTGAGGAAAAATATTTTCAGTACTCCCAATTTTCTCCTAAACACAAGTAACACTCTGTGTAGAGAATAATCATTTATCTCTTGGTATTATTATATTGGCAACAGGTATCATCTTGTTTTGTACTATTTTATCTAAGTTAATAGATCCAGTAGTGCCTTGGAAACACTGCTAATTTCAGTCCTGACCATCGAATACAATCATGCTGTAAGACAGGTTCTATATAGCTCTAGGAAAAGGATGCAAAAGAATATTAGTCAAAATATTAACGTAATTTTCTAAAATCTTCCTTAGCTTTCTAATGACTGGGAAATAAGACAAAGAAGACCTGTTTTCTCCCCACTGGCTTGCTTTGATAGCTTTAGATGTATAGGCCACTAGAAGCATCTGTGAAAGAGATTTTTCTGTCTGTTCCATCCCAGTTAAAAGAATAATCAAACTATTTGGACGATAAGACTTGTAGCTATTTCCAACACTAAAATAAATAAATGTTACCTGACCAACTGGAGAGTGAAAACTCCTGTACGAGTCATAGAATCACCAATGTTGGAAAAGACCTCCAAGATCATCCAGTCCAACCATCCGCCTATCATCACCAATATTTCCCACCCAATCATGCACCTTAGTACAACATCTAAACCTTTCCTGAACACCTCCAGGAATGTTAACTCCACAACACCCATGGGCAGCCCATTCCAGAACATGATGACACTCTCGGAGGATTTTTTCCTAATATCCAATCTGAACATCTCCTTGCTCAACTGAAGAGAATTCCCTCTAGTCTTGTCATTAGTTATGCAGGATAAGAGGCTGTGCCCACCTCACACAGCCTCCTTTCTGGAAGTTGTAGAGAAATACAAGGTCTCCCCTGAGCCTTGTCTTCTTCAGAAGAAACAATCTCAGTTCCCTCGGCCACTGCTAATAAGACTTCTGTCTTATTAAGGAGGAAAACCCCTTATGAATCTCTCAATATTTCTGCTGTTGGCAGAATAAATAATCACGGAATTGAAGGGGTTGGAAGGGACTTCAAAAGATTGAGTCCAATCTGACTGTTAAAGCAGGTACCCTACAGTAGATTGCACAGGTAGATGTCCAGATGGGTCTTGAATAACTCCATAGAAGGAGACTCAACAACTTCTTTGGGCAACCTGCTCCATCAGCCTTAATGTAAACAAGTTCTTCCACATGTTTGTATGGAACTTCCTATGTTCAAGTTTCAGGCCATTACTCCTTGTCGTATTGCTGCACACCACGAAGAAGAGCCTAGTCTTGTTCATTTGCCTCCCACCTGCCTTTATATGCTTATAAATATTTAGCAAAACCCCTCTCAATACTCTTTACCCCAGGCTGAACAGACCAAGGTTACTCATCCTCCGGGAGATTCTCTTGGCACTTGATCATTTTGTGGCCACCCATTGGACTCCTTCTAGGAGTTACCAGTATTTTTTCAACTTGAGAAACAATGGAAAAAAATGATTAGGCTCTCAATGACTACACGTCAGGTTGAAGGCAAGAGATCACACTGAGAGCTTCGTGTCAGTCAAGAAATCTAATGTCTTCAGAGGGCAGCTCAAAATTGTACTGTCAGCTGCTAGTAACTGCTATTAACTGCAGTAACTGTCTTCCTCAGGAATCAGAGCTCCACCTCTATATGAACTTCCTAACGTAGTTCGTTTTATGTGGGCAGTCATTGCTGTGCTGTGGTAAATTGAGGGGAAGCATCAGCAATATTCCTAAACTTCTTGTGCTAACTTTGGAATTTAGCACTCTTTCTAGAAGGTAAGGACTGCATTTTCAGTGTTCCTTTTGGGTATTCCTGAGATGGAGAAACATGACTGTTCCCTCTTTCTCGCAGAGTCTACTTCAAGCACGACTTTCCCATTCTTCTTAGTTCCTTCTACAGTAGAGTGAAGTAAAAAACCATTCAAGAAGCATGACTGCATAACTCAGTACAGTAAACATCATGGCTATCACACCAGATTGAGAAGTTCTCGTCTAACTCAGCTTCTTTTTGGACCATTTCAATCCTTACAGGAAGATTTGAAATAGTTTTAGTTGACTGATGCATTCAAGTGCTCCTGCAAATCTGATTAGAAACTTGTTGGGCATCCCTAATCATGCCTCGTTAGACTTTGAAAATGTAAGTCTATAATTGCTAAGTTACATATATAATAGAATTTTCTGAGTGGGAAGGGACCTTAAAAGGTCATCTAGTCCAACTCCCTTGCAATGGACAGGGACATCTATAACTAGATCAATTTGCTCAGAGCCTGGTCTAGCCTGACCTTCAATGTCTCCAGGGATGAGGCTTCCACCAACTGCACGGTCAACCCACTCCACTGTTTCACTAACTTTATTGTAAAAAAATCTTCCTAATATCCAAACTAAATCTTCTCACTTCTAGTTTTAAGCCAATTCCACTTGTCTTTTCACGACAGACCCCATTAAAGAGTCTTTCCCTTTCTTCTCACCAACCCCCC